>JAGFZM010001700.1:126609-165216 GCA_017657215.1 Limnothrissa miodon | reverse complement strand
ATATGTAGGCCTAAAGATATTATCAGTAGCTTAATGTTATCATATGTTAAATTTACTTATACAATATATCCATAGGTGAAATGTCAAATTTGTGCGAAAGTGATATAGTGATATACCCATAGTATTTGCATTCTATTCTTATTTTTAGTAATGTTGATCTAGTCATGTTGTTTTGTTGATCTACTTCTTATCATCCTGTGTACGCTGTAGTATATGTTGTGTGTGATTTTTTAAGCTGCTGGGACCTTGAATTTCCCCTTGGGGATCAATAAATCTATCTATCTATCTATCTATCTATCTATCTATAGCAACACCTCATCCATGTTCAGGCATTACCGTAGTGTGCATAATGGCAGAACTGATTCTGATGGAAGGTGTGTAGGCCTATACAGTATGCATTATTTACTTACTGCTATTAAAGCTTAGTAAGTTGGTTTGTTCCCTTGGCTTTAGCTTCCAGGAAACAAGGGCTGGATCAGGCATTGGTGGACATGATTTTGTCACTTGACCTCTCCAGTTACAAAAACACCTCTTCACTGCTACAAAAGCACTTTATCACATTTGTACATTCATCACAATAATTTCACTCCCTATTATAATTTAAATATATAAAAATATATATTATTAATAATTATATAATTGTAATTGATTATTATTACCAGTATTTATAGAAATGTACCACAATTGGTAAAGTGCCTGAAACTTCCTTAAATAAGCTTAGTGAGCATTTGAATCTTAAGTGAGGCCTCATGAAATGAACTTTTTTGCAACACATTTTGGTGAAAAGCTTCAAAGCCTCAACAAAGCCTCATCTTGCCACCACTATCTATACCTGTAGTCCAGCACTTAGCAGTTAGCATTCAGCTGCCTCTGTAGCATTCAGCTGCCCTTGCTGAGTGGTGAGGTGCTAACTCCTGGACAATGCATTATTCATGCAGGCCTAACCCACATTTGGTGGTCTGTCAGTAATCCTCTGTCAGCCCTGTGATCAAGGAGACGTGGTGCCTGGAGAGCCTGGCGGCAGTGCACACACGCACACACACACACACACACACACACACCAGGTCCATACGAGTGCTGCTCTGCCATGGAGCCAGAGGGGGGGGGGGGTGTTGTGTTTGTGCAGGAGACGAGGGGACGTGTGACAGCAGGCAATTATGTGGACGGCTTACTTAATCAATTGCCACGCTGGAAAGGCATCAAGCCACTCTTTGTTGACAGTCAGAATGTAGATGGATACATTTATCACGCTTTAGTGTAATGGTGTGTAACATGTGATTGAGTTGACTGGTTCTGTGACAGATGAACCAGATTCATCTGCTCTTGAGATGCTGGATTTCTCAATCGGTAAATCACCAGATCAAGGCTGATTGACAATAACTAGGCCACTTCGCAATTTAGTTTGAGTGGAAAAGTATCTATTGCGCTATGGTTCTCTGCCATGTCATCCACAGTAAGGCAAGGCAAGGCCACTTTATTTATATACTGTAGCGCATTTTACATAGAGGAGGCAGTTCAGTGTACTTCACAAAGAGCAGTGGTTGAAAATAAAACAATAGATGATAAAACTAATAAAATAGATATCATAAAATAAAAAGTCATAAAATGAAGATTTAAGTAAGAAATGATTTTGATAAATAAAATGAATTAAAAGTTCAATCAGGATCTGTTCCCGAACAGTGCCTAATCTAGAATTCTGATTTGTAATTCCGTGTGATGTACTCAGATCGTGCCAGCTTTTGTCTCTGATCATAGGGGGCTATTAATTTTTTGTGTGTTTGTTTGGGAACAGATCCTGATTGGAGAGCTGATGCACTTCTTCAACAAGTCGGCAACCACACAGGAGAGGACCATTGTGAGCGCAGACTGTTGCTACTTCAGCCCACTGCTGCGACGCATTGTCCGCTTCCTAGGTAAGTGTGTTTCCAAACTACACACACCATACATTACCACTAACATTTGTTTCAAAAGATGTTCCTAAGGTTGTCCTAACAAAGGAACAGAAAGCATCAGAGTTCCTTCGTTTTTTTTCTGACATCTGCTATAGCACTGTTGTGTGGCATGAACACAGATGGTGCTTTAAGTATGATTTAGGAAAATCCTTTTATGTTATTTTTGTTGTTCACTGACAATGTCACTATGGTAGCATCAAAATGGTGCGTTAAAGTGTTTTGAGAAACAAAAAAGGCTTTTGTATGATTATTCTGACCTCTCTGTCTTTGACTTTTTACTGTGATATCCTAGGTGTCTACTCCTTTGGCCTTTTCACCACTACCATATTTGCCAATGCGGGCCAGGTGGTGACAGGAAACCAGACCCCCCACTTCCTGTCTGCGTGCCGGCCCAACTACACAGCCCTGGGCTGCCAGTCCCCGGTGCAGTACATCACAGAGAGGAGAGCATGCACAGGAAACCCCTACCTGATCGCCAACGCCCGTAGGTCCTTCCCTTCTAAAGACGCAGCGCTGAGCATGTACTCAGCTGTCTACACAGTGGTAGGTGTCCAACATGGAAGCACAAGTCGCTTTATGTCATAGGTTTCAGCCTTCATTAAATTAAAAACTATTTTATTATAGTGTTAGTATTATAGTGTATAGTTTAATATGTTGGTCAGTATGCTGTGAACAAGTTGTGAACAAAATACTCTTTGTTTATGACATGGGTGTGTCTCTGTGTGTGTGTGTGTGTGTGTGTGTGTGTGTGTGTTGTCCACAGATGTATGTGACAAATGTGTTCCACACCAAGGGCACGCGGCTGACTAAGCCCACGTTATGTCTGACGGCTCTCTCTCTGGCCGTGCTGGTGGGCGTGGTCCGGGTCTCTGAGTACCGTAACCACTGGTCAGACGTGCTGGCTGGATACCTGACCGGAGGATCCATTGCCGCCTTCCTGGTAAGAGGCAGCTTCTCAGTCATGGCCACACTTTCCTTACTCAAAAGTGTTATTGAAAAGGATACACGCTCCATACTCAAGTAGAAGTATAAATACTTATGTATAATTACACTGGTAAAAGTGTAAGCCTACAATACACAAATATACTTCTGTAACAATAATTTAACAATACCTCTGTAACAATAATTTAAACCGGCACTAAGCAACATTCTGTTTTTCTCTCTCACGAGCTCCCTCTAAAGCCCGCTGTATTGCATTGTATTGCACTGCATTCTATTGGAGGCGGTCCGCGCAGCTGAACATTGCAAGTGCTGTATCTACCGCTATTGGCCACGGTGGCGCATTCTACACCGTTCGTTCGCCGTGTAATGACTAATTTTAGCATCCTAAACAGTATGAAACGGATTAATTAAATGAAAAATGTTGCATAGTGGGCCTTTAACAATACCTCTGTAACAATAATTTATAACTGATAGTGTTTCAGAAGATGTTGAAATCGGTTGGAATGTACAGCACAGCTATAAACTTAAAGGTCTCATTCCATCGTATTTTCATTAATTTTGTGGTGGTCTCTTGTCTAAAATAATGTCATGAGAGTTGGTTTCGACAAAAAGTATGCTGTGGTTGTCTTGTTTCAAGCTATTTTAGTTAGGTGAAAACGAGAGCAGGGATAGCTCGAGAGGATTCTTATGAATATTAATGATATGCAAATGTGTCGCCTCTGATTGGCTAACAATACTGTGACGCTCCCTCTAGTGGGTCTGTCTGCAGGCAGCCTAACGTTTTCTTGAGGGCGGGTCAACTGCATAGCTAATGTTCAAATTGACGTACATTTGTACGGCTTTTCCGATTCGCTCGTTTTTCCCGGCAGTTTTCTATCACAGGCGAATACAGACTACAGGGGTAGGAGAGCATTTTGAAGTTGAGCATAGAAGTACAACTATGGTAATGTAAAAACATCAAGTCTTATACGGTTTATTTTGGAAGGAGACCTTTAAATATTGGTACATTTCCTCAAGTGCAATAAAACAAAAGTAACTAGCATGTTTTATAAGGAGTAGAAGTACTGATTTTGAGTGCATCACAACAAAAGTAAATAGCATGTTTTGTAAAGACGTACTGATTTGTGTGAAGTGAAGTATAGATAATGAATTTAATGAAGAACAAAACTTGAATATTTGTACTAAGTTCCTTCCCATCCCTGGCATTTAAACATGCCAACTGCAAACTGACTGACCCAGTGGCATACAAGAAAACATTCCCTGGAGCATAAATTCTTGTTGACTAATTCCATACCATACTGTACTATAGCCAAGACTGTTCCCAGGAGTCACCAATCCAAAAATGTCCTCCACTGTTTTAGTGTTATGAACAAGAACCTTCAGTGGAAGGGAAAATATGTCTTCCCTAGAGCAGCACTACTTTCATCGTGTCAGATGGTATGCAGTGTGACAGTGTGCCAAAACAAGGGTTCAGCTCGAGAGGAAACAGACAGCAGGTTTGTGCTAGAAGCTGGGAAGTAAGGACACAGGCAAAAAGAGCCCAAAATAAGGGAGACAACGAAGCAGAAAATAGTTTTTGGGTTTTGCTGTCCCTTTTTTTTTTTAAAAAATCCCCCCCCCCCCTTCTTTTGTATTCTCTCTTTAATCTTGTCCCCACTTTCTTTCTTTCTTTATGTGACTTCATGTGTCTACGCTCTGTATCAAACTAGTGATTCCTCTCTGGCCTATTTCTTGTTCTTTTCATTCTATCTAGTGACTAAAACACATCCCTTCAGTCATTTCAGATAACTTACTTTTAGTCCTCAACTCAGTAAGTTCAGCATTTAATCAAATGAACCATTCTTGCTCCCCCCCCCCCCCCCCCCCTTTTCAAGGTAACATGCGTGATCAACAACTTCCAGCAGACGCAGCGGCCGGCCGTGGTACCCCTCCCGCTAAGGCCCCTCCCCACCCAGGCCACTCTGAGTGTTCCCACCATCTCCCTGCCCCGTGTGGAGAGTCCACTCGAAAAGTTAAGTGGCCTTCAGGTAAGGGGCAGGAGGGAAGAGCGGGGGGGAGTGGGTGGGAGGCGACAGACAGGTGAGCATCACCTGAGGTGCATAGCTTACCTCGTTTGGCTTCTTCCCCACTCTAATCCCTGGTTAGCTCTTTCAGTACTGAAGGAATAACAGAATATTCTGTGTGTTTTTAATGTCTCTAATATGTGCATTCAGTGACGACTATGTCCTCCCTTAAAGAGGCTACTTCATTGGCCAATTACTAAGTGGATTTGTGTTGACTCATGTCATGTTATGTTGATTCAGTCCCATAATTAAGGGTTCAGGGATTAGAAAATGTGATGTTCAGGGATATGAAAATTATGGAGTTGATTTATGTCAGCAAAGTCAAGGGTTTAGGAGGTGGACATTTGCATTGAGCCAGTAATTACACAACAGCCAGAGTAGCTGACTACAGTCCAGACTCACATTCTCACATTCTGTACAATTTTCAGGCGGATGCAGTCAAATGAGTGCCACTAACCTCTCCCTTTCCTCTCTCTCCCTCTTCACAGGCTCGACGGGGTCCCTATACTGAGATCACATGACCATCAGCCTTCCCTTTGCCCCGCCCCTCCCGACGTTCTCCTTCACTCGCGTCGTTGCATCTCCAGCGCAGTCTAGACCTGCCCTCGGACCGCGCCCCGCTCTGTGCCGCGCACCCTAGGGCCCGCCGACCTCCCCTGCTCCGCTCCTACTCCACTCAGGTCTAGACACAGTCCCCTCCAATCACACACGCAAACACACACATACATTATTGCACCAACACCCATCTGGAGTTGTTATTAAAATATTCCTACAGCAATACAGTATTTTTCTTCTTGCATTCAACCCCTTCACCTTGTCCTACATTTCACTCCTCGTTGTCCTTCCCTCTTGGATTTTGTTTCCCTCCTAAAAAAGGAAAGAAGTCAACAGACTATGAGACATCAAGACTATGAACACCAGCCAAAGTGCACATTTTACTAAAAAGCATTTAAGCACTTTTGAACAATGCACATGGATATTACAAAGACTACGACAGAGAAAGAAGAGCAAAAACTACCCCACGCTGGATCTAAAACAGAAAAAGAGACACCACACTGGTAGTTGTTGCCAAAATCCCCTCCTGACTGTTTTCAATGGCTTTAGAGGTAAAGGCCAAGGATCATTCACAGACAGAGTGGAACCATCAAACTCTGAGCCAAGCCAACTCCAACTGGAAAACAACACTAGAAACAGAGCTGTATAGCAGAGGCACTATGGTATCTTAAAATGATTTAAATAAGGTTTGAGTAAGTTTTAGTGTGTGTGTGTTTTTGTATTGTTCCAAGTGTTCTGATATGCTCCATCATTGTAGTTGTAGCTCTATACCCAACATTCCAAAGCATTCCAGACCGTCAGCAAAGTAGGGAAGCCACCATGGAGATTTAGAAGCAGAAGTTAAAATGAATAAGATAGACGGGGACATATTCCAAATAGGTGGTTAACCTAGAGAAACCCATCCAGGTTAGCTACTTATTCACCATTTTGAGAGAGACTACTTGTATTGTAGAAGACATAAGCACACCCATGTACACAGACACTACGCAGCACTTGTTCTTTAAAAGACTTTTTCTCTCATCTAGCTCATTGCAAAGTCATTGAAGTCAGTGGTGACTTGATTTATTCTCTTTTTGATGTGACATGACTTGGTAGATATGTTTGTTGTGTCTTATGTGTCCTTAGTTGGCATGGAGAGTTTTTCGTCCAAATGTTTGTAGACGCTCCTCTCTCCTCATCCTCAGCAGCCCAACAGGCTCTCACCATTCAGGGAGTCTTCCACTGATCTTGAACTCACAACCACAGAGATGACATCGTTCTTAAACTCTGAGCACAGAAATGACATCCTCTTCAGCAGGGGCAGTAGCTCAGTGTTTCCGTGGTGTCATTACAGACACATTACATTTTCTCAGGCTCTCAGACAATCTCTGTTTATCCACTTAAGTCCATCATGGTAGTCTCCTACCCCCACATACTTACACTTTATCATATGAACCTTGTGTAATTAAATTCCTCAGTCTAGTATGTGCAACACTCAGAGGTCCACCAGAGACCACAGGGGGCCATTGTAAGACAGGAGCAGATTTCTCAGTCCCACTACAAAACTCCAGTCCCCTACTTCTGACACCTGCCACACTGTAAAATCTCTGTAAAAGTTTGTAAATACAGTTCTTTTTTTCCAAATAAAAATGGCTATTTTATGCATACAAAGCTCATGAACTGTGTCAAACAACCTCACTCTGTGTTTAATTACATTATGGACCAATGAGATAAAAAAGATGAGCTGAATTGTTTCATGAGTAAAAAGAAGTCTGCTCAACATTATACTAACACATTTTATATGTTAAAGGCGCTCGAAGTATTGTCAAACAAAATGTTGACGTTCGAAGTATTGTCAAACAAAACGGAGGATAGCTCACTCCTCCCCCTCCCTCCCATGCCTCCTGAAAGACTCATGAACGTGCATTTCCTTCTTGACGTTTATTGGCTGGAACACTGTTATGTTTCGTTTTCGTTTGTTATGCTAGGTTTGCCCACTGTGTTTTTGTTGCCATTTGTGGAGCCTGGGCTGTCTACAGAGACAGCGTTTTTTTTACAGTGTGTTCAGGGGACAGGCAGCTAGCAGATTGTGAGGAGATGTTTGCTGTATGTAACAACACGTTTTAGTCCTAAAAACGTGTCACATCGCTTAGATCACCTTTAACATAACCTAGGCCAGTGCTTCTCCCTGAGTCGGGATACAGCATTGCACCCATTTAATGGAAATAACTAAATAAAGCTGTTACAGAGTACTTTACATGCGGTCTCTCTTTCAGTAAAAGTACACACTGACACCTAGTGAAAAATAGTTAAACTACAGGTTTTAATTATCTGCCTTTATAAAAAGTGGTTATTAAGTGGTGATTTTTTCATCTTCAAGGTTTTGAGGATGACAACTATATTAAATATCAAATAAACAGTAATTAAAATAAACAACCTAACATTACAGAAGACTTCTCAGTTCCCTACAATGAAGCACATGTAGCTCAAAGGCGAGAAATGCTTGTGGCTTTTCCGTCAGCTCATGTTGACAGGCGCTCAGTTCCGGAAACACAAAGACATAAAAGAGGAAGAAACAAGCCCGAAGAAGGAAGAAAGTGACCGGGCGGGTAATGCATTTCGCACTGTTCTGCAACATGTTGCAGAAACATCTATCTAACCAGTCCCTTATCGCTGCCAACTTGTTACAGTACACTTTCCTCAACTGGTAGTCCTCAAAGTGAAAAATAGTTTGGCCACTGACGCGCACCACAGAGACTATTCAGGGAGTAGATCTCCAACTATCCTTTGTGCAGAAATGCCACATTTTTAATGCAGTGATCCTATATAACCTTACGGTGGTGTATAAGTTATCACTGAGACATAGTGTCAAAGACACAGGTCACAGTACATGACGTGTTTGTAGTGTCCGTCATTGGGCAGCAAGGAAATATTTTGGGGAGTGTTTCACCAAACCTAACTGAAGGATTATGTCACGCATAGAAATCTATGATTCATTCAGTTTGTTTCTAGCTTCTTACAAATGCTTACAAATCTGGTGTAATGTACCTGAGTGATTTCAAATACCCACCCCCCTCAAGCCCCACCACACACACATACAAACACTCATATCCTTGCAGCCCCTTGTTAGATCATGTCCACAACTGCGCAAGATTCTGTGGGTTCGAATGCATCACTTTCATTGAAATTGCTGCAGAATTGCTTAACACAACAAGCCATGACTAGCTTGATTTCGCAATTCTTGTGATAAATTGAATTTAACTGTTACCTTTGAGAACACCTATGTTTTTAAATGACCTTATTAATATAATAAAGATAATATAATAAATATGTAAACTATTCCAACACTGAAAACCAATACTGATCAATCATTTTTAACTTTAGACTGTTTTTAGTGACACCATTTAGTGACACAAATTCAAGCTCTTACATAACTTTTTTCTAGCCTACTGGGTTGCAAAATCTGTCCTCTGGTGATAGACACATGAATAAGGTAATCAAGGATGCCTTAGGTGTGTGAATGACAAAGGAAACCATCTCTGGTGTTTGGTCTTGCAAATGTAGAACATAGAAAAACAGAGGTAAGACAGGATTGGTGACTTTTTTTGTTTACCATCATAGCTTGTTCTCAGGTAGCCAACGTTTCTTGAAGAGGCTGTAGTGAGCCTGGAGATTAAATTCCAACACATTGTAATTTTGAACCTAAAATTGCCTCACTGACTCTCTAGAACCAGTTTACACTTTTCCTTCTGTGGTCTCCTTTCCTTTTCTACTTACAAAGGGGTTGCTGGCCTTGTTGTAACATGTCTTTCTTTTTCCGCATTCATTCCTTCTTCTGATGTTACACAAAGTTTGAGCAGACTAGGAAATGGTGGGAGGGAGGTGAGAGAGGAGTGTATGAGGAGATAAGTGGGATGGAGGGGCAACAGGAGGAGGTGAGTGAAGTAACGTTACACCAGCTCTGCCAAAACAATGGACCACACCTCCACCTCTAGCCATCTCTCTCTCCGCTGCTCTTTTTGACCATATAAGGTAGGAAGGACCCACCTGAGTGGAAGCGAAAGAGGCCTATCTGCTTTGATCAGATTTGTCCGTCTATATCCTCCGCCAGACTCTGTAGTTTGGTATCATCTTTGTCATCTCCATTTACTGGAATTCATGTTGTCTGAACCCTTAGTATTATCTCTGGCCTGGGAAGCAGCCATTTTGGCTTTGTAAGAATGTGACTTGATGAACTGATAGCATGTGTGACAAAGGATTCAAGTCAGTCCTGGGCCAAATCTATTCCAGTTGCCATTTTGGAGACAAGTAAACAACCTTATCTATGAATGTGCACAAACTCTCTTTGTCTTCACCTGTGAAACACGCAAATTGTGACATGTTTCAGTAGATTCATCAATTGGTTTTAAAGTGACGGTAAACCAAGGAAGGTATATTGTTAATGATATGAAGATGATGATGATTTCTTTCTTATTTACTTTCTCCTACCACGCACCAATCACCCTCTCACCCCTCCTCGTTCCTCCATCCCTTTCAGTGGAAAAACACGGTTATCTGCAGGTACAGACAAGGTTCCTAGCCACATTCCTATGATTTGTCTGTCCTCCATTCGCAATACCCGCAAGGACCATTTTCTTTGAAAAAGGAGGCGCTAACATGCACCTACCTATATATCCAGACCAAGTTTTGAGAAAATTGTGCCATGTGTGCTTAGTCGAGTTTGACTGACATCAGTAGGACACGCAGAATACAGGGACTCATAAAAAGTGGGCGTAACCTTGCGTACATCCTCCAGTAAACCACGCCCGGCCAGCTGAGCTTCATGACAAGTTTGAGCATACAGACAGAAGAGAGGGTGAAAAGAGGAAGACAAGCGAACATTACTATAGAAGGAAAAGCACAGAAACTCAGGGTTACTTGACAAGGAAGTTACATGCACCATTAGGGGAGCTGTCTTCTTGTTATACGGATACCCTTCGAGCGCGTGCAACTTAACAGGTGAGTGTTCAAGTTGTTAGGCTACCTGTTGGTATTCATACAATCCGCCCGCGTGCCACTGCAACTTGTCCTGCACAGTAAGGAAGGTTGGCAAGATAAGAGATTGTTAGTCCCGAAAGGTCAATTTGGCAAACTTTATCTCCACGCCATTGTCACCGCTAGGTGAGATTTTTTTGTTAGGTTCTTCGTTAAATAAAACCAATAAGCTCTTGAAGACGCGTGCCTTTCAAAGAATCTTATGAGTTTCCTGTCTAGTTATTGAATAACTTTACTTAAATTGTATCAGACCTAGTGGTGCGTTTCCTTAATCAAGCTTCCGTTAGTGTAGCCTATTTGCCTAACGCCGCACTGCTTAACGCGGATGCCATTGCATTCCTAACCAAGTGCCATCAAGTTCTTTTGTCAGTCAAGCTAGTTGGACATTCGGTGTCGAGCATATACTACACCTTGAATACTCGAGACGAAAATCCTTATTGGGACAAGCATGCATTTAGCTGCATCACTCAGCTGTAAAGTCCACATGTAACGTTAACCAATGCAGGGTGCACCATTACTTAGGTCTGCCTTGTACAGACACGTTTTGCTCAGTCTCGTCACTCAACACACACCACGTTTGCCATTTCAGGTTGGCCCAAAGGAAATCCATCATAGCTTCTTGCTTTCTGAAACACCTACCATTTTTTTGACCTCAAGTGGTAAGAAGACCAACTTTGTCAGCTAACAAACGTTGTAATTCAATCCAGGAATTACATAGCCTAATTTTTAAATAATTTGTATCACTTCAGTATCTTACACAGGGGCCACCTGATCGTGATATTTATCTTGAGTATGTGAGTTGTACCCATGTGTGCTCCATGTGAGAACATTGAGCCTCTGATCCTCGCACTGCACCAGGGGTCAGCTCCTGCTTGCTCAGTCGGCAGCTGGGCTTAGAGCAGGGATTGAATGACTGCCAGGAGAGGGAGAGAATTGTTAAGAATGTGCCAGAGAGAGGATGGGTGGACAGACAGGCAAGACTGACAGAGAGAGGAATAAGAGACTCTGGTAAATGTGAGTTGGTGGTAAATTGTGTATGGATATTTTTGAAGGAAGCCTCTCAGTTCTTGGTTTTACTATTGTAGTTACCTCAGACCTACCCTATTGCTAACCAGTTTCAGCTGATGTGGTGTTATGCTTCAAGTAAGATGCTACATTTGGTATTATTGTCAAAGCAATCTAAATGGGTCACAATGACTGGTTTAGTTTGGTAAGCAGAAACCGGCAAGATCTGCTCACCCGAAAGAGGAATTTAGATGTCTACAGCTGAGGATGTGTCAATAGATTTGATGAAGTAACATCCTCTCATGGTGTTCTGAATGGTTGCTCTTCAGCTTGGGTAGCTGTAGCGTTTGTCGTGCAATTCTGCACAGTAATGGCTGCTGAGGTGGTCAGGTGTGGTCAGTCAGTCAGTTATCGGGTCTTACTGAAACTTCCTCTTATCACTGAAAACACGAGCGTGCCGTGTGGTGGTTGCCTCCAGTAGGCTTACGTGTTGCCGGTCAGGTGAGGATCAGCAAGCCGGAGAAATTTGTGGTCCTTAATCCTTAATCTGCACTTCAGGCTGTTTTGATGTGGACAGTGTTTTGTTTTGTCATTTGAGGCCCTGAACTTTGATTACTTTTCTCTAATTGTTTTGTCTCCTCCCCTTGGTTTGTCCTCACTTGTTCACAATGGTCATGTCTGAGTCCTTAATAAACTTAGAGGCAGTAGCTGATGACCCCTCCTGTGTAATCTCTTTATCCCTCTCAGATACACTGTCACTTTCTCCAGCTGGACTAGTCTTTTGTACAGCTCACCATTGGCACATACAGCAACAGTAACATAGTTTTACACTTAAGCAGCGGCAGAAACATAGTTTAACACTAATCGACTACCTGTGCAGATGTGTGTGTTGGTGTTTCTGTCACAAGTCAGTATAGTCGCTTGTTGGAGAGTTGGAATACCAGAGGTTAGACCTGGAATGGGAGCTTTGGGGGTGGGTTAGGGCCAAATGTAGGTCTAGGGAGGCATTGGTGTTGACTCTAATGTGGCCTCCAGCCTCCGGTTAGGGCCTTTGGAGGAGGGGGGAGTGGTGGGAGGGCGTGGCGCTGCAGCATGTGTGTCAACAGGACGCCAAGGTTGGTATCTGTGTTCAGTATTACCACCACTGTGTGAAAGCAAATCATTCATTCTTAGGCTCAAGATTGTTTCAGCAATATGGATGGAGTGAGATCCTCCACAGCTCTCTGAGATTGATTTGCTTAGTCTGACTGAGTCATTATGGTGAGTAGATAGGCGACCTGGAGTAGGCTAATCTGCCACAGATAAGGATGAGAGGGGGATAAGGGACTGAGTCATACCCCTCCAACTGTGAAAGAAGATTGGAGCTTGTGTCTTTCTGCGTTGCAGACTTCCATAAAAAACACCTAAGGCCCACATGCACCTTATAAGCCATGCTTGGAGATGCATTCATGCTGCGGTTCATTGCAATTGCAACTCCTATCCCACATTTTTTTTAATGAGCTTGATCTTCCAAGTATCCATTTTTAATCTATCTGCTTTCTAATTTTTTTGTAATGCCAAATTTGAACCTTTCTATTTTCCAGGCAAATTTGACAAAAATCACATTTATCTCTTATTCAGGCACATATACAGTCTCTCAAGTCTTCAATTCAATTTTATTTGTATAGTGCATTATACAAAAGACATGTCTCATAGCGCTTCACAGCAAAGACCACCAATGAGCAACAGGGGCAAGGAAAAACTCCCAATCATTTTTTTTTTCATATTGTTATAGTTTAGGAAGACACCTTGGGCAGTTCCACAGCTCCAGGGGCTAACCCAACTGCCTAGGGTCATGTGGTCCATGGTATTAATGGGTCTTGACTCAAGAGAACCATAGCACCAAAAAAATTAAAATAAAAGGAAAAAAATAATATAAGAAAACCACCCAGTCAATCGCCCTTCCCAAAATAAAAACAGAACTATTTGAAAAAGCTGAGTGAGATGTCTCCTATTGTTGTAGTGTAAGCGCCACGAGCACCATCTTACCTACAGGTCAGATGGACAGTCAATGTGTGTTTGTATTTACTTATATAAAAATAAACAGACATTCCTCACCATATTTTTACTTTTACTTCCAGTAACGGCCTCCACCAAAAAAACTATTGCTAATCAAATCTTTCTGTCACGAAATTAGACAGACTTTATTCAGTGAGGCCTACAGAATGTAACTAAAGTTTTACATGTAATAATGAGCTTTGATAAAGTATGGATCAAGGTGAAAATGCTGAGGTCATTTCTGACTGGTACGCCAAAGTAACCATGTAACAAAAGGGTTGAGCTGGTAATAATTAAATTCAAATAATTTACAGAATCCCAGTGATTCTGTTATGTATTTTAGAAATAATTCTGAACCTTACCCCAGTTTGGATATGTTTTGCCTTTTAAAAAGGTGCTGACTGTTCTTGTTGTGCTGGCTAGTGCAGGCTTCTGAGCTTAGGGTGTGGCTCATAATGAAATTTCCTGCTTTGTCCAAACTTGCTCCTGCATTCTTGCTTCCAGTTATGTTTTCTGCTTCACTTCAAACCAGTTGGAGAGTTTTTTCACAGTCTTCTTCAAACCTAGGCGGCACTAGCAAATTGTGGTAAAGTAGGCCTTAATGAAGTGCATAGAGGAGATCTACCCGAATTGATTGTGTCATCCATGGAGATGTTCTTGAAAACTTGTATTATGCAGTCGCAAGTGCTGCACCATCACTGTAAAAATCAAGCCGGAAAGAAAATCATTACATTATTATTAAGATAATGTGTTAGACAGGGGCAGTGGGAATCTGTGGAATTCTGTGATTACGATTACTGGTCCAAACTTGAATGCATCCCTTAACATGGGGATAAACAGATGTTTGCAGGGAATGTGGAGAAGAGGTGTGTGTGTGTGTGTGTGTGTGTGTGTGTGGACAGATATTCCCTAGGGGTTCAGTTAATCTCTGGTGAAGCCTGATTCTGGAGTGCAGCTCACAAAGAGCTGTGTTCCACTCGCTAATGGAATACCTGGTTACACACACTCTTAAAAACATTTTTTAGATTTATTTTGTCTGTACATCCATTTATTTGTCTGCACACCTGCTATATTCATCGTAAAAGAGAATAAAAGTTTCAGATGATGGCACATCATTTTAATTGTAGAGATTATTTCTATGAAGATGTTTGGAATTATTAAACTGATATTTTCCTCCTATTTTCCACACATCATATGCTGTAGAGTACAGCGGTTACATGGGAGTTAATCTTGACTGCCTTTAGTGACCCTTTCATTACAAATTCTAAAATGACCTTAACTTTAAGCAGTCACTCCAAAGAGTGCTGCACATGTGTTTAGGTAGCCTAATTGAAGGCTAAACCAGGTGCAGTCTATTAAGGAGTCAAGGCTGACAGGTGTGTTGAAAGGAAAGAGTAGCAGCCTTAGGAGCTTCTTGCCTCAGGTTTGTCTGAGACTTCTAATGGGGAACAGCACAGGTCGCGGTCATGAAGAATCCTCTAATGACAGCCTCTCTCCACTCATTGTAGCAGCCATGTCAAGTGCCGAGAAGTTCCTTTACGTTGATCGCAACTCGATCAACAACCCCCTGGAGCAGGCCGACTGGGCTTCCAAGAAGCTGGTATGGGTGCCCTCAGAGAGGACGGGTTTCGAAGCGGGTTCCATCAAGGAGGAGAAGGGAGAGGAATGTGTTGTGGAGCTCACCGACTCGGGCAAGAAGATCACCGTGAACAAGGACGACATCCAGAAGATGAACCCCCCCAAGTTCAGCAAGGTGGAGGACATGGCGGAGCTCACCTGCCTCAACGAGGCCTCTGTGCTGCACAACCTGAAGGACCGCTACTACTCCGGCCTCATCTATGTGAGTATAATGCTGAACATGACCCACAGACATAGCGCAGTCAGTCTTTAACATTGGAGTACACAGAACACAAGCAGTGTTTGGATACGCTGCATGCATTACTGCTTGCACTTCCTGTCTGATGCGGTGTTGCTCTGTATAATTACCACAGGGTCATGTGATGCCATAATGTTGAGTCTTTTAGCTTTTATAGCATAAATGTCAAAATGCACCTGTTCATTGTAAGTGTTGTACTGACGTAGCACTATTTTGACTTCCAAGCGAGTTCATCCAGGATCCGTATCTGTTGTCTGTTTCTACAGACCTACTCAGGGCTTTTCTGT
This sequence comes from Limnothrissa miodon, assembly GCA_017657215.1. Classification (NCBI taxonomy): domain Eukaryota; kingdom Metazoa; phylum Chordata; class Actinopteri; order Clupeiformes; family Clupeidae; genus Limnothrissa; species Limnothrissa miodon. The sequence goes on along the minus strand of JAGFZM010001700.1, from coordinate 149,486 downwards.
GTGGTGATCAACCCCTACAAGAACTACCCCATCTACTCTGAGGATATTGTGGAGATGTACAAGGGCAAGAAGAGGCATGAGATGCCACCTCACATCTACGCAATCACAGACACAGCTTACAGGAGCATGATGCAGGGTGAGGGCATGTGTATACACACACACACACACACACACACACACACACACACCTATGTACATTCAGCTAGTGGTAGAACTGCTTGAGTGTAGTCCTGTATTGTAGTCATTTCATATATACCCAACAAAAGGGGGAATCTAATGTCCATAAAAGACTTAAACCCTCACAACCGAGACAGATGTTCTTTGCAGCTTGGGCATGCACTTAATGAGTCATTAGTTAAGCCACTGTCTCTTCTAATTATGAAATCAAAGCCCCCACTTAGCCATGTTGTGTACCCCTTCTCTTTGCCATTTAATGTATTAATTTAACATTATGCAGAGTGCTACTCTAGATGAATAGCATGTGTTTAGGCAATTTGATGGTGATTGGTCTTGACTGACTGTCTTGTCCCCCTTAGATCGTGAGGACCAGTCCATTTTATGCACGTAAGTTCAGTAAGGCCAACGGACAACAATGGGCTTGGAATTTCAATTGATGTGTGTTTGGTACATTAAAAGCCATTCTTATGGGTGGGTTATGGGTTATGGGTGGGTTGCCCAACAAACAACTGCTGGGAGTAATTTGAGAACTTTATCTAAATAGGTGAGAGAACCAAATTGCACAGGAAACAGGAAGCCGACTTCTGTGTCAAATGACTTGTCAAATGTGGTGGTGGTGTGTGTTTTTTTATTTCTTATCATTACTTGTCAATTGATCATTATATCTACATCAGGGGTGAGTCAGGAGCTGGAAAGACTGAAAACACAAAGAAGGTCATCCAGTATCTTGCTCATGTTGCATCGTCATTCAAGACCAAGAAAGACCCGGTGAGTCTAATGAATTACCCTATCCCCCCCTCCCAAAAAAAATCTTGTGTTTTATGCTTCTTTTGTCTTGAACATTTGCAACCTCCAGGCCACCTAGCTAAGTGCTATTACTTGCCTAGTCGTATTTGCTCCAGTGGCCTCCACCTGGTGGACTTGCCACAGATCACTCTTACCTTCATTCTCCTTTCCTCTAACCTACCTCCATCCTTTTTTTTGTGAGGGGTGCTGTCACAGCATTCCTTTCAAGCCCGAGCCTGTTGTCCCTCTCTGAAATGACTGTGTGTGTGTGTGTGTATATAAGCGTTTTTCCTTGTGTGTGTTGGAGTCAGCTTGTGTATGTTTAAAGCACTAGATGTATTAAAATAAATCAAACAGACAAATGCATACACAAATGCATACAAAGTTTTTTTTATTTTTTTTTTTATTCATATGTTGCCTGGTTTCTTACCCGCCCATCATTGTGGTCAAGTTTACTAGCATCACTATTTAGAGGTTGACATTTTTTTTTCTCTCCCTCTCTGGTTTGCAGAGCAGTACGGTCCTGTCTCATGTGAGTTGGCATCCGGCAAATCAACTTCCTCAAAACCACAACTCTACTCTATACTAACTCAATCATTTCTTTTCTGCTTTTGACTCAGATAATTGCTAAAGGCTGATTATGCTCTCAAGCACAAGTGTGTCTAGACTCTGCCCTCTCCCTCTCTCTCTCTCTCTCTCTCTCACACACACACACACACTGCTAATTCTGTATATTTGTTTATGAGTTATGGGTAATTTGTCAGGGAATCTGCTGTGCACCTGTGTATCTGCAAAAAGAAGTTTGTTTCCAGCTATCGCTATCCAAAATTGACCATCCTGTTGTCCGCCTGTGCAACCTTTCTTCTGTATTGACCTGCTCTGTCTGGTTCTCAGGGTTTCTGTGGTGTCTGACAAAACCAGAATGCTTAAAGCTTCAGTAATTGGTGGCTACTAACCAAACTAAGCCATCTGTGTGTTTACATGTATTAAAATCAAGTGCAAAAGCAAGAATCTGATGTAACATGCTCCATCATGACTGTCCACTGGCTGTTGGCAGCTGTGGCCTTTTAACCAGCAAGTATCATAATGTCTGCTGAGAATGCACTTCATGCTTAGGCAGGTTTGTTCTAACCTGCTCCACAGAGGGTGACGGACGCCTGAAAAACCTGTCTCAACACTTTTATTTGGTTCTGCTGATGGAAGAACAAAAAGAGAAATGGTACAGTATATTCTAAAAATCATATGCATGCTAAATATTTTGGATTCTGCTTTATAGGGTGAGCTAGAGAAGCAGCTGCTGCAGGCCAACCCCATTCTGGAGGCCTTTGGGAATGCCAAGACAGTCAAGAACGATAATTCTTCCAGATTTGTAAGATTATTTTTCTGATGTATTTTTTTTTTCCTGATTATTTTGTCAGTTCATAAAAATACATGTGATCAGTCACTGTCAACCAACTAAATTCTCTTTACACAATTGTGCTCTTTTTATAGGGGAAGTTCATCAGGATTAACTTTGATGTAAATGGATATATTGTCGGGGCCAACATTGAAACTTGTATCCTTTTGCATGAAATTGCTCATATTTAAAGATCTTTTTGGTCCAGCAGGTTCCATATTTGAGCTGCCGTGAAAATGTCATCTTGTAGCATTTACTGCTTTTGTAGTGGAATTTTCTACCCTTAACTAACTGAAAAGACCTCCTTGAGAAATCTCGTGCCATTAGACAAGCCAAAGAAGAAAGGTCCTTCCATGTCTTCTACTACTTGTTGGCTGGGGCAGGAGACAAACTGCGCAGTAAGTTTTGCTGGTGGGAAGTCTGCTATGTGCACGCCTGTAATGGCAGCACAAATATAGTTCTGATAACTCATTTGTTGATGCATGTCGTTATAGGCGAGTTGTGTCTGGAAGACCACAGCAAGTACCGCTTCTTGTCCAATGGCAATGTGACTATCCCAGGACAACATGACCGGGACATGTTTGTAGAGACCATGGATGCCTTCAAGATCATGAGCATCCCCGAGGATGAGCAGACCGGTGAACTAAAGCCCAACAGCATGCACTACCCTCAGATTGTGTGTGTGACTAATTGAAGTTCTGACATTTACCTGGGTATGCTTCCCATTCCTAAGGTTTGCTGAAGGTGGTATCTGCTGTGCTTCAACTGGGAAACATGGTCTTCAAAAAGGAACGGAACTCTGACCAAGCTTCCTTGCCTGATGACACCGGTAGTTTTTCTTTTTATTTAATTGGGTGGTAAATTGGTAAATATTTATTTTTAAAAAGTCTCTAATTCTGTAGTCTGTGAAAAGTGTGTTGTCTCAAATTTGAATTGCATGTGGTTGAGACAATGTTGTGTGCATTTTTTCCTTCTCATCTTCACCAGCTGCTCAGAAGGTTTGCCACCTGTTTGGCATCAATGTAACCGACTTCACCCGCGCCATCCTGTCCCCTCGCATCAAGGTGGGTCGTGACTACGTGCAGAAAGCTCAGACGCAGGAGCAGGCCGAGTTTGCCATCGAAGCCCTGGCTAAGGCCACCTATGAGAGGATGTTCCGCTGGTTAGTCATGCGCATCAACAAAGCCTTAGACAAGACCAAACGCCAGGGGGCCTCCTTCATTGGGATCCTGGACATTGCTGGTTTTGAGATCTTTGAGGTATGAAAGGCACTTGGCTGAACTGTTTGACATGTCTGTCTGCTGTTGTACTCTCTGTTCTGGTTGTGGTGTACTCAAAGTGCCTGTTTCCCCATTTCCTTTCAATTATGGTTAGTTTTGTGGTTTTCATTTGGAGATCATTGTCCTTTCTCTGTCTTCTGCTACAGCTGAACTCCTTTGAGCAGCTCTGCATTAACTTTACCAATGAGAAGCTGCAGCAGCTGTTCAACCACACCATGTTCATCCTGGAGCAGGAGGAGTACCAGAGGGAGGGCATTGAGTGGAGCTTCATTGACTTTGGCCTGGACCTGCAGCCTTGCATTGACCTGATTGAAAGGCCTGTACGTCACCATAACGTGGACACATCCAAACCTTCTGCACATAAACTTCCTCCCCTCTCTTCTTATTTTATCTTTCTCTTTTCGATTCTTCATAAAATCTGAGACATCTGATTCTGTTCTGGCTGCAGTACAGTTGTTGGTCTTTTCGTTCTTTCTTTCTATTTATATTTCCCTCTCTCTGTCCAGTCTGGTCCCCCAGGTGTTTTGGCTCTGTTGGATGAAGAGTGTTGGTTCCCCAAAGCCACTGACAAATCCTTTGTGGAGAAGGTGTGTCAGGAGCTTGGTGACCACCCCAAGTTCCATAAGCCCAAAAAGCTGAAGGATGATGCCGACTTCTGTATTGTCCACTATGCTGGAAAGGTACCAAAGCCACTAATAAATTGTCACTGTTTATCAGAATGCATTAAATTGAACTAGCAACATTCAGTAGTTGGATGGATACATCTTCAGTATACAACATGTAGGTCTATCTGGTCTTTCCTGCCTTTCTATTGCAGAAATGGTTTAATCCAGTGTGTTTTTACAGGTGGATTACAAAGCCAAAGAGTGGCTGATGAAGAACATGGATCCTTTGAATGACAATGTGGTGTCTCTGCTTAACCAGTCCTCTGACAAGTTTGTGTCGGACTTGTGGAAAGATGGTAAATATGGATATTCATGTATGCTTGATGTGCATGTGGGTGAGGGTTGCAGTGACCTAGTATGTGTAATTGAATCTCTTCCCGCTGCTCTCCTCCATTCTAGTGGACCGTATTGTGGGTCTGGATAAGGTGGCTGGAATGTCTGAATCACCTGGAGTCTTTAAGACCCGTAAAGGCATGTTCCGCACAGTTGGCCAGCTTTATAAAGAGCAGCTCGGCAACCTCATGACCACCCTGAGGAATACCAACCCCAACTTTGTCCGTTGCATTATCCCCAATCATGAGAAGAAGGTGTGAGATTTGTGTAGAGAAACCCAAACTGAAATCATCATCATCATCTTTTAAGTCTTTTTGTTAAAATGTGTAATTATTCTCATGGTTCCACACAGGCTGGTAAACTGGAGCCACATCTGGTCCTGGAACAGCTGAGATGCAATGGTGTGCTTGAGGGGATTCGTATTTGCAGACAGGGTTTCCCCAATCGCATTGTATTCCAGGAGTTTCGACAGAGGTAAAGGTTTAAACATAAAGTCATACTGAAATAGAAAAACTTTAAGACTTGATTACTGCTGAATTAATTTCCCCAAAAACAATTTGGATGCATGCTGGCTTATAGATAGTCATCACATTGACACTTCTAAATTAGAGTCCTGAATAGTCTTACCAACAGTGCCACATTTCTGACTCTCAAATTGTGGGGGGTTACTTTTAGTTTAGGAAATTGTGAGGCGTTTCTATTTTAGACCATCTGAGGATGTCTGGTGTACAATATGTGCTTGATTTTTGTCTTTGACTCTAAGGTATGAAATCCTTACACCCAATGCAATTCCCAAAGGGTTCATGGATGGCAAACAAGCCTGCGTCCTCATGGTGAGTACAGCTATTGATTTCTCCAGTGGTATTTCTTGCCACACTCATGGTAGTATTTGCTTATGCCTATTTCTTGGCTAGTTTGCGTAACACCTCTCCTGTTGTCTTATCTCCTCCCATCAGATCAAAGCTATGGAGCTGGATTCTAACCTTTATCGAATTGGCCAGAGTAAAGTGTTCTTCCGTGCCGGGGTCCTGGCCCACCTAGAAGAGGAAAGGGACTTGAAGATCACAGATGTCATCATCAGTTTCCAAGCCTGGTGCAGGGGCTATGTTGCACGCAAGTATGTTGGACCTCTGTACTGTAGTTTTGATTTATGGCAGATTGTTTCAGTTGGCTGCTTTTTCTGGCGAGTTATTGATGATTGATGCCTGACTTGAACCCAAATGCTTTAGAGCTTTTGCCAAGCGTCAACAGCAGCTGACAGCCATGCGAGTGATCCAGAGAAACTGTGCTGCCTACCTCAAACTCAAGAACTGGCAGTGGTGGAGACTCTTCACCAAGGTGATTAGTTTATGTCCAACTGTGTTTTCAAAAACGTTTTAATCTTTTCAATATTTCTATCTCTGTGCCGTGTCCGCACATGAGCTATCTGATCTGAGACAATTCTGTTGTGCCTTGCAGGTGAAGCCTTTGCTACAGGTGACCAGACAGGAAGAGGAGATGGTGGCGAAAGAGGAGGAGCTGGTTAAGGTGAAGGAGCTGCAGATTCAGGCAGAGCAGCAGCTCAAGGATTTTGAAAGCAAGCAAGAGCAGGTACAGCCTCAAATGCACTACGGACACTGATTTTATTTGAATCAATGGGTTATTATGTTTTATTGCTTCTGCTCAATGTTCTTCATTTGATGTTCATGTCTTGCATGCCTTGCTATGATCCGTAATGGTCTTCTCATCTCTGCTTGGTCTCTCTGTAGCTGATGTCGGAGAAGCTGGCACTGCAGGAGCAGCTGCAGGCTGAAATGGAGCTGTGTGCTGAAGCTGAGGAGGTGCGTGGCCGCCTGACGGCCAGACAGCAGGAGCTGGAGGAGATCCTCCATGATCTGGAGTCCCGTGTGGAGGAGGATGAAGAGCGCGTCACCCAGCTGCAGACAGAGAAGAAGAAGATGCAACAAAACATTTCGGTTAGTAGGAAAGGTTGAAGTCACTTCATTAGAATGTGACCAATGACTGGGGAACCACCAGCCTTGGACGTTTTTTAAATTTGGTTCCTTCATTATATGTAATGCTCAAAACCATCTTGAAAACATTTTGAATGGATGTTAGAGGTTCACATTTGTAGGCGTATTCAATTGTATGCTAAAGGAGTAGCGCAAGTGCTAGATCTGTCTGTCTGGGCGTCTAACCTTTGTTTGTCGCGGCCCTGCAGGAACTGGAGCAGCAGCTGGACGAGGAGGAGGCGGCTCGGCAGAAACTGCAGCTAGAAAAGGTCACGACAGATGCCAAGCTGAAGAAAATTGAAGAAGACATCATGATGCTGGATGACCAAAACAACAAGCTCAACAAGGTTGGTCAAATGTATTTTGGTATTCAAATAGCTGTAATGGGACTGGCCACCCTTTGAAGTTGTCGTTTTCATTCCTTTTATGATCTTGTTTTGAGTCGGGTTGTAATACAGTTGTATGTGTGTCATTGTTGGTGTGCAGGAGAAGAAACAGTTAGAAGAAAGGATCTCTGAGTTCACTACCGTCTTGGCTGAAGAGGAAGAGAAGTCCAAGAGTCTGCAGAAACTCAAGAACAAGCATGAGGCCATGATTACCGACTTGGAAGGTGAGCACATCTACATAGGATGTCCCTCTGTGTACAACTTTGTACATCTTTGTGGCTTCTAGAGATCATGAACCACTGCCCAATCCTGATCTGTCTTTCTGGCAGATCGCCTGCGCAAGGAGGAAAAGCAGCGGCAGGAGCTAGAGAAGAACCGGCGCAAACTGGAGGGTGACTCCAACGAGCTCCACGACCAACTTGCTGAGCTGCAAGCCCAGATCGCTGAACTTCGTGCCCAACTGGCCAAGAAGGAAGAGGAGCTTCAGGCTGCTTTAGCCAGGTGGGTCATATACCCCAGTTTACTCCCATGACATAGACTATTTTAAACCTGTAGATCTCCTATGAAAAGGTGTTTTTCTTTATGATGCACTGTATAGCAATACCATTTTTACTCAGTTGTTTTATTTGGGTTATCGTTTTGAATATGCAATACAAAGTCTTTTCTTGCTCCACCTGGTTTTCATCTCAGGATCGAAGAGGAAGCTGCTTTGAAGAACACAGCGCAGAAGAAGATCCGGGAGCTGGAGGCTCAGTTGTCTGAGCTTCAGGAGGACCTAGAGCTAGAGAAGGCTGCCCGCACCAAAGCTGAGAAACACCGCCGTGACCTGGGCGAGGAGCTGGAGGCCCTCAAGTCTGAGCTGGAGGACACGCTGGACTCCACCGCTGCCCAGCAGGAGCTCAGGTATCCTAATGTTGGTCCAATACTCTGAGGGGAGTCAAAAATGTCATACTGGCTGAATCCTAGTGCCCACCTCTGTTCCTCTGAAACATAGCCAGCCTTTTCATCAGCTCAGTTTAAGGGGTTCAAGCCTTGGGCTGGTTTTATTACCAGGCTAGAAAATGACGGCTGAGCCTCTAACATAAGTGTTCTGAGAAAAGTGCTGATAAAATGGCGAAAGATGAGGTAAAATGGGTGTCATAAACACTTCATCACATTTCAGAGCTAAGCGAGAGTCTGAGGTAACTGAGCTGAAGAAGACGCTAGAGGATGAGGCCAAGGCCCATGAACAGATGCTGGCTGACATGCGCCATAAACACAATCAGGCCTTTGACCAGCTCAACGAGCAGCTGGAACAGTCTAAGAGGGTGAGTATGTCACTGATCACTGAACACCATTATTGCTGTTCATTATCATTTGATGTAGACAGTGTTGATATCGGTCCCTTGATATCGGTCCCTTGACTTGACTAATAAAGTACTGAAGAAATTGGTCAATGTATACCATGCAGCATTCAGTCAATATGACTCCCCTGTTTGTGTGTGTGTTCACCCCAAAAGAACAAGGCGTCTGTGGAGAAGACAAAGCAGGCACTGGAGAGCGAGCGTAATGAGCTGCAGATTGAGCTGAAGTCTCTGTCGGAGAGCAAGAATGACTCTGAGCACAGAAGGAAGAAGACGGAGTCAACACTGCAAGAGCTTCAGATGAAGCATGCAGAGAGCGAGAGGCAGAGGCAGGATCTGGCCAGCAAAGTGGCCAAGATGCAGGTGAGCAGTTAACTACATCAGTCCAGTATCTCCGTTTCAAGGACTCTAATACAGATACCCTCAGTGCCACTGATTAATAACTGAGTAGTTTCATTACCCTTAAACCCTACAATCGTAGGAATACCCAACAGTTTTGTTTATTGTGATATTACTTTACTGCCTATTATATATTTTTTTTCAATCTTCTTAGACCGAGTTGGAGCATGTTAACAGCACACAGACACAGGTGGAGAGCAAGTTCATTAAAGCCACCAAGGACTGCTCTGCTATGGAGTCACAGCTCCAGGATGTGCAGGTACTGTCTCTCTCGCGCTCTCGCTCTCTCTCTCTCTCTCTCTCTCTCACTCTCTCTCTCCCCACCATTTGTGCTTGGATGTCTTGTTTTAATTCCTGCTTAATTTTTGCTTCTGAATTGTTATTTTTAGAATAACGGTCTTCTAAAATGTCTGTTTATTTCTTTTCTTCACCCTCTTGTGTTGCTGCAGGTCCTGCTTGAGGAGGAGACCCGACAGAAGCTGGCCTTGTCCACCAAGCTGAAACAGCTGGAGGATGAGCAGAACAACCTGCGGGAGATGCTGGAAGAAGAGGAGGAGTCCAAGAAGAATGTGGAGAAGCAGCTGTACACTGCACAGGCACAGGTGAGCCTCTTCCGTCACACTCTGACCCACCATGTTTTGCTGAGAGTGCAAGGATCTTCCGGAGTACTTTTGCCATCATACTGTAACCTCCATCCATCCTCCTATCTTTACCTTTCCTACTGGCCCTGATCCCCTTCAGCTGGGAGAGATGAAGAAGAAGGTAGAGCATGAGACCCAGTCCCTGGAAGGCGCGGAGGAGAGCAAGAAGCGCCTGCAGCGTGAGATGGAGGGTGTCATGCAGCAGCTGGATGAGAAGAACTCGGCCTATGACAAGCTGGAGAAGACCAGGACTCGACTGCAGCAGGAGCTGGATGACATGATGGTGGACCAGGATCACCTCCGCCAGATTGTCTCCAACTTGGAGAAGAAACAGAGAAAGTTTGATCAGGTATGTTTTAGAATGGAGACTTCCCAAGTATAAGATTACTGCCGTTTTATTAATTATCTCTGGTTTCCAAGCCAAGTCAGTGGTGCTGATTACTGAACAGCCATCATATGACATGACGGATATCAATGACTCCTTTGTATCAGAACTGCATCTGAATGTTGGCTTCTCACTTGCTAAAAGACCAAATCCACAGAAAGTAGACCCTGCCTTTATTCATGTGGTAGATGCTGGCTGAGGAGAAGACCATCTCCACCCAGTATGCTGAGGAGCGGGACCGGGCGGAGGCTGAGGCTCGGGAGAAAGAGACGCGCGTTCTGACACTCACCCGGGACCTTGAGAGCATGACTGGTCAGAAGGATGACCTCGAGCGTACCAACAAGTCGCTCAAAGCCGAGATGGAGACCTTGGTTTCCTCAAAGGATGATGTTGGCAAGAGTGTAAGGTTACATTCATTAGCTGATTGACGTGAATACTAATCATTAATACTCAGTTTGGCATTAGAACAGTCAGTAGTGAGCGAGGGAACAGGGCAAATTCCTACACCAGTTCCTTTCACCAAAGCTTAGTTCCTGTCTGTTGTGTATTGCAGGTCCATGAGCTGGAGCGGGCCAAGAGAGCCATGGAGCAGCAGCTGGAGGAGATGAAGACTCAAGTGGAGGAGCTGGAGGACGAGCTGCAGCTCACAGAGGACGCCAAGCTGCGTCTGGAGGTCAACATGCAGGCCTTGAAGGCCCAGTTTGACCGGGACCAGCTGTCTAGAGATGAACAGGGCGAGGAAAAGAGAAGGCAGCTGGTGAAACAGGTACACACTACATGAAGTTGGTGTTCCTGAACAAAACGCCAGTGTGCGCAGGGCAATAGTTGCAGGTTGCCACGCTGGAAATGGTACCACTCTTCTGAGGTCATTTTAAATGATGGATGAATCACAACCAGGGTTCTGTTCCTTATTTTAATTTACGCCATGTAGTTGCATTTTAGTGTGTCTGGAATTGTCAACCAAAAGGACAAAAAGAGGGGGTGATTTTTTTTACCCTCATTGGTACATTTCTTGAAGCCACACTTGCTGAGTTAACTATGTAACTAGGTAGCTATGCTAACTCAGAAACCTTACCATTAACTTTACCATCAAAGACTATCAGATAGATAGATAGTTAGTTAGTTAGTTAGTTAGTTAGTTAGTTAGTTAGTTTATTTGTTGATCCCCAAGGGAAAATTCAAGGTCCCATCAGCTTAAATAACTCCAGTTTGCCATTTCTTATTCGGAATAATAAAGATCCGCTCAGTAAGTCTGTTTTTTAACTCTGCATTAAATGCCCCAAAGCTGTAGGGGGAGCTCTGTACAGCTAGCTGTTTGCTGTATTGTACAGCCAGCTGTAATCTTAGCGGTGCGCTCACACGTTCCATGATCCGTATTCACTATAAAGGGGCTGTAGAGCAGTGTGCTCAATTGCGCTTTGAAACACAACAGGCCAGTCTAATTGAAAAAAAGACTTCTACGATTTCTAATTTTATGACCATGAAAATGGTTGCATGAACTTACTGAGAGCTTCTTTAACATTATTTTGGAAATGAGGATCATGCATCATTGTTTGTGTCCAGTGTTTCATAATGGTCACTACTCACCTGTACATCCAGGTGAAGGAGATGGAACTGGAGTTAGATGATGAGCGCAAACAACGCACTTTGGCCATGGCTGCTAAGAAGAAGATGGAGCTTGACCTGTCTGACTTGGAGGCTCAAATAGACCTCTCCAACAAGGCTCGGGACGAGGCCCAGAAACAGCTGAGGAAGATGCAGGTAGGGGGCACTACAGAGCAGAACACCTGGTCTGATGTGTGGTCAAGGTGCATGTTGGTGTAAACAGATTGTACTGCATACCCATTGGTGCTCTGGTTTGCCTTCCAGGCCCAGCTAAAAGACCAGCTGCGGGAGCTTGAGGAGATGCGGTTGTCAAGGGATGAAGCAGTCAATGAGGCCAAAGAAAATTGTCGCAAGATCAAAAGCATGGAGGCTGAGAATATTAAATTCCAAGAGGTTTGGCAACCACCTGCATTAATCCTTCTCATTCAGTCATTCCCAGTCATTCTTGATTTGTTAGAGATGGGATGTGAAGCTGGACATACAGAAACAACCTGAATGTGTTTAAACTGAATTTTGATTTAAGGCTGAAAATTTCTCTCTATTAGGATCTTTCCTCAGCTGAACGGGCAAAGAAGCAGATTCAGAATGAGCGTGATGAGCTGCAAGAAGAAATCTCCAGCCACAATAGCAAGAAGTAAGATGAAATTTGTGTGTGTGTGTGTGAGAGAGAGAGAGAGAGTTTGCATGTCATTTCTGATATTTACCTTTTCTGTTGCAGCTCTCAGCTGAATGATGAGAAGCGGAAACTGGAGGCTCGTATTGCTCAGCTAGAGGAGGAGCTAGAGGAGGAACACTTAAACACTGAGCTGGTCAACGACCGACTGAGGAAAGCCACTCTGCAGGTTAGAACACACTCATTTATTTATTACAAGTTCCTAATTTGATAGCAGCAAATTGCTATGTTCTTGCACCGTATGCACTTGTGCTCACTACGTGATGGTGTCCTCCCCAGGCAGACCAGCTGACCACAGAGCTGTCGACCGAGCGCAGTAACAGCCAGGTGCTGGAGGGCTCGCGCTCTCAACTCGACCGCCAGAACAAGGAGCTCAAACTCAAACTGCAGGAGATGGAGGACACGGTCAGGTCCAAATACAAGTCCACCATCGCCACGCTTGAGGCCAAGATTGCAGGACTTGAAGAGCAGCTTGACATGGAATCCAAGTAAGATAATTAAAGTGATTTTGTGTGTATGTGTTTTAATGTGAGGACTGCACATTGAAGAGATGGTGATCCCAGTGATTATTAGTTGTGGGGGAAAGCTGTTGAATGAACTTTCTGTGATAATTGGCGTTCCCCCTCCCCACACAGAGAGAGACAGCAGGCCTCCAAACAGGTGCGGCGCTCAGAGAAGAGGCTGAAGGAAGTCATGCTGCAGATTGATGACGAGAGACGTCAGACCGAGCAATATAAAGACCAGGTCAGCACTCTAGCCGTTCACAATGACTTGAAACTTATGTGTGATTCTTTTACCGTGGGATCGCAAGTTTATCCTGTCTATCTGTCTATGTATCTTAGGCTGACAAACTGAACGTCCGCATGCGGCAGCTCAAGAGACAGCTCGAGGAGGCTGAAGAGGAGTCGACACGAGCCAATGCTTACCGTAGAAAGCTACAACGGGAACTAGATGATGCCACAGAGTCAGCTGATGCCATGAATCGTGAAGTCAGCTCTCTAAAAACCAAACTTCGGTAGGTGCACCCCAGCTTCAGACACTACTCTTGGGGTCATGTAAAATATGTCAATTGGTGGAGTCACAATGTCAAAAGTGCAATCTAAGTTGATTTCAGAGAACAAATTTAGTGATGGAGGTGAGACTCTGTATGTCAAGATTGGGTCAAGACCAAGACCATTGTTTTTTAAATTACAATCCAGACCCAAGTTTTTGATAAAACAAGATCGAAATAAGACGTCTTTTAGGAGACCAAGAAAATAAAGTTGTCAGATTTAACAATCGTTATTTCATATTACGCCAGTTAACAATTAACAGTTAGGCCTACAGTTTAAGCTAGACTGGGAATTTTTTCTAGAAGCTTAGCTTAGCTTAGCTTTTCTAAGCTTCTTGCTTAGAGGGTCGCCGGTTCGAATCCCTGCCTGAGCGCCCTGCCACCAGAGGGTCGCCGGTTCGAATCCATGCCTCCCTGAACGCATATTGTCGTTGTGTCCCTGGGCAAGACACTTAACCCACATTGCACATTGCCTATGTATGAATGAATGAGTGAACGTGTGTGGTGGTGGTCGGAGGGGCCGTAGGCGCAAAATGCCAGCCACGCTTCCGTCAGACTGCCCCAGGGCAGCTGTGGCTACACGAGCTGTAGCTTACCACCACCGGTGTGACTGTAGAATGAATGAATAATGCAATTGTAAAGCATCTTTGGGTGTCTTGAAAAGCGCTATATAAAGTGGTATGCATTATCATTATTATTAAGCACTCTGGCTATTAGGGCCTGCATAGCAAATCAAAATTTTCTTGTGGCATATCTAGATAGGTAAGAAACTAATTGACTAATGTTGTAGTGCTTGAGTCTGAATACAACAATTTTTCTTTAGGTGATGCCTGGACACATTTTTGTTACAGTATTGTGTGAATAATCATGCTTAAATTCATTATGGCATAGATGCGTTCAATTCAAGTCCCATTGGGTTTGCTTGCAGGCGTGGGGACTACTCTCTCAACATAAGAAAGCTTGTTGGGCGTACAACAGACAGCGATGAGGAGATGGAAGGCAAGAGTGAGACTCCTGACCCCATGGCAGAGTAAACATCATTCAGAGAGGGCGCCCCACCATACACACGACTGGAATCGATGATCCTATTGACTTGCCTTAATCGAGTTGCCTAACTTGCAGCATAGACCATGTTTGTAAATGAATAAGAAGCACTCAAGATTTTGATGAAATTTACATTTAAAATTTATACCTGCAATTTGTTCACTTTTAGTGCTGTTTTTTATAAAATATTTGTTTTTCTCTGGGATACCTTTAAAGTACCTACATTCCCGTGCACATATAGTTCTTATGGGTTGTTACCACTCTCTCACCATATCACTTTTGTCCTCCTACCCCTTGTTTTTTGGAGGAGGCTCATTGCTACTGAATTTTGTTGTGCACTTTTTTTTTCTTAAATCCAAAATTGCTGATCTGCGTAAGTTTATACTAACATGGGCCCCTTAATACTGTTTAAAGTCGAAACTGCTGTTGTGTTGCCTTAAGTTGCCGCCTCATTGTTCACCAAGCTTCTTTTTTTTTCCTCCCTTCACCTTTTTGGGTGGTAAAATATCCCACTAGGGCTTATAAGAACAAGTTGATGCTTGCAATTAATCGATTTTAAACATTTAGGAGTTCATACATGTGGATTGATTTCTGTGACCAATGCATCTTACCCATTTTGGGCCATTTATGTATATTTGCATTTCAATAAAATTTATGATAAAAGGTCCCACTGCCTGTCCTTTCTTTCTAGTCCACCATCAGGACAGTGCATGTGGGTGTGGTGGAAGGTATCTATTTTTGTAATGTTTTTGTCTTTTTTGATGAGTTTGTCTCTTACATTGACATACTAATGTAAGAAATGCAGTGATTTTGCAAAAATGAAAATATTAACTGAACAAAACGAAAATCTAATTAATAGTATTGGTCCATATTATCAGTGCCCTTGAAGTTAAACCTTTGGTTTGGTTAATAGTACTGGTCCATATTGTTATCAGTGCCCTTGAAGTTAAACCTTTCTGTGTCTGCTTTAAGTTGGACGGAGGACTGATGATGTATATGGCATAGGCCATCTTTGGCCAAGGTGGGATGGGGCAAGTGATGCCATCTCCATAACATCACCAGGTATGGGCCATACCATGCAGCCAAAGCGATCGAGAGGCAGGGTTGCCTACCTCCAAACCTGGGCGTCAGAACATGCTGCAGCCCTCTGCTTGGCCTCCACTCGAACCATGGGGTATAGGCCTCCTAACCATTTTGGCACCTCTGGAAGTGAAAAAGTGTCCCCAGTTTATCAGGTGCAGCCGTAGTGTGAGATGTGTTGTCACTACTGGCAGGATGTGTGTTTGACTGGCACCTTCAGTGTCAGTGTCTTGTTGGATAGTCCCCATGAGTTGGCCTTGTTTATCAGTTATTGCCATTGCCTTAGAACTGCTTTGCTCTCGAGTTTGACAGTGTATATAATTTGTTTTGGCCATGTCCTACAACAGATACTAGTGTCCAGAATGTGTGTGTGCCCAACTTGTGCCTGCACTCTCCTCTGCTCTCCATTCTGCAGTGGTTTAAATTTCTTTGGCCCCTCTGTTGTAGTTCCTTATGAAAAAATCCTGTGTTTTACTGCAGTATCAAAACAGTTTTCTAATGTACTGTTTTTGTACAGTAGCCTATTACTGCAGTAAATGCAATTGTTTACATGAAAAATACTGCATGCTTGAGCATCATACTTATACCATTTATCATTATGCATATAGATATTTCTTTAGTTTTCATGTTTTTATTTAGGACAGTTATGTTTTTATTTTGACTGAACATACCACATGAAAAGAAATCATGATGGCTATACACTATGATGCTTTTCCTCATTGAAATATAAATGCCACTTAGCTATTTAGCCTCACCTGACTCAAATGTTTCTTGAGTGTCATATGCATTAACCATACATTACCGTTAGAGGGCTCTGAATCTCGAATTTAGCTTGAAAATTGTGATGCCGCAACGAAGGCAGCCCGTTGCATCTTTGACCGCACTTCTCGGAAAACCTGGCTGAAACGGGTTACCACCATTGAGCTGGAAGGGACCAATGGTTTTCACGAAATTTGAAGGCCTGTGGAGAAAAGAGGTGTGTCCACGGCAAGTCCACTGTCGTAAGCACGAAAACTGTAGACAAGCGGAGCACTAAAATGTTGACAGATAGCATCGGTTTGACACTAGACCACTCGCGGACCTATTTACAAGCTACGATAACGCAGTTAAGTTAGTTGTTAAATATTTCAACCACTAGCAGTCGGGTTGGACGAAGGAACGTGTGCGCTACTTGGTTAAAGTTTGAATTGGATAGGATAACTAGGAGGTTATCGATACTTTATTGTTAGCATGCCTCTTGGTTAGCATAGCTTGGATAGTTGATGTTACGTCGGTTCAAGTCGTGATACGGCTACTGTCAAGTAAGGCCTCTAAAGTCATGTCGTGTGGTTTCATTTTTACAGCCTAAGGTTTAATTTTATTAATCTTAACAAATAAACTGGTATAATGGCCTGTCAGACTTTTCGCTATGACTAAACTCTGTTGTCAATAACCATTGTTGTTCGGTTTATCAAAACGCAACTGACGTTGGGATTGCTTAACGTTAACAGTTAGTTAGATATCCGTCCAGACATTAATTTATACAAAGGTCAGTGAATAATTTGCTATTCACCTTCACCGTATATGACGTTTTTAGAATCATAGATGCTTTAAAGTTTAAGTTACTTTAAACCACGCGACAACACGTTATCGCAACCCAGTGTTGGCATATCACAACTCCAGCAACGATGGCTTAATGCAAACTAACGTTAGTTTGGTTTGGCCGATGTTAGCTAGATAGCAACCTTTGCTGTATGCATGATGGTCTTTCGTCTAATCTCTGTTGGTCCATGACTGTCAGCACAAAAAAATAGTTTGTGGCCGAAATCAATGTGTGTTACCTTCATTCCTCAACAACTTTACAAACAGCTCTTGCTTATTGCTAAAGTTATAAACTCGACATTGGTGGCAATAAACTGTGATGGGAGGAAAAGTAATGTTGAACGTTTAAAATAATTTGGATAATTTAATAGTCACATGTCGACACTGGTGAAAATAATCTCCCCGAGAAATTGAATATATGTCTTTTTGACACATTTCAACAATTACACAGTGAATTATGTTTATGTGAATTTTTAATCATGCTTATGTTGATGGTTAACGTTATTTGAAGGTGACATAAGCCTGTCATAAACATTAATTTCACTGTACGGATGTTTCAGACTTTTGTAGGTCATTTGGGTTTTCATATGTCTATATCCCAAACACTGTCAACGTCACATTACAAAAGCCAAAACATAAAAATATCTCCACGCATTTTAAAGAAATGGTCTTTTTATGAAAACAAATAACACAAAACGTAACACAGTTTTAAGTAAAGTGTTACCAGCCATGTTTGTATTGGCAATAAAACGCTGACATTTATTAACTAAGCTATTAACTAAAACAAAAACTTCCAACAGCTCTTATCTGATGGCTATGAATGTGGCAAAATTTTATGAGTGACGCTCCATGGCTATGACACATTTCCTTGCCTGGAGATTCTGGAACTTGCCCTCCTTGATTAGTAGAGCTTCTGGAAACGTTTTTCTATTCATTTGATGGTCTCATTTGGGACATATATGTGCCCAGTAGGGATGGGAAGATTCACCGATTTGTATCGGTATATCGGTATGAACATAAATGATACGGTAGCATCGGTGTCAAAAGTGTGCATCGGTAAAATCTGAAATCGAGATTTATCTTATGTAAAGTCTCTGCATTGGTAAAAAAAAACGACTAATCTACTAACCTAATTGATCTAGTGCTGGCCTGCATTCTCCTCCTCGCGCCTGTAATTGTCAATTCTGCCTGACTCATAGACCTGGTTGAATCCTGATTCAATCGGATCTTTCACCCGTATCTTTATATTAACTCATGAGTAGCGATTCTCTGGTATCATTAACCCGGATCTCTTGAGTCCTAAATTTCGATTTAAAATGATAAACAGCGCCACACACAAACCTCTTGCAACATTAGCTAATACTAGCCCAAGACATCTTAGCTGCCATAAGATGTATAACTTACAATTTCGTAGGCAACCACAACTCCACAAGTGACAATGTGCACAGGCAGTCCGAGATAAGAACTTCCCGTAGATCCGGAAACTGCGAAGCTCGTAGACGGGAACTCATGGATCTCGAGTCCCTAGGGTCGCGCTAATTAACCGCCAACCGCGGTTACATTGGATCAGTTGAGTCCAGTCAGCCGGTTAGAGCGAGGGTGAGTCTCTCCTTGTGTTAGGAAAAGCAACTCCACAACAAACGCCATTTTTTCACTTCTGAAATAACACAATGTTCTGCACGTAGCCTATAAATGTAATGTATTAAAATAATTGTTAATTTGGTCCGGTAGACAGTCCGAAACATTGCAAACTGTAGATGGGGACTCTTGAATCCTCGGGTCAGCAGAATTAACCGGCCACATGAGGAAACTCGCGTAACCGCGGTTACGTGGTTGGATCACTTGGATCTTGAGTCATCCGGTTAGCGCCAGAGCGAGTCTCTCCTCATGTTAGGAAAGCAAATCCACAACAAGCGCTATTTTTTCCACTTCTGAAATAACATGATGTTCTGCAAGTAGCCTACAGATGTTGTTATGACCTTAAAATTATTATACAGTTTACTCTATTTTACTGATGTTAGTTTTCCTATCTCTTGTATGGAACAGTTTCTATTAACTTTAATGTCATTTGTGGTGTGAGCGACCTCTACTGGTCAACATTGATATTTCAGTGCGTATTGTTTAAAGTTTGTTTGAGACATAATAATAATAATAATAATAATAATAATAATAATAATAATAGCTATGGGTAATAATACTACCACTACTACTAATAATAATAATAACTAATAATAATAATCTATTAATCCCCTGGGTGGAATTCAGGAAAACACAATCACTCTGGCTACAGGCCTAATATAGATAACATCATTAGTTGTCTTCTATTAGCAGTCTATATAATGTAAGGCTATGTTATTATCCCATAAGTAGCCTAACATAATAAACATATTAGTAGATCCAGCAGTGGTAATAACCATTGTACACTAGGACTAGGAGTTTTCTTGTCGATTTAGCAATACTGACTCAAGTGACTCGCATAACCCGGATCAGTTGAGTGAGTGTCTCAGAATAACCCGAATCCTGAAGAGGAATCGATTTTGCCAGGCGTACTGACTCATCTCGCTCAAGTTTTGTTGGGGCATGCACACAGGAGGCTTTATTTGAAACAGAGGTGGCGAGCGGTAAGAGACTCAGTGTACGGTTAGCCTAAGCATAGAAGTTGATACACTCACCGGTTTCGTCTGGTGTTTGGCAACACTTTTACAAACGTGATTGACTGATGGAGAAATCCAATGCAATAAAATGTGCTATTCCGCGATTGAACATAACGTTACACAGAGCTCAACCTATTTTTTCCATCTGAAGCCGTAAATGTGATGGAGCACTAACGTTAATGCTACTAAAACACCTGGTAAGCGAACTAACTAATGTTGCCACGACTGAACATACAAGGAACACAACCTATTTTAACATCTGAAGGCAGCGCTAACGTTAATGCTACTAATGGATGTCAAAACTTCCAAGGCAGTAAATAGGCTACTTGTAACGTTACTCATGTTTTATGACGTAAATGAAAGATAAATACTGAAAAACTTTTAAAGCGTAAGAAATGTCTACGTGCGCTCCGGGAATTTTGCCATAACGTGAAGAGAGAGGTTAAGGTAGGCCTACTGAGCACTACTTAGCGACAAGAATGTTTTGGGAAACCGGGCCTTGTGTGTCTGTATAACTCTGTACAAAACATTTTCTGTAGGCTAGTTGTAAATGCCAAAAGCCACCACTGCTTCCAGTTTAGGGAATTGTTCCATTGGCCCTGCTCAAGTCCTTACTACTATGTATTCAATAGTAGGCTATAGCCTATATTCTTTTATTTTTCTATATTCTTCTTGCATTGTATTGCATTGTATCGAACTGTATCGCATTGTGTTAAATCTAATCGTACTGTATCGCACTGTTTCGTATTGTGTTAAATCAAATCGTACTGTATTGCACTGTATCGCAGTAGGTGGGAGAATCGTATCGTATCTTACTGCTGATTGTTTCATGTGAATTGTTTATATATCGAATCGTTAGCAGTGTATCGAGATGCGTATCGTATCGCTTCGGTTATGAAGATTCACATCCCTAGTGCCCAGTAATTCATAAATGATTGCCTGAAATGCCTTACCTGACTTAATCTGGAGAACCTGCAAGTGATGCACAGTTGATTCTCCAGGCTTTTGGCTTGTGAAGTAAGATCTAATAATTTTCAGGGACTCCCTTCACAGGCTATAGTTATGGCCTGATTCTTGCAGTTTAGAGTATGATGACGGTCTCATTTTGCATTCAGGAGAACTATGCATGTGGCCGCACTCCTTTTTCGTCTGCTCTGCAACATGGTATTTTCATTAGTACACCATATTTCCTTGCAAGCTTGGTATATGCATTTGCTATTGCTGTTTTGACAGGCACAGCCATTACTCCACACTATGATTTGTTGAAGTTGTAGATGGACTTTGGTAACAGTTTATTGAAGGTGTGCGAATGCCACACTGCTCAAATGACCTTTCAATTCATGACAATTGTTGCCGTATCCTTCTGTTGATTTCAAATTGAAGAGGGTAAAGTTTTAGACCTGCAGTCCATGCAGCTGGCTTGTTTTGGACATGGCAATACAGCTGGCAAGTCCATTGTCCATCAAAAAGATGTTTCATTACAGTATCCTTGTTTCTCCTGCCTCACTGAATCTGTAATAGTGAGCTGCGTTATATTCCCATTCTTGAATGAAATATAAGCAACATTGCATCACATTGATCTTTCAGTGGATTGAAAACTGAATAGTTCTTTTTTCTGAACACATTTGTGAAGTTTTATTCCAACAACCTTCACTCCAGCAGTTGCAGATGCCTGTTTATATTCACAATACTTTAGGGAGATAGTTTTGCCTGGATTAAGGAGCTTCCTGTTTTTATAGGCCAACTCAATTTGTGATTTTAATTCCGTTTCAAGAATCATTGTCATTAGTTTAGATGCATACAATAAAACAACTATGCAATATTTGTTTAGTCTTTATTGATAACAGTTAAACTTTTTGTTAAAATTGTCACAATTCAGAGACACGAATTGAGGTATTCAGTTCATTGAAAGTAACCACCATTTTGAAAACTTAAACTTTTTAGGCATAATAATCACCCTCCTGGCATCATTCTAAAATGGTAGGATCAAATAATCTAATCAGCTGTGGGTATAGGTAATTTTATCATAGTTGGTCAGCATTATTTAGATAATTTGAAAGTCATTTCTGAAAAAGATTTAGGCAATTATTTTAGCAAGGTGACAGTGTATTGAGGGGCTTGTAGATTACTTAGTAGACCTATGTATTTGACAACTCATCACTGTGGATGTAGTGCATTGGTGGGGTTGTAATTTTTAAATTCTAATGGATAGGTTGTTATCTCATTTGTGCAGAAGTATCAAGTTTAGTAAACATCCGTCTTCAAGACGGCGAGAGAGAGAGAGGAGGCTTCGGCAGGTGCATCACCCCCTTCCAGAATGGAGCTGGCTTTGGTGAGTTCATTCATACATACGGTTTAATTGATTCACATTAGTTGAATGATTTGGGTAAAATGAAGTGAAAAAGATTGCATGTTTTGGCTAAAGCTTTAGAGTGTACATAAGTTGATATTGCTTGTGTACTAGAGATTTTTGACAATTAGACCAGGAATATGTTGTGTGGGGCACTTTTTATGGAGAACTATGGTGTTTTGCTTATGGTATATGCTTGCACTTTATTTTTCTCTGCTAGTTGGTTTTTTGTTTTTGTTGTTTTTTTTCTACTGATGTGGAGTATGACCACGCAGATTATACAAATTTGAATAGGGTTTTGTGTTTAAACTGTAGACTACAGTATACTGAAATGACAGCCTGAACAGCCTAATATGACATGAAAGCTATTAGCATGCAGAAATGTTTAAAATGTTCCAAGGACCAGGAGATAATCTTTGAGCTTTGTTTATTTTATTTCATTTAATCTGTGCTTAAGCATGAAATTGTGAATATTGTTGACTGACAATTTTTTTATTTTTTTTCCCAAGATTCAAAATTTCTTTCAGTTTTTGAATTTTTTCAAAATTCTATCATAGACCTGCTTAGGGGGTGTTACACTTTAAAACCCCCGAATAATAGAGGGAGGGGCTAAGGGTACCCCCCCCACCACCACCACCACCACCACACACATACACACACACACACACACACACACACACACACACTCATTTTAAGTTTCTGATTGGTCACCTCTGGTTGGTGCTTTGAGATAATAGACAGTTGCCATGGATTTCTATTTAAAAGGTGGGACCAAGCCTGAGTAAATTGAAGCGGCTGAAGAGGGGGCAGGTTGTGGGTACCAAGCTAGGATAAGCAGCCCCCACTGGGTAAATGGCAAGTGCTCAGAGAAAGCGAAACTGACATCATGCTAGCTGAAGCTAGAGAACAATACCTAACCTAGTTTTACACTGGAGGTGGTTTTAGATTTGCAAGTCATTATCGCCCTTCCTGCATTTTGCACTGCCTTAGATTCAAAACACTGACCCATATGCAGTACTGATTTGTCACGTAAAAATACTTACACACACACACACAC
>JAGFZM010001700.1:111764-126509 GCA_017657215.1 Limnothrissa miodon | reverse complement strand
GTAAATGGCAAGTGCTCAGAGAAAGCGAAACTGACATCATGCTAGCTCAAGCTAGAGAACAATACCTAACCTAGTTTTACACTGGAGGTGGTTTTAGATTTGCAAGTCATTATCGCCCTTCCTGCATTTTGCACTGCCTTAGATTCAAAACACTGACCCATATGCAGTACTGATTTGTCACGTAAAAATACTTACACACACACACACACACACACGCAAGAGAGAGTGCATGGCTTGTGATGTTTAACAAAAACCTCTCTGTCAAGAGTACAAATCAGCAGAATGCAGTGTGTTAGTCTAAGCGCCCCTGGAAAGAAAAGCACAGTGGCTCATGGATTAAGCTGCTTGCTGTTGCAAAGAAAGGGCGCAAGAGGGAGACCAAGCGAGAGAGGAAAAAGACTGAGCGAGCGAGGGAGGGAGGGAGGAAGGGAGGGAGAGGGATGAGCTAGGCATTGTGTGTGTTGGGCAGAGAGACCAGGAAGGGGGGAGAGATGGAGGCTCACGATGTAATATGCCGTGTGTAGCAGCAGCCAGGGACAGAGGTGTAAGAGAAAGAGAGATGCAGGAGAAACCGGACTCTCCAGCCAAAGCCAGCAGCGGCCTGGGCAAGGTAGGCCAGCTAGCCAGTGGCAATCCAACAGACCCGCTCTTGTGACCCGTGTGTGCCATGCATGTGTCGTGTTCGGCGCGTGCCTGATGCACCCACGCACTCGTGTGTGTTTTTGGGTGCACGCGTCATCATTCTGTGGAACATCCATCACAATACAGATGTTTCCAGTGGATGTCCATGGTGGGTTTGTGTCACTTGTGTCTCTGTGTTTCTGTCTTGTGGTCTGTCCGTATGACTCTAGCTGTGCGTGGTGATGGCGTGTCGCCACGAAGCGTATATGTCCTGACGGGGACGGATAAGTATGATACGCTGTGACAGCTTCGCTCTGTGCGTTTCTTTTGTCCGCACATCTCCATAAGTGTACGTGTGTTGGTGTGTGAGATGCCATTTGATCGGTGCTGGGTTTTCAGCATTTTCCATCTATAATTATGCAAATTGCCCCCCTCTTATCTAGCGGGATAAGAGGCACAGTTTTGTGAATTCAGTTTCTGGCACACTCCATTTTCTTGATGCTTTGTAAGTGTGTCAATTTGTATTAATGGATTGACACAAATATCATTTGTCAAATATGATGAAATGAAATGTGTGTGTCCGTGTGTAAGAAAACAGGCTATGATGTGTGATGCAGACTACGTACTGTAGCAGTGGCAGCCATTGTTTTTGTGTGCAGGTCATGTTATTCATCACTATTTTGTACCCTATAATTGAAGCGTGCTTTTCGAGTCCTCCACATCTCAACCTCTCTGTCTTTCTTTTCTCTTCCCTTCTCTCTCTCTCTCTCCCTGCTGTGGCCTCAGGCCCACCCTGCTCTTAAAGCCTTCATGTGTGGCTCTCTGAGCGGCACCTGCTCCACACTGCTCTTCCAGCCACTGGACCTGGTCAAGACGCGCCTGCAGACACTCCAGAACAACATGCGCCCAGGGTGAGCCATCCCTCTCTCATCTGCCTTGCTTCATTCCTTTTGCCTCTCCTCTCTCGTTGCCTCTCTGTTTTTCTCATTGTGCTCCTTGTTAACCCCCGTCTTCCTCCCCTTCCCTCCTTTTTTATCTTCCTTTTCTTGTCTAATATTTGGTCCGGCTTTGGCCCAGAGCCGCTTGACCTACATTTACGTTTCACGTCGCCGTGGGCTAATGGAGTGTGACTGTTTGTTTGCTGTAAGCGTGTTGCATATAGCTCACTACTATGAATGACTTCAGTGTTGTCCTCCAAAGTGTGTGTGTGTGCCGTATCGAGCTATTAAACCCACAGTCAGTAAAAAACACTGTGAAATGTGTGTCTGTGAGGTAATCTGGATGCAAAGGGTGTCATTTGGCTAATTTCAGATCCTCGTTTTTGAGCACATTTTTGTCTTTGTGATGGCCTAGTCATGTAGGTTTCCCATTGTTTCTGTATTTGGCTGCTTGCCTGTTTGCTTGTCAATCCCTGTCTGTCTGTTTGTGTTGTGTCTTGAGTGTCTGTGTGGCTATATGTGTGAGTATCTCTCTCTCTCTCTCTCTAAAGGGCTCCAAGGGTGGGGATGGTGACAGTGTTCTTCAATGTCATTCGCACAGAACGGCTGCTGGGTCTCTGGAAGGGCGTCTCTCCGGTGAGGATCGCATGCACCCACCTGCTCTGCAACAACAGTGCTGCCCCTTAGCCACACATTTTCAGATCCTCAAGATAAACTCACATTAATTGTCCTGATCACTCTCCCGCAGCACAAAGGCAATAGAGTGACTGATGGTCATTGACAGTTGCGTGACACATTCAGATGCCTGTTGATGAGCAAATTAAGAATACAGAGCCAAGGCGACCAGATTCTGTCTCATGCGTAACATTTTTTAATTCAAATATGGATGTTTCTGTTGTATACATTACCATTTGTGACATTTTACAGTGAGGTCTTGCGTGAGGTCTTATGTGAGGTATCTTTTACCTAGATATCTAATTGGCTGGGCTCGAATTCTAGCAATGCAATTGGTTCGATTGCATTACATGTTATACTCGCTCTTCCTGGTTAGCCCTTTGATTATCAAAGTGTCTGCAGCAGCACAATGATTAAAAGCTTCTAGGAACCATTATTGACAGTAGTAAAGAAAATCTAGAGCAAAATAAGCAATAAAATGGACAATGGAATTCTTTCGAATCATTACTTAAAGTGTCAATAGAAGAAATGGTTGAGTTCAAGCAGTGAATCAGTCAGTCAGTCAGTAATGACCAGAACCACGGTGGCAAGGTAATGTTCCACGATTGAAGGAAATATTCGGTTGGCTTTTTGGCCAAATTGTGCCAGAGATGCACTTCACTTTAGTAGTAGTTTTGTTGTAATATGGAATGTAATTCATTGATTGAGAGAAGAACGGGTCTTGTAAAGTTTTTAGCTTTAGGCAAAGAGAGATTTAAAAAGAGTGCAGAATTGAACCACAGATCTTCTCAGGAGAAGTACCGTGTTGGCCCGAATATAAACGACAAATTGAGTTCTTCTGCTACTTAACATATAACCTGGGCTACTTCTCACAGACATTGTCTACCTTGCTAACCAGGCAAGGTTTGGAGTGCGACAAAGCAACAGTCCATTGTGCGAATAATTTTTTTTACACCACCCGAGACTAGTTTTGAATTCATTTGTGGGTAGGCTCTATTCAGTTCTTTGGCTATCTCCAAAGCTTTTAGCTGTAATATGGCTCTGGTTATGGCCGTTTTATTGTGATATACTCACAGACTCACCTGTCAATTTCTAGGAAGAGGCCGCATTGATGCCCACGTCAAGACTTTTTTTTTTCTTTTTTCTTTTTTAGCTTTTTTAAGCCGTTCTTTCTGGGCTAGCTACCAACAAACATTGAACCCAAAGACCCCATATTATCTGGCTGCTTCAGAGCTATTAGAGTATTCAGCCGTGTTCATTACCATAATTTTAAAATCCACAATTTTATCTAGTCCACGACCCCCTCTTATTTTAGAGATATTTTTAGAACAAAAACCTAGTCTGATATTCGGGCCAATACGGTAGTTGCACACTAAGAACAAGCTAAGCACATTAGGAAACCCAGGGTCATTGGATCAGATGTGGGCAGGCCTCCTCTACTGCATGTTCACTGATGACAACCCCTTGCACACTAGGTGCACTGTCTCCAACCTGGTGCTGTTACAGGAAAGCAGAGGAAAAAAAGTAAAAGGCCAGATAGCCATAAGCCTCATGCAAAGAAATCTTTGCTGTTCAGGGTAACAAATGTTATTGTTCTGAGGATTTCTTTTACAAATGGAACATATTCAAAGTGAGTGAGTGAGTGACATAATTCAAAGGTAAATTCTGACCTGATTTGTTTGAGTGTCATCATTGTTAGCATGAAATAAATCCCACGTTCTCTTCTCTCCCCTTAGTCCTTCATGCGGTGCATCCCAGGGGTGGGCATCTACTTCAGCACCTTCTACTCTTTGAAGCAGCACTACTTCTTGGACCGCGCGCCAAACGCCGGCGAAGCCGTGCTGCTGGGGGCAGGGGCACGCTGCGTGGCAGGAGTGGCTATGCTGCCTGTCACAGTCATCAAGACCCGCTTTGAGGTGTGTGTGTGTGTGTGTGTGTGTGAACAAAGCAAGACAAGCAACACAAGTGTTAAGTGTATTGTAAGAGTGCCCTTGTAAACGAGAAGAACTGAACTTGACTGACAATGAGGTCTCGTGGAACTTTGAAAGGTTGTGTATGATGCTCAATGTCAGTCAAAGCTAAATTTGTGCTGTGTCTGTGTCCTTGTTCCAGAGTGGCCGATATAACTACGTAAGTGTTTTGGGGGCCCTGCGGAACGTGTGTGAGACAGAGGGACCCAGGGCTCTGTTCTCTGGTTTGACTGCCACCCTCCTCAGAGATGCCCCTTTCTCAGGCATTTACGTCATGTTCTACAGCCAGGCCAAGAGGTCTCTTCCACAGGGTACGTATTTGTGTGCTAGTTTGTCTTTATTTGTGTTTGTGCAGGCGTGCATTAGCCTGATTTGATCAGCCGCTTTCACTTCATGCTAAGCGTCTGAGCCCCAGCCATAGGCATTCGTTCGCTTGACGGTGGACGGAAGACTTTCTCCTTCAACCAATCCCTACTGCTTCGTTGTGACGTATGCTATGCGCCAGATCGCACCTAGCGGTATTTTTGAGCATAGCGAAAATGTGTATTAACGACCATTGTCGATTCTACGATGTAAATCTATGAATCAAAGGGACAATATCAAATTCAAAGTTGATATTTGACAGCAAGTCAAAGGATGAAAACATAAGTAGTCAGCTACTAACGGGGTCAGCTGGTAAATTAAACTTTTCCCAAAACCCGTAGTAGGCCAATCACGTCTTTCCCCTCGATAAAATTTCTCAAGCATTCTTCTTGTTCTGGCTTCCAAAACGGAGCGTATAGCTTCGCCGACATCCTTCAGCTTTGTGCAGTGCTGCTCAAACTACACCAGAAATTTCAGCTTGAGCGCTAGAATTTCTGTCCGCTGATTGGCCGATATGATTTCTATTCAGACCGAACGGAAGCTAATCATTAGTTTCCTGACTAGTTGGTGGAGATAAATGAAATTGACCGGAAACACTAGGCGGCGTAAGCCTGGCTAGGCGTGCATGAAGCTTAGCCTTAAATATCAAGCTTGTGTTTTTTTTTTTTTTTGTTAATGACTGCAATACACCCATACGAACTAGAAATTATTGAGGTTTATGGAGGTTTAATTAATTTAATTAAACAAATTAAAATGAATATTAGTGGAACAGATTGACCACCTTAGCCTGTAAAGTTCATTTGTGCTAATGTCAATGCTAATGCACTCAGTTTGTGTTGGATGGCAACCATGATTTGACATGTGACAACTGTCCTTTTTCTGTAACCATTCTCCCTATTTCCTTTCAGCTGTAGCTTGTTTCAGTAGGAATGTACCGAATCCAGGATTCAGTTTTGAATTTGCACAAGTTTTGGACTTTTTGACAGAGTCCAGCTTAAGCATTAATGCACAGACTTGATATTTTCTGCACAGAATGATTTCAGGAAGAACATATTTGTCAATGCATTTGGAGTCTCAGTGAAGTCGGTAGAGAATCTCAGTGGATTTGGTATTTGGCAGAATCTCAATGGTTTTCGTATTCATCAGAACCCCAAAGATCAGTATTAAGTACTTCCGTAATCCCTATGATTAACTACGTCCCCTTTTATATTAAAATAGCTCCAAATATTGGATTCTGTGGTCACTTTTTGGAATTATGTGAAGGATTCAATTGAACGTAGCTATGGTAAGACATAAAACATCCAACAGACAGGGACAACGGCTGCATGGAAACAAGAAAGCTAATACTTTGTAGTGTAACTATGGGGAAAAATGGCAAATGACCTAAAATAAAAAGTTGTTTTCTTTTTAAAGGTTGATTTGTGGCGCAGTAGGATAATGTTTCCTCCTCTCCTAGCAAAAAAAAAAAAAGCCATGCTAAGGGGCTTAAGTGTTGCATAAGCCCAATATTAGCAGCCTCAATGGTAACAGGCCTATTATCAACAGTGCTTCCTGGATGTGCCCACTCTGTCACAGAGGGAAAAAGCGCTCCCAGATTAGCCTGTCTGCTTTCACTATAGGCGCAAACAAGTTACATAAAGAGGGTGTCTCCTCCACAGAGCAGGTTGAATTGAGGACACATCAGAGGCTACCCATTTCTGTTGTCTCTCATTCTGCCCCTTGTTCTCTCCTCTCTCTCTCTGTCTCTGTCTCTCTCTCTGTCTTTATCTCCGTCTCTCTCTACCTATTGCATGGTCTCACACAGAGGTGGCTGCATCTGCGTTTTCTCCGCTGGTGAATTTCGGCTGTGGTGTGGTGGCGGGGGTGTTGGCCTCCTTGGCTACACAGCCGGCGGATGTGGTGAAAACCCATGTACAAGTCAGCCCAGATCTGTACCCACGCACCTCTGATGCTGTACGCTTCATTTACAGGGTACAGAGTATTTCATTGCTCACTTTTTCAGTGTCAATTTTTGTTGACAGAATTGAATTAAATTCTGATTTTAGCAGGCTCGATGCAAAATTATTTGCCTTAATTTGTACAAAACTCCAATAACACCAATAACAATGATTTTTTTTTTCTCTGTCTCTCTCCCTCTCTCTCTCTCTCGCACACAGAAGCATGGCTTGGGTGGGTTCTTCCGGGGTGCTGTGCCACGGTCCCTGAGGCGAACGCTGATGGCAGCCATGGCCTGGACTGTGTATGAGCAGCTCATGGCGCGAATGGGGCTCAAGTCCTGAGATGCTAGCGATCGGTTAAACAATCCAAATGCTTAGATCCTGATCCTGAGTTACTGGGGATTGTTCCAATGATCTGGATCTTTTGAGACTGAGATTTTATACAGAATTTAAATAAGAAGGAGAAGGGTGTGTTGTTTATGTTTCCACACACACACACACACACACAAACATGTGTGTGTGTGTGTGTGTGGGTGTGTGTGTGTGTGTGAGAGAGAATGGATGGATATGTGGTAGAGTATTTAAGTGCAAAAAATATACATCTATTTTCTCACTCCAGAGCTTGTGTATATGAGTTGGACAAAGATGAGTGCAGGAGTGTCCACAGAAGTGTTTTTTTTTGTTTGTTTGTTTGTTTGTTTGTTTTCAATGTGTGTGTGCTTGTGTGGGTGTTGGTGTTGTGCTTTTGTAGTGTTACTGTTGCAAAAAAGGCCCCAACTCCACCTGGTGACATTCCTTAGTGTCCATCTGATTGACTGTGGTGGGAGAAGTCAACTATGTGTGATGGCTAATCACATTGTTGCGAGACATTTAAAGAAGTTGGACACAAACACTAAAAACCTATTGCTCTAGGAAAGATTCAAAGTTCTCTCTGGAAGACATAGACAGCTCATACATTAATGTTGTGTAGATGGATGAACAGAGAAGCCTTGACAATCAACATGTTCATGCAGATGAAATGCTTTTTTGTACAGGAGAAACCCAGCTGGTTCTAGTTTGCGTTGAGGTATACATATGTGAGATGCAACTGGATTCTGCAAGGTTGCTGTGCTACTCGCTACGGATTTTCAAATCCTCTGCTAATATTAAGAAGAGTGAACTTGAATAGACTTATTAAGGACTTATCCAGACTTTTATTTCTCACTGTTGTCATGCAAACCTAGATAAACCTTTTGGGACATATTCTTTTTTTTCCAACAAACCTTTTCATTGCCAGTTTCTGCCTTTATGTATGACTTGTATTGCACTTCCATCCTTGCAACTGCAAGGGAGCCCTTGCTCTGACCCATTCCTTGTGAAGGCAACCGTCTCTTAGCACCATCAAGAGCTATTGTGTTTAGTTTGGATGTGGTGTTTGGCTCTGTGGTGTGCGTTGTTACGTGAGACTTCATCACCGTGGTTTACCATCTCTGTAAATATATTTACATAGTTCAGTCCAAACATTGGAGTATGAGATCAGATCATGCTTGACATATCAGTTCTTAAGTTTGTAAAAGCACTGAGATCATCTGCCTGTTGGTTGGTGTAGAGCTCATTTCCTATGCTTACTAAGAATGCAGTGCATTCCTTAATGCATCACGAGAGCATTTTCAGTTACTATTTGTCAGGTATGTATGAAGGAGTACATTCTCCTCACATTTAATATTGGGCAAATTTGCAAGAGGCTACTTTGTTGTCAGTATACAAGAAGTAATACTTTGATGGCAGTGTACAAGAGGTTATTTGACAACTGATCCAAAAATCTCACAGTATAGGGGAGCATAGTAAGGAATCTAATCTCAACCATTGCCTTTTTCCTAGAGGTTGTGAATGGGCTCTAGCCAAAACCCATTACAATTGTTGTGAAATCGTGCTCTGCTATGTGACCATGTAAATTAAATGTTTTGCATTTATTTGTCTATGCATACACAGATGTTGAATCTTGTGCTGGATGTGATCTGGTGTCTTGGTTCCTGTGCCAATTGAGTGTAGATATCTGCCTGGTTGTGCAAAGTCAGTGCCATTCAGTTACTCTGTTTTGGCCTTGGCCTTAATCAATGCATTATTCAGTGTTTGTCCTCATAGTCACTGTAGATGTTGTCAATCTGTGGGGTGTATTATTATTATTATTATTATTATTATTATTTTGTAAAGCTGTCCATTGTCTGATTGCTCCTGTGAATAAACTTGCCCTTTTGATGAATTATGTGGGACTGACACATTGCATTAAACTCAATAGCAGTAGCAAAGGAGAGATCCACTGTCATTGTGAAGTATTAAAGGTGCTCTATGAGATGATGCAGGATTTTTCATTTCAATTGCAGGCATCTCCCCTTGATCATCTCCCCTTGATCATCTCCCCTTGATCAGCTCAGAAAACACTACTCAAAACAATACTCAAACCTGAGTGGTGTATTCAAATAAATACTAGCGACAGGGATCTGAACGTAAACATAAACAATGGCCAACCAATCGGCAACAAGATGGGATGGGAGTTAATGCACGCCCTCTTATCTTTTTTTTTGTCGATTGGTTGGATGTGGTTTGTTGTCTTTAGGTTTGTTTGAGTGTTCATTTGAGGATTAAAGCCTCTATGTGTAGGATCGTATCAGAATTCCCCATCTATCGGCGAAGTGGTATACTGCATACGTTTGAATAAAATGTATTAGCCCTCCCCTTCCCACAATCCTAATTTCTTGCTACGGAGGCCGAACGCTCGCTCGCTCTTATCTCAGTTTCTGCTACTCAGTCTCTGAGCGGAAACACGAAATGCGGAGCTGAATATACGATACTGCTCTCCTCTACAAGAACCCGTATTTTTGAAAATGGCGGCGCAAAATGGATATTCTTCTTTGGTCCCCAGCCATATCTATATATAAATGGAAATTACCAAGTTTACCGGAACACTACAATTTATTCATGGAGGTAATTACCATCGTTTTACATTATATTTTTAAAATAAAAAATATATTTTTAATAAAAGACGAAGATAAATAGAAGATAAATCCTACACATAGAGGCTTTAAAGCCCCTGTGTTGTCTTCCGAGGCCATTTTTATTTACTATGTATTCAGGGGGCAAAAAAGCAAGCCGATCAAAGAGAGATGCCTCCAATTTAAGACAAAAATGCTAAAATCCTGCAGCATCTCATAGAGCCCCTTTAATTACTGCATTTGAGTTTAAAGGTATAGTTCAGTCTTTTAACATTTTGTAGGTTACGTCCATGTACAGAACACGGGGCACTCCCCTCTCGTGTAGGCGTGGTTCGCCCACAGCGTCTCACAGCAGAGAGAAGTGCATATTTTCCCATGATTTTCAATTCAATACAAAAGGCATGTCTCAAGGCGCTTAACACATAGAGGCCCAATGAGCAACAGGGGCAAGGAAAAACTCCCTATCAGCGTTTTTTGTTTTTGTAGATTTTGAGGTTTTTGATTTTGTTTAAGACAAATTCAACAAAAAAACGCAGGAATATATGTTTAAATAAATAATAATTTAAAAACATGTCGCTATTTATTTGATGATCATAAATTTCGTGGTCTCTTCCCTACAGTGTTAGTGCTTCGTTATCAAATCCATTCCAGTTGTTCACAGGGAACACCCACATTACGGAAATCCAGTCCCCGTTGTCACTGCTACTTTTCACTCTGCTGTCTCGGGAGGCACTACCGTACATGTTGGACACAAGACATCATCATTCATGTTTAACTGAATAAACAGTTAGTAAACAAGTACATCTTATTAAACATGATTTATTTATAGTCTGTTATCTATAGTATTATTTACTTTTTTACTTATAGTAGAACAGCTTTGGCAAGCAGTTAGTAAGGCATTTTGGAAACAAAAGATGTCTAATGTGCCACCTTAGTCTAGGTAGCACACATATTCTGAATGCCTTCAGCAGAATTCAAATGAGCCATTTTATGCAGTAAATATGCATCCTGATAAGACTCGATATGTCAGCTAGGTTTGTTCAGTTTGTTCGTATGGTATGCATCTCTTGGCAGCCCCTCTGTCCTTAAAAGTGACGCCCCTGGTTTGCACCTGGCTTATCCTGGAAGACTGGTTCCATGTTATGATATCAAATTAGTAGCCTTGTTTAGCCTAGGGAATGTTTGAAAGTATTTGACCTGAATAACGTCATATGTCAGAGATGGACACCGTGATTTCTGAGGGAAGTGTTCCTGCAATGATGCATACACGTTTTGGCTACTTTAGCGCTTTTTGCAGTTTTTTGGGGGGTGAATACACACGGATATATTTTGTTATACTGTTTTCATTGTACTGGCTGCTGGTGACGGCATCCATGAAATTAAACGTGGCGAAAATAAACGTTTTATTAAAACACCGCAGGTTTGCCCCATAGACTTGCGTTGAAAATTGTCGAATGATGGGTTACAACATGGCGCCCATGAAACACGTGATTCCGTCTGGGCCAATCAGAGGACAAAACCGAGTTGCCCAAACTCTATGGCTTTGCTGTGGTCTTGTGTAGCCTGCCACCAGGCCCTACATCTGGGTACTAGGAAGTGCTGGACTGGTGTGTATCGCTAGCTCAGCGGCAGCTTAAAGGCCCAGAACGTTGCTTAGCCCTTCTTTAAGGTGGAAATCTACTCAAATCCAGAGGGTGCATGCGAATTTTAAACTTTACTCAATTTTCTCTGGAATCAGCTTCAGGCATGGAGGGAGCGCTTGTGTTTTTCTCACTCTGTAAGTATCTGAAGCGATTGAAATTACAGCATATTTTTAGGCATGTGGATAGTGCGCCAGAACGAGCGCAGCTTGCTTAACGGCGTCACTTTCATAGGCACGTTCGCATTATAATTCAAGTAAGCAATTTGCTGGTCAAAATAAAGCCAGTTTGGGTTCCACCTGTATAACTAGCAGTTAGTCTACTCTGACAATATTTAGGGGGTTATTTTAATGACTGCACAAAATAAGACCTTTCTGACAGAGTTTGTGCGCATCATAGACTGTATACAGTCTATGGTGCGCATCATTGGAGAGGAGAGCTGTGAGTAATTTCACCGCTTTCAAAAACTGCGTGGAACTATGCGATTATGATATGACCCTTTCAGTGCGGAACTTTGTCTTTTTTTTTTTAATAGCTACATATTTACGCTCTTGAGGACACCGACACATGTTTCCAATGAGCCTTGGTGGGTGCTGTGGTTTCCTGTCACAAAGGATGTGGCTGTTCGATTATGAAGCCTGAACTTTGAGCATGAATTGTTGGATATATACATATTGGATATAACAGTTGGCAATTTGTTTGATCAAATGTTAAATGCAAGTGAAAGTTGTTTAGAGGTTCTCAGTCAGGCCCATGTGCACAGTAGGCATCTAGAATGGCTATATATCATGTACTATCTTGTTAATATTTAACCAGACCAATTCAGTTTTTTTTTCAGGGTTCTATTCAGTCTGTGGACATTCGGGTGGTAATAAACTTTTATTGGCACTGCATGTCATTTTCAGTGTGTACACAAAGAAAATGAATATTGTCTTCCACTACAAGCTATGTCTCATTTGTTGGACTTCATACTATGATGAGGAAGATTTTTAGAAACTAGATCTAGATAATGTATTTTTATATCATGAGAATATGGTGATTATTATACTATTGAATCAGAATAATTTTTATTGACAAAGTATTCTTGCACATACGAGGAATTTGACAGCGGTAGGTGCTCTCTAGAACAGTGGTCCCCAACCTTTTTCTAACTGCGGACCAGTCAACGCTTGACAATTTTACCGCGGACCGGGGGTGCGGGGCGGGGGATTGCTCCAATATAACGCTATTA
Source organism: Limnothrissa miodon (assembly GCA_017657215.1). Taxonomy (NCBI): domain Eukaryota; kingdom Metazoa; phylum Chordata; class Actinopteri; order Clupeiformes; family Clupeidae; genus Limnothrissa; species Limnothrissa miodon. The sequence continues at coordinate 114,162 of JAGFZM010001700.1, read as the reverse complement.
TAACATCAAACTCTCTGGTCGCCCGTGAATAAATCTCCTGTATGTTTGCGTGCCCGACACTCACAAACTCTCCATTCCCCTCTCCTTTCCCTTCTCCCTCACCTCTGTGTTACCGACCACGGCCCTAACGCGCTGATACTGGTTGCTATGGTGGCGTTTACATGCAGTTTTGAAGGCTTCATTGCCTCATTTTAGAGCCGGTCACCGCATATTATGCAGAGCGGGTTTGGTGTGTGGGAATCACCTGTCGCGATAAATCCCTACTTCAAGTAGGTCTCTTGGTACTGTCTGCTAAAACCTTTCTTTTTCTTGGAAGTCGTAGGCTGCTCTTCTCTCTCTTCATTGTGCCTTTTCCCTTTCACAAAGAAACTTTCCAAAGACACCTGTTTACGCATTTTGCTGGGTTAAATGAGGAGGAAATGAGGAAATTTGGCGCTCAAATGAGGAGATGTAACAGAGAGGAGAATACGGTCATTTCACAATAAAAGACGTTTCAAAATAAGACCGCTCGATTCAGATAATAAATAAAACAGAAATAAATAATTAATTCTTGTGCGGCCCGGTATTGATTGATCCACGGACCGGTACCGGTCCGCGGCCCGGGGGTTGGGGACCACTGCTCTAGAACACAACAAGGGCATCCATATACAGTGCAAGAGGTACTATGGATATAGGTATAAGGCAATAGACAATATACATAGACTACTATCAACATTATATACAGGTAATCAATTATACTAAGATAAAAAAGTGACATGGTGTAGTGCAATGTGCATGGTGTAGCAGGTGTAGTGCAAGAATCATGGCCAGTGCAAATACCAAGATGAGGGTATTGGGGGGGGGAGAGGGGGAACAAGCCCTGTAGTTCCCTGGGCCAGGACAGACAGGGCAGAATGGACAAGGATAGATACAGTAGATAAAAGGGCAGGATAAAAAGATGAATAATATAAAAAAATATAAATAATGTTAGGCCCCCTTAACAGTAATAACTGATAATAGATCTGTTTTTCTTCAACAGGGTCTTGGATTGTTCCCAAACTTACTCATGACAAAGGAAATCAGTGTATATCCAAAGGAACATCAATGACTCTCACATGCGACATTGGTGATCAATCTTTGGACTGGCTGTTTCTGTGGTACAAAGCTGTTCCACTCAGAGATGACTTACCTGCTGACACATATTGGTCTGGCAGATCTACCTACTCTCTGGAGCTCCTGTCAGACAGCAACAGAGGAGCTGGAGGCTCCTACACTGTCAACTTAACTGGCGCTAATCACATAGGAGCCTATATGTGCAGAGCAAAGAAAGAGCGGGTCTACTACACAGACTACAGTAACGCTGTTATCGTTTGGGTTGTAGGCAAGTGATTTTCAAACTTTGAAAGTTGGACGTTTTGGAGTTTTTATGTGTATATTATCATTACACATGTATAAATACAGAGTAACGAAATACAGTTTAGTATCAATCAGAAGTGCAAAAAAACTGCAAGTGCATAGTGGCAAGTCCACAAATATATAATATAATAGTGAGTACTCTACATACTATACTATACTGTACTATATATGTTAGGTTCAGTGTGCTTTATAATAAAGATGGTTAAGTATGGAGATGTAGAATGAAAAATGTGTACAGAAGTGTACAAATAGATAGGTATATGTAGTCTACACAAGGTGTTTAAAATAACAGATTTAGGAGAGGTATGTACAATTTTAAGATAATAATATTATTTTCAAAATATATAATGTGTATATATATATATATATATATATATATACACACACACACACACACAGTAGAAAGGGTGAAGTGTGAAGAAGTGTTTTTTTTTTATTACATGAAAGTGTCTTGTGATTGTTCTTTCCTCTGTCATTTCAGATGCTAATTACTCTGGCCATCTGAGCATCAGTCCCAACAGAACAGATTATTTTAAGTCTGAGTCTTTGTCTCTTAGCTGTGGTGGAAATGGAACTGGCTGGACTCTCAGACGAATCACAAATCTAATGACAATTTCCCAGTGTCCTTTCTCCAGAGGAACAGCATCCTGGAATAACAACACCTGTCACATCAGTGCTGTTTCTGAATATGATAGAGGAGTATATTGGTGTCAGACTGAGTCTGGAGAACTCAGTAAAGGACTCTATATTGACGTTAATTATCATGGTAATTTCCCTGACACATACTGACTAGGATCGAATCTGAGCGTTCCTTCCTGAAATCCAATGTCTCAAGAACAATCTTCCTTCGACCTCATGTTGGTCTGTTTACAAATATCTTCTGGCTACGTGAAAATCAATACTTTGGCAGCAAGGCAGTGTTTAGAATGTATGGTTTCCTCAAAAGGCTCATAAACATAGCGTATTAAAATAAGTAAAAGGACTGGAAGGGGTCTATAGCGTA
>JAGFZM010001700.1:28794-106013 GCA_017657215.1 Limnothrissa miodon | reverse complement strand
TTTAGTATTGATAAAATCACTACTACATTGAAAACAGTGAAAGATGCCTGAAAGTTGGCATGTGACAAAATCCAGTTCCAACAAAGAGAAGACCTCTGAACATTGAAGAACTCAATAAAGAAACTGAATACAGCTGTCTGTATCAAAGACAGCACATTGTGATGACTGATAATTATCAGAGACATTCTTCACTGTTACTGAGCTAATAACAGTAACCATGTCAACAAAAGTAGGCTTATATACATACTGTATAGTCTACATATTGACTTTCAGGATCCCACAACTTTCTTATTCTTATTTGGTTGACTTATGTCTGATGACAAGATTGTAGCCATTTCTGCCTCCTGGCAGCCTTGGTGTTCGGCAACTAATATAATTGCAATAACAGGTTGATCTTGTTGGCAGCACATTTTTTAATACATCAACATTTTCTGTGTGCTGTGGTAAAAGACAACAGTTACTGGGCAACCTTGGTTTCTAACATTAGTGAATGGGGCACAAATCATCACCTCAATGAAGGGGGTGTGTTTAACTGTATAACTGCATTTTTTTCTTACAGATGCACTGAAAAAATCAAAAGACGTAATAACACACTGAAAGCCGTGCATCGTAAATATGAAGATATACTTTAATTTTGGTGTAGGTCCACATAAATATGACCATGAATGTTTTATTGTCCAACTATACATGAGTTCCTTGCAGTGGATGTATGAATCATTTAATTTATTTTAAATTGTGATTGGATTGTGATGTAAAATGATAAATGTTTATTATTAAAAAATGTCAGTGAAAAATATAAGAAGTGAGAATGTGTTTGATTGTCGTTTTAACTTACATAGCACATAACCGAATCCCCACCTGACACAGGAAAATAAAATGGAAACCAAGTTGTGCCTTGTAAACTTTGCTGTTAGTGCCTGGGGGAAATGTAAAAATGTAATGTAAATAAATTGTCTTTCATTTCATATAACACCAAGAATCTTCTGAGGGCTTTTAAGGTCAAGTGAAGAGCTTTTAATATAAAGTGAAGGTCACAACTTTCTAAAAGAATATATACAGATACAGACACTTGATCCCCCCCATTTCAGTTTTTTTTTTTTTTTTTGCCAAACGGCATGTCCAAGTTGTAAGTAACACAATCCCACATCGTTTTGGACATTGTATTGGTTTCATTGAAAAGGTAGGCCTAACAGCCTCAGGTATTTTCCTAAAGTATCTAGGTGATTCTGTGGTGCACTGACACAGAGGCACAGAGGTTGCAATAAATGTGTTGCTTTCCATCCAACAGGTGTGCCTCGAAAGTCACTGAGGCCTTTAATTTCAAGAAACTCGGCCAGACAATAAGGTCATGTCAAAAAATGTAAAAATGTCAGACCACTTTTATTAAAGTAAATATTGACACATAGCCTATATTGTAACATTGCATATTTCGTGAATATGCCTCACATTCTTAGCTTTCCAATGATATAACCATTTTATTGGAGACCCTACAAAAGAGGAACTTGAGATCAAAAGAATCAACCTTTTGAATGTTTAACTTAAGTTTTAATTTAAAATCTATTTGAATATATCATTTTACATCCTTACAGTACGCCTACTATTAACCTCTCAGAATGTGAGGATTTATTTGGTCTGAATGACATTCCTAAAAAAAGTTTATGTATTAAAATGTCAAAGAATTATTTAAAAATATTGATATGTCATTTTATTAGAATTTGGTGGATGTAGAATAGCTTGGAGATAAGGATGACGGTGTGTGTGTCTGGCTTCTGAATTTCTCCTATACGTGCATGCCTGAAATTGAATTTTAATTTAACCAGACTGTATATAATAACATATACAGGCTATGGATTTAACTTGAAAATTCTCATTAATGATGTCGGGTAACACATTGTCAGGGAATATGATCTGTGTATATAGTTTGCATTCACATTAGCCTATCTATATCTGATTTGATGTTAGGTGCCTGTATCTGAGAAAATCTGAATGAATGTTTACTGTTTCCTTGTGACACAGATTGGTGAACAAAAAAAATCAGATTTGGGTCACTTTTAACAACTAGTGTAAATGCCACTTGTGTGTAACTGCCTATTGTAATTGCCTAGAAAATCTGGCGATACTACGCTAGTCTGAAATACGTGATGCCCCCTAACCATGGCTCAACTTCTATGCTCAGATGAGACGTAAGCAAAGTTCTCTGGCGTAAGTATGTCTGCTTGCAGATTCAACAGGGAGTAAAGACAAACACCACTTCATTAATTACTTTAGAGGGCGCTATTTCAAATAACTTGCCTGTGTGCAACGCAAAATTTGAGACGAGGTAATGAAACCCATCAATGATTGGCCAGGGCTCATCTATATATATGACGTCACATCCCTTAAACGCTCTCTTTTTGCCGTGAGGTTCAGAACTCCATACGGCGTTGTCTCGTGGTGAGTTTCTTTTAACATAAATGTACGTTTTAATCTTTGTTAGATCGCTTGTATTTTTCAAATATAGTCATACAAATTATAGTACACTTTATCTGAGTGTAATTTGACGCCGTTCCGACTCTTCTATGGTGGTAATTTAATATAAGGGAGGTAGGCCCAAACCTGCCTGAACGCACATGTACCATTAAGTTAGCATACGGTTAGCTTCTTAGCGGGAAGTCGATTATTGAAATGGCCCATCACTTGTAAACCAACGTTGGTGTTTATGTGGTGATGTTTGTGGTGTCGACAAGTTTTTTTTTTTTTTTTTGGTTAGTTTTAAACTACCGGCAAATTGACCGTAATCAATAACCAGCGATGTCTTCAAACCAAACTGACTTGACGAGTCATGTAGGCATTGGCTGCCATTAGTTGCCATTATTGACTGCCATTATTATTTTTTTAACAACAATACATTTTAAGGGGCACATGATTCTGTTGAGTAAGTTGTACTAAAATCAGAAGCTATTTAAAGTGACCTGATGTTATCGTACATTGTCTTGTGCATGTGTCCTGTTTCCTGTTTGCTAGTTATGAAAATGAACTGTAGTTTAATTTCCTAGTTAGTTTGGAATAGTTTCTGTACGGGTAGCAGTTGTACTCTGGTGACTTCCTAGAGATCTTACTACTGTGTGTTTGAATCCCCAGCTCTCCCACTTACTCGTTGCGCAGGGAAAGTGGTCACGATGTCCGGAGGTCTGGATGTCCTTCAGATGAAGGAGGAGGATGTGTTGAAGTTCCTGGCTGCAGGAACTCATTTGGGAGGAACTAACCTCGACTTCCAAATGGAACACTATGTCTACAAGAGGAAAAGCGATGGTAAGTGTATTTTGCACTTGCATTTTGTACATCTGCGTTACAGGGTCATTTTCTGTGCAATTGTACTTAGTCTAATCTACAGTTTTTGGAACAAGGCAAAAATATTTCCTTTTCACTCAGGTGTGTACATCATTAACCTTAAGAAGACCTGGGAAAAGCTGCTGCTTGCAGCCCGTGCTATTGTTGCCATTGAGAATCCAGCTGACGTGTGTGTCATCTCTTCCAGAAATACAGGCCAGGTAATGTAATGACTATTATATTGCTGTATTGCAACAAATTGTGAATATTGGACGACGCACCCAGACCTGTGGAAATTGTTCAAGGTTTATAAATTAAATTTGCCACTTGTCCCATTTAAATTTAATCAGTAGTAGGCTACTACTATCAGTGATCATCTTCAATTGACAATCTGACCATTGTGGCAGTTGTAGGTCAATGAGGTGTTAGATTTATTTAACAATTGTAACCCTAAATTTACATGATGTAATGCAGGCCAATTTAATGTTTGTAACATTACAAACATACAGGGCCATCTCTGGAGGCCTTCAAAAAGCTCTTAAAGACCCAGCTATTCAGAGAACATCTTCTATCCTAGCACTAAAATGAACTGAAGCACTATCCCCTAGCACTATGCTCCTTAAGGTTTCTGCTATGTAGCTTGATTGTTATCCTCTTTTTGTAAGTCGCTTTGGATAAAAGCGTCTGCTAAATGCATAAATGTAACATTTGGACAAGAGAAATCTGAGATTTGCCTATTTTTGGTCAGAGGCCTGAATTCTTGGTGGGTGTAATGGCAATTGGTGTTGCCCAGACCACACTAACAGGATACTGAAATGGTTTGCTCAACCTTATTATTTGTCGTGGACTGCTTTTTTTGTTCTTGCTAAACAAGGTCAGAAGTAGAATCATTGAACATGATTTTATGGGTTCAGTTTTGCATGTGATCTTTACTACAGTTAGTCTGTAGTTGCACACTGTTAAAACCTGGCACTAGTGTTGGTGTGTGGGTGTCGGAAGTGTGCTAGATAAAGCCGGCCAGGTTTTCGCTAACACCATGAGGGCTGTTGCCCTATGACTGGGGTTTGATAGTGACCAGAGCCACATCTTGACAGTTGTCTTAAAATAAACATGATTGATTCAATCTCTTGGTTGGTTTAATTTGTATTTAAAGTCTTTGCTTGTTCTGATTTCTTTAGAGGGCAGTGTTGAAGTTTGCTTCTGCCACTGGCGCCACCACCTTTGCCGGCCGCTTCACCCCTGGTACCTTCACCAATCAGATCCAGGCTGCCTTCAGAGAGCCCCGGCTTCTGATCGTCACAGACCCCCGTGCTGATCACCAGCCTTTGACTGAAGCCTCCTACGTCAACATCCCCACCATTGCTCTCTGCAACACTGATTCACCTCTGAGATATGTGGATATTGCCATTCCATGCAACAACAAGGTAATGGAATCTAAATTAAATGGGGAATTAAAGGCTTGCTTCGTAGGATTTCTCATTTTGAAACATGCCAGTTGTGAGCCAAATGCATGTGTAATGACGGCTCTGCTGTGATTTGACATAGGGACACCACTCTGTGGGCCTAATGTGGTGGATGCTGGCCAGGGAGGTCCTGAGAATGAGGGGCACAATCTCCAGGGAGCATCCTTGGGAGGTCATGCCAGATCTGTACTTCTACAGAGATCCTGAAGAGGTATGAGTCGGGCATGCATACAATACGCTTGTGACTATTGCATAGCTATACTGCTGCACATTGTTGTACGTCTGATTTCTTGGTTGCATTTTTCCCTTTGCTAGATTGAGAAGGAGGAGCAGGCTGCTGCTGAGAAGGCTGTGGGCAAGGAGGAGTTTCAGGGTGAATGGACTGCTCCCGTTGCTGACTTTGCTCAGCCTGAGGTGGCTGACTGGTCAGAGGGAGTGCAGGTGCCTTCTGTCCCCATTCAGCAGTTCCCTGCTGCCATTGATGGTATGTACCATGTGTTTCTGCTCCGCACAGTCCCTTTTGAATTGGTTGGATGGCATTTTAATTGTACCCTTTCCCCCTTATTTTACAGCAGCAGCAGCTGCTGCCAAAGCTGCCCCTGCAACTGAGGTTTTTGCAGGTAAGGTTATAGATTTGAATCGGTTTGTTTTGCATGCTCAGTGGTTCTTTCCTTGATTGCGGCATTGCACACTATTAAAACCTGGCAGCATTATTGATGTTTGGGTGTCGGAAGTGTGCTAGAAAAACTCCAGGCCAGGTTTTCGCTAACACCATTAGGGCTTGAGGCCCTATGACTGGGGTTTGATAGTGACCAGAGCCACATTTACAACATTGCTTAATTTCAGTGGTTGCTTTTACACTTGACCTGGTTCACACTGGTTGCATCTCTTCCACAGAGGACTGGAGTGCCCAGACTGCCACTGAGGACTGGTCCGCTGCTCCAACGGCACAGGCTGGAGACTGGGGTGGTGCAACCGCCGACTGGTCATAAAGCCCAGCGAGCCAACCATCTTGTATTTGGTCTTGTATGCATTTGGTCAATAAATGGCTGATTGGTTTCGTTTTGGTTTGTCTTGAGTATTTCAAGGGGGGTGCAACACTAACTGTAGTGGATGAGAAAGTAGCTAGAAAGTAATTATAAAGTAATCTACCAAGTTAGTGCTTTTTTTTCTAGGGAATATGTTGGGTACCCTTTTAAACCTCTACTATGCTGTCAAGATTTACAATATATCTGAATGGTTGAATGAATACCTCCATTAAAGGGATAGTTCGGTTTTTAACACATTGAGCCCCCTTCACGGGTTGTCTAAAATACAAAAAAGTGGTTGACATCGAAATTTTGACGATTAATTCTGTCTCGGCTATTTGGGAAATGTAGAATCGCCTCTGCCTACCTTCAAAATGGTTAGCAATGGGCATGTGTTTCTATCCTTAAAACACTGGTTTTAAAGTGCTACTCACCAAGGGGTTAGTGGTGCTCGATGATGTTCCAAAACATGTAGCGAAATAAAGCTTCCGTCATGTTTTATTTGGCACTTTGTTTATTTGAAGGAGCAAATAAATCCCTATTATGGCAAATAAAACATGGCAGACTGTATTTTGCTACGATACTTCGGTTGGAACATCAGCAAATGCCACTTATCACATCATGGGTAGCACTTTTTAAAAACCCAGTGTTTAAAGGATAGAAACAACACATGCCCATTGCTAGCCATTTTAAAGGCAGGCAGCGGCGATTCTATATTTCCCAAATAGACGAGACGGGAGCAACTAAAATTAAGTTTAGACTTAAATTAAGTTTTTTTTCTTTCTTTGAATACACGGTTATTCTTCTTCTTATTATTATATAAAGAGTTACATTAAGGTTTTGTGTGAATACAGTTATTCTTTTTATCTTCTACCCAAATGCTGGCTGTGTTTTCTGTCTAAAGAAAACACCAGTAGTAACAAGTGTGACATTCCTGTTCAGTATGACCTAGGTTTCTAATTATTACAGTAAATGTATAGACTTTTTATCTGTGCTGACATGGATCACACTCTTGCCAGGATTTGCACCTGGAATCTTCCACCCAAAGAGTGGATGTGTTACTATTACACCACAAGAGTTGTGTCGTATTAGAGCACAAACAAATAAAGCTATTCAATAAATGAATGTAACGTGGTGAAAGAATTATGACATTTCAACTTGGTGCCAAAATAATACCCTGTATGTTTAATAGAGATTTGTTTCCATCATTGTTCAATTGTTTCAATTGTTCAATTAACTGATCTTCCTTTAATGAAGTACCTACCCAAACTAAACAGGATGGTCAGAGAAACCCTACGCCTCCACTGCCACATCACAATGCTCTGTACAAACTGTGATGGACCTGCCATCTCTGTCTCCCCTACAGTGCTGCTGTCAGCCTCATCTTCAAACCCAGTAGAAGGCGGTGGTTGATTACTGGACTGGAGGAAAATGATTACAGGTCATATTATAGGCCACACAGGCCTATTAATATGTTAACAACTGCAGTTGATTACACATAATGCAGTAAATTGGACATAATGCACAGGGGGCACCTACTAATATGGTAGCCTGCCTACCTTGTGGTAACCATATGAACAACACCAGTGGTCTGCCAAACAAGTCCACCTTCTTCACTTTTGCCCTCAGAAGTGGACAGACAAACTTATCCAGGGCCTCCTTCCTTTTCTGGATCCAGGCCTCATGCTTGTTGTAAACTGGAAGGTGCTTTGGGCATACCTATGGCAGATGTCATGTAATCATAAACAAAATCATAAACACAAATCATTATCATTATCACAAATAATTATAAATAATGTGTCAAAGGCTGCAGACACATTATAGCCTATCTTAGACCTAAACAGTGTCATGTCAAATGTAAACTGTAGCTTATGCTAGTCAATGTCAGTCAATCAACATGTGAACATCTATTCTGGTATATCGTTTCATCTCTAAAGTAAACTAAATTAAATATATAGGTAGGTTTACAGAACACAGGCTACGTGTGTGAAACGGTTTGTTAATCCTTAAATTACCTAACAAACCCCTCTCTGTAGCTTTGACAAGTCAACAATAAGCAGATAAGTAATAGATTCGAATACTTACTAATAGAAAGGATATAAACGATATTAAACAATACACAAGGATAACGCAACATCTTTTTTTATCCGCTCGTGTTTGTTTATTCACAAAGATAACAAGCTAACGTCAGCTGCTAGTTTAACTTACACGACAACGTTAACGAGCAGGACGAGACAAAAAAATATAGTCTGAGTATAATGTATACTGTTTTTCAGCAATATTATTCAAAATGCTTACCTTCAATTTCGAATTTTTCGCAGCGTTTGATTGGTTCCTTTGCCCCATCTGTTAGGAGTGTTCGGAATTGAGTTTGGACTTGTTCGGAGCTGTTAGGACTTTGTTCGGACCTTGTTCGGATTTCGTTCGGATTTGTTAGGAACTGTAACGAATGCATTCGGACCTCGTTCGGAGGTGTCCGGATGTTGTTAGGAACCAGGAAGCAGTCCAGTTACTGCAAGGTAAAAAACAATTCACCCCAGATGGGACTCGAACCCACAATCCCTGGCTTAGGAGGCCAGTGCCTTATCCATTAGGCCACTGGGGCTGCATTAGAGAAATGGCATAATATTATTTATATATAATACAATATTAGATTTTACTTATTGCAGTGGATTAATCGGTTATGTTATGTATCCACAGCTTAACACAGCAGGTCCCACAGCTATATACAGAAATTAAGTAATCGACATCCATGTGGCGTGCGCTTATTTCAACGTGACCACAAGTTCCGGTCTCGTTGCCTAGCAACAGACTACGACCAGAGCCAGACAGACACATTTCTGTTTTTATCCTCCACTTCGAAGTAGCATTACCGAGCTCACTTAAGCTTCTTGCATTACCTAGCTGTATTGTCTCAATATTCTCCTTTTGTTGGCCTGACCAACTGATTGTTCACTTGCGAACCAGTGTCAGATTGAAATACTATGGGTTACTGATATCAGCACACAACAACATGCTAGTTGGCTTCTGATTTGCTAGCCAACCGTTCAAAAACTATGGTGAGTTTTGCCTCATGTTGAAGTCTCTGATTTGTTGTGTATACTGATAAAACGTTAATTGCATATTTAAGTATGACATCTGTGGCATTTGTTAACACGTAGATAATGTACTGCTAAGTGCTTGCGCAAGTTACGGATAGGTAACGTTAACGTTAACTTATCTATCATTAACATTACTATTAGGTAAAGATAACTTCAATTTGAAATGGAGTATAAGATTATGTTAGACTAGATAAAACATTCAAGACAATAAGATAGCTACTGAACGTTCCTTCCAGTATGAAACGTTACCGTGAATATTTACAGTTAAACGCCCGTGTAACGCCATTAACATTACCTTTAGCATGTGATGTAACGTTAACTTTCAGGTTTCAAGCATAACCTTAGAATTTATGCTTATTAATATGCGGGAAACCTGCATAGGTATTTAACTCTTTTATGCTGTGATGTAGTTTGTCATCCAAAACTGTAGACAATGTTATGTCTTGGGGTTTATATTATTCCTGTCCTGTGTTGAATTATACTTTTTTCTTTCTTGACACCAAAAAAAAAAGATTCTTTCTAGGGTGAAACCTGCTGTTGGTGGCGATGCAACTTCCAGTGTGATTGAAAAGAAGAGGAAAAACAAGACCAAAAAAATCCCTCGACTTGAGGACTACTTGAGTCAGAGAGACTATATGGGAGCCCTGACTCTGCTTGAGGTAAACTGCATAACTTGGTTTGATTATAATAATGTTACCTCATTCTCACTTGCTGACATATGTATTTAAAGCTATGTCATTTGACAGTTTCAACCCAGTGGTAGAGTGGTTGAGGAACATTCAGACCTCTGGATTGGCTTCTGTGCCTTTCATTTAGGAGATCACAGAAGAGCAATGGAGGTATGCTTGAGCACATCCTTTGTTATTGGATGGATTACGCATGAATTTCTGCATGTTGCAAGTTGACTGTATTTTTATGGTTTCTTTGTGTGTGATCGTACTTTAATCTGTTTCAACCTCAGGAATACAAGGCTCTGACACTGAAGGCAGACTGTCCACTAGATGTGTGGGTCTATTTGGGATGCGCCCTGTTCTTTCTTGGTCTTTACAAGGAGGCAGAGGAGGCTGCACTGAAAGGTTTCTAATTATTTTCATGTGCCATCAGGCTTTCCTTGCCTACTTTTACAATAAAAAAAAATTAATCTCTCTCTTTTTTTTTTTTTTTTGTAATTGATTTGGTCCTTGTTAGGTCCAAAGTGTCAACTTCAAAATCGACTCCTCTTCCATTTGGCCCACAAGGTAGCAAATGTTAAAATTCTCCTAAATATGTTCTGTCCAATCAAAAGAAAACTCTATTCAAATGTATAGACTTCAGTCTTGTGTGGAGCTTGTGAGGAGCCAAAGCAGGGTGGTTAATCCGGGTTTCTGTATTCCGCTTTTGGATTGCTTGACATTCTGCCTCTGTTTCAACAGTTTAACGATGAGAAGAAACTCATGAGTTTTCATCAGAATCTTGAAGACATCACTGAAGACCAGCTCAGCCTAGCCTCAATCCATTACATGCGCTCGCACTACCAAGAGGCCATTGATATCTACAAACGAATTCTCTTGCAGAACAGGCAAGTGTCAGTTTTCCCATACTCTGAGGGACACAGATAGTGACCAGTTTGGAATATTCTGAATGAGATTTTCCCCCTATGTTTATTGTGTAGAGATTTCCTGGCCCTCAATGTTTATGTAGCTTTGTGCTACTACAAGCTGGACTACTATGATGTCTCTCAGGAGGTGCTGGCAGTATACCTGCAAAGTATCCCTGACTCCACCATTGCCCTCAACCTTAAAGCATGCAACCATTTTCGCCTTTATAATGGCAAAGCTGCAGAGGTAAACTCCTTGTGACATGTCTGTTCATTCCCTTTTCCCTTTTTGTTTTTCAACAAAAGTCTAAGCCAGTGATAGACTTGCATTTGGATTTGGACCCTTAATATTAAAAATGAATCCTTAATATTAAAAACGAATGCCTATTACACGAAGAACTTTTAATTCACCATAGATGATTGGTCATTAAAATCATAATGTGATAGTTGCCATTTTGCTCTATTCAGTTGTGGAGGTTATATGGAAATGTTCCCAAAAATATAAGAAAATGTATTATTACTTTATTTTTTTGCCACATTCATAATGTGGAATTGGCGTCTATTGGAATATTCTGGATACGAAAGTTGTCTGTGGGTCCCAGGCTCGAAGTTGAACTCTGTACAGTAAGACTATGTTGGAGGGACAGGTGATATCAGTGGAATGTTATGTTTTCTATATTAGTTTTTTATTTTCTGTTCCCTCTCTCTTTCTCTCTGTAAGGCTGAGTTAAAGAACCTAATTGACATCTCTTCAAGTTCATTTGAGTTTGCCAAGGAGCTAATTCGACACAACCTGGTAAATGCTTTCACTATAAAGAAATAGTAGAGTTCCTAGATCCTAAGTGAAAAAGTTACAAAGATCTTTCTATATCATTTCCCATATTGTTTGTTTCCTGACCTCAACCACTCTTAGGTAGTGTTTCGTGGTGGAGAGGGGGCCTTACAAGTCTTGCCACCTTTGATTGATGTCATTCCTGAGGCTCGGCTTAACCTGGTTATCTACTACCTCAGGCAAGGTGACGTCTTTTTGTCATGTTCTCCCCTTTAGGTTTCAATAACATATTCTCCTAATGTGTCATCTACCATAAATGTACAATATACCTCTCCCTTGATTTTTTTTTTGTTGTTCCTTTTGTTCACACTAAAGATGATGTCCAGGAGGCTTACAATCTTATTAAAGACCTAGAACCCACCACACCCCAGGTAGTCCATTTTTCCTCTGGGCATAGCATGGTCATCCCTCCTCCTTATGCTTGTTTCTTTCATGTTTTTCAATTCCAACACTCCTAGTTGATTTATTGCAACTGTTTTTCTGTGTGCTGTAGGAATATATTTTGAAAGGCGTGGTCAATGCTGCACTTGGTCAGGAAATCAGTTCTGTAAGTAACCTATTGCCAGATAGACAGATGTATACTGCACATGATTATAGGAGAGGAGTTTTTTTTTTTTTTTCTAACAGCATAAACTTTCCTCTCAGAGAGATCACCTGAAGATTGCGCAACAATTCTTTCAGCTGGTGGGAGGATCGGCCAGCGAATGCGGTGATTACCATCATCATGTTGGAGCTGTGTGATGCTTATGAGCTGCTGTTTGTGTTGATTAAGCTGCTGTCAAAGCCTAGAAATTCAGACATACCCTAGCGGTAGGAAATAGTTTTGCTCAGCAGGTACATCTAGTCATGCACCATACTGAGGTACTTCTACCAAGGTTTGCTTGGACCAGTCACAGAACACCTTTGTAGCCTACTGGGTAAGCTTAGCGCAATGCCAGTAGCTGAGTGTGCAAAACAAGTAAGGCTGCGGCCAAGGAACAGTGGTTATTTTAATCGCCTTTGACATTGACTTAGTAATGTTAGATTTGGAAAGTTATGCAGAAAAAGCCCTATGTGTCATTCATTTAAAAAAAAAGGCTGTATTTGCTGACGTTGCTCTATGCAGATGTAGTTTAAAACAAATCTGCTGATTTCCCCTTTGGATACAATCCGCACTTTTGGATTTGGATGTTTTAGTCTGCCTTTCCAGGCTATTGCTGTCATTAGAATTCAGTGAAATCCAAGGTGCTTAAATGCAGTAGCCATATATGTGCCTTTTGTATTAGACTTTTTGTTTTTTCTTTTTGCTTGTTCTTGGTCATCTTTTTCACTGTGTTGTCTATTTCAATGCCCCTTGAAGACACAATACCAGGACGGCAGTGCATGGCCTCCTGCTTCTTCCTTCTCAGGCAGTTTGAGGACGTGCTCATCTACCTGAACTCAGTCAAGGTAACATGCGTTCCCAGTGGAAATTTATACAAATTGTTACTGTCTGACGCACAATATAATGACTCGCCAATCTTTTTTTAATAGAGTTACTTCTACAATGACGACACTTTCAGCTTCAACTACGCTCAAGCTAAGGCCTCCCTTGGAAACTATAAGGAGGCTGAGGAGGTACTAAAGCAACATCACATTACACCTCACCTTCATTTCTTGAAAAAAATAATAATAATAAGCTGCTCAAAAAAGAAAGGGAACACTTAAACAACACAATGTAACTCCCAAAGTCATTCATACTTCTGTTAAAATCAAACTGTCCACTTAAGAAGCAACACTGATTGACAATCAACTGATTTTGTTGTCAGCACATTCAACTATGTAAAGAACAAAGTATTGAATAAGAATATTTCATCCATATAGATCAAGAATGTGTTATTTTAGTGTTCCCTTAATTTTTTTGAGCAATATATATATGACTGGCATGATAATTGGTACCCGTGCTTCATAGTAACTTTAGAGTTTGGTGTTTGCTTGAGAGTGACGGCTATCTTCCTGTAAGGTCCTCCTGATGATCCAGAATGAGAAGATTAGGAATGACTATGTGTACAAGAGCTGGCTGACACGCTGCTGTAGGTGCTCACCAGATGGAATTCACAAAATTCCTTCAATTAACTGCTCCATGAGTATAGAGTTAATAAATCTGTTTCCTGGTTGTTTGCATATAGACATAATGAACAAGAAGGCTCGTTTAGCCTGGGAACTGTACTTAAAGATGGAGACGTCCTCTGAGTCAATCAGCCTCTTGCAGCTCATCGCTAATGACTGTTATAAGGTCAGTGTCTGTGATGTGACAATGAGTCCAGTCTATTTATGGTTATGGTTTTTATGGTCACTTTCCACAGTAAACACTGTTAAAACTATGTGACTAAACTTGTTTTTTGTCCCTAGATGGGCCAGTTTTATTATGCAGCCAAAGCATTTGACGCCCTTGAACGGCTTGACCCATGCCCAGAGTACTGGGAGGGGAAGAGAGGAGCCTGTGTGGGCATCTTCCAGCTCATCCTGGCAGGGAGAGAATCCAGGTAAACAACTGCATGTAGTATATTAATGTAAAGATGCAGTCATGGAAATTCCCTGGAAATTGATGGAAATGACCAAATGTCTGTGATTTCATCTTTCTTGTTCTGGAATTTTATTTCTGTGTTTTCGCTTTAATTTTTCTGTTTGAAAAACAGCTAGCAGGATTTGCTCAGTATATGCCAGTGGTTGGGTAGTTTTCCACAATCCAAGTAAATAATCCATGTAATTTAGCATATGGGTGACACTAAATTAGACAGACTAGCACTGACTAGTACTTACGGTCAATGTGATTTACCTCCAGCAGCTCAGTCAGGAAACTACCTATTCACTTTGGTTCGCTCAGTCCAGAACATGGGATGGCCAATCAGCAAACAGAGGGTTGAAAATAGTAATGTTGAATTTAAATGATGCATTCCAGAGTGTAATGTATGCCACAACCAAAGAGTAGCAATTGGTTGAATCTGAGAGTTATCCCGCCAGCATGAAGCAAACAAATGTAAGTCTACTGTATGTCTAGGGTACAGACGCTTTACACAAAGTGCAACGATGTGAAAGCAGCTGACGCATCAGGCTAACACTGCATAAGCAAAGAGAAATTCACTAAAACGGCATAATCAAAGAGAAATCAAAACTGCCATAAGCCTGACTGAAGTGTATGGCTGTATGACAAGATCCTGTCATGAATTCCAGAAAAAAAGCTTGTTGAAATGTCTTGGAATTGTCATAGAAAACAACTCTTTAATAAGAGTGGGAACCCCAGATGCTCTGCAATGAGGACGACTCATGACCATGGCTGCCACTCCCTGCCAAGGATGCAACACAGAGTTCAGACCAGTGATAGTCTGTCCCGTTTTGATGATGGGGATGATAATATTTGGGGATGCTAATATTTTTTGCACTTTATTATCCTCGGTGGGTGATTTGTCCTCTGAATTTAGCTCTACCAGGGGATAATACACACACACACACACACACACACACACACACACACAAAGCAGATCCAATAAAATTAAAAATATGTTAAATTCTGTTCTGTTTGCTGAATTCAAAGAGGCAGACAAACATATTGACGAAGAATAGGTCTGAATAGATTTCATGTGTTGAAACTGTTTTGAAATCTACTATTCTTTGTAGAGAGACACTGAAGGAGGTCCTGCCAATGCTGAGAAGCACTGGGAACCCCCAGGTCGAGTACATCATCAGGATTCTAAAGAAATGGGCCAAAGACAATAGGGTTGCAATATCATGATCTCTCAGTTGTTTTTGCCTAAACATGTATCGGGGAAATCTAAATGCTCTTCCTAAGTGGGTTAATCATGTTAATTTTGTAGAGTTTGGTTAATATACTGACATGCATACTCTAAATTCAATTAGTAATAGCAATAGGTTACATAACAAAAACATGGATCACACTTGGGGAAATAAATGAACTGTTTATCAGTATTTTACCAACAGCATCAGTAAAACATGAAATGTCATCTCTAAACTGTATTTTGTAGTACTTATTTGTACACTTGATATAAAAGATTATGCATTGTATTGTATTTGTTTATGCATTTCGTCTTTGTGTGGGTGCATTTTCTTTGTACTTTCATTTCCTTTATACTCAAAGATTTTTCCACAACTTGAGAAATCATTAAAACGACAGAAAACATTGTCTACCTAGTGAGATAATTAAGCAACAGGTGGTGATGGGATGATTAGCGTTTCTTTTTCTAAATGTTGTCGAGTTAAAATAAATCTGGCGGTCGACATCTTCTACGTTTGTCAAATTGGTGCACACTGCAATGCCCTCGATCAACAACACCTTCTCATGAATAGCTGTTGACAGGATATGGCGACTAGAAATCCACTGAAATATGGCGTCTGCTATCATGACGCTCCCTCCTTGAAACTGTTTTCGTGATTTAAACCTAATCAGCAATTTCAGCTCCTGTTGAGTTGTTGAGCAGGGAGCAGAATGGTTTCAAAGTACATCCGATGAATCGCCATTTCGATCACATTTTCTGAAATACTGACCATGAGAATATTAAACACGCGCATTCTTCCATCAAACACAGTTGTGAAAAGTTCGGATATTAGCATGTTATCTTATTATAGTATTTTATTCTAGAGGAGGGTTTTTGTCAGTGTGAACACACTGATTGGCCGTACTGGTTTTTACGCGCACGCTGTTTCCGGTTTCTTTCTGCGCGCAGGCCCAGCGACCTCACTGATATTTTATTTACTCCTGAAATCCAAGATGGCTGTCCTGAATGCCTCGGTCCCCTAGCAATCGAGGATGCGAGTAGCTACGGAAAAAACAACTTTTTCCGGACCATCTCTTCCCATGGAACTCAATTCGTAAGGTGCAGATGATACCCTTGCATCTTACTAGCCTCTGAATAGCCCTTCCATCCAGGTTAAGTCCCTCTAATTCGTCTATTTAAAATAGTTTCGCGAAGTAACCCTCCGTGTCGCTGTCTGTCCTGAGCGAGGTTGAGACAGCCAGCACATCCAAATGGCCGAACCGAGAAAAGTACAATTTGTCACCCTGTCGGCCTTTGCCGCTGGTCCAGCCACCGAATCTAGGAAACGCCGGTTGGACGAGGAGGCCGGCAAAAACTTTGATGGAGATCTGGGGATTGGCAAGTCCGTGACTGGGGCAGGAGGAGATGGTGGATTGTTCGGTAAAACTGGCGACAGAGACGGCGTTGAACCCAACAGAGCAACCGTGCGATTAAACCTTTCTCTCACCGAGCCCAACGACCAGTCGTCGGCCGAGTTCAATTACACCGAGCTCATTCAATCCCTTCAAGTATGCACTGTTTTATTTTAGGCCTGTAGAGAACTGTAAAATTATTAGATTGGCATAAGTCAAATGAGTTAAGGGAAGTGGGCATTGGTGAATTTATATCGCTAACAGTTGTAGAAATGCACCCTCTAGCAGTATTGCTCTTTGCTATCTATTGCAACAGATTAGCTTGTTAACGTTAGCAAACACAAGTTGGTGGGACGAGTCATACCTTTGAATGAGTGGTGCCATATTGTTAATCACTTTAATTACAAAGCAAGTGGTGTTATAAATTGGTTGAAAGCTTGTCATTCATCTTATCTCTCACCATTTCTTAAAATTCCTATTACTGCCACTTGAGGATCAGATCATTTATTTTCCATCAACTCCAGAAAAAAGTTGTAACGTTTCATTGTGGCAAACTAGCTTGTCAGCTAACGTAAATGCGCATGTGGTAGCCACTTATGGTATGTTTCTTTCTGGATTAAGTTAGGCCTCAACGCTTCTAAAGTTGCCGAGATTCAAAGGAAGGACAGAAGATGTAGTAATTCTCATGACTAAAATAATTTAACATTTAAATTAGTTAATCGGCAAAAGGCCTTTTAAACGTTTATGGAAGTGTTTGTGTGGCCCTTAAATGTGAGTATTATCTTGAAAAGACGTGCTCATGTTTAGTGGTTTTGTTGACTGACCCTCCTCTAGAGGTAGGTTGGTAATGGAGTGTCATCTCTGAAACTGAATGCAATGTCTGCTGCTTGACTTTGTCTTGGAATCTTTGTTTTCCATCTCAAGAAGAAGAAGAAGAAGACAACGACACAGAACCCCACACCCACCCATGACCCAAATGACCCCTTTAACGACGATGAGAGGGAACGCCAGGAGGTGGAAGCTTTGGCTAAGAAGTTTGAGAATAAATATGTGAGTATTCTCCCACCTTTGGTAATGGCTGTTAACAAGCCAAAGGAGATGTCGCATTAAATCCTCTTTAGGTTCAGCCACCCGACAATATATAATTTTTAAGAATCTTTAATATATTGTTCTGATGTAACAAAAAAACAAAAAAACATAAATAAATGATAATCAACTTTTAGTTTCAAACTTTGTGTTTAGTGCGAACTAAACTGTGTGTCAGTGCGAATTAAAAAATATGAAGAGTGTGTTAAAGCTTTGGAATGTTTGCATTTTGCATTGATTTTCATGAGCGGGGAGATGTGACCTAACCTGTGGCCTATCCCTCACAGAGGCACGCCCTCCTGGCCTAGCTTGTTGTAAAGAGTGTTCTCAGTATCATTCGTCGTCCTGCATTGCACAAATGACAGTGGTGTTTCTCTTTCTTCTGATGGTGGCCTGTAATTGAAGTAGAAATAAACATCTCCTCTGAATCCATCTAATAGGGTGGCGGTAGCAGTAAAAAGAAAAGGAAGGACCGTATGCAGGACCTGATAGATATTGGCTTTGGATATGATGAGAGCGACCCTTTCATTGATAACTCCGAGGCAGTGAGTACCACCAATTTGAGCCTAATCCTGCCTTTAGTGCGTTTTATTTTGTGTCTTAACTGTATGAAATAAAGGTGATGTATAAGGTTCTCATTCAAATGTACGTTTCCCAATAGCTTAGTTGCTAACCAGTTAGCAACCTACTTGATCATCGATAGGCAATCGTAGTTGGTTAGCAACTATGCTTTTGGGAAATAGATCCCAGGTCAGTAATGTACATGCCTGTTGTCTGCAGATTCTGTTTCAGTAATTCAAAACTTCAAAACTGTATTCCTGCATTATCTTTGTGTTTGTTTTGTCCCTGCCACAGTATGATGAGCTGGTACCAGCATCATTAACCACCAAGCTTGGAGGCTTCTACATCAACACTGGCACATTGCAGTTTCGCGCTGCCTCGGATTCCGAGGGTGAGGAGGAAGGAAAAGTTGTCACACCAGGGGTGAGTGTTCAGAGGAGTGGTCCTGGGCCCCTCCAACAGGCTGTCATTCAAGGCTGGCTTTCAATTCAGAATCTGAAGTGAATTCCATTCTGGTTTTACCAGTTACCTCTCTGTCTCTAGCTGATTCTTTCTCTACACGGATGCATACATGCACACACATATTTTGAGGTATTTAGTGGCTGTATGAAAAGGGTCTCACTGCTGTCATTTATCAATAGAAAACCTAAAGCTTTGAAAGAAAGACTGAAGCTTATTTTCCATTCAATCTCCAGGATGGTAATGTTCAGATCATCAGGAAGCGAAAACGGAAAGAGGGAGCCCTTCTGGAGGAGAAGAAACCTAGAAAAAAAAGAGTGCCTAAACAAGGGTAAGAAAACAAGAGGAAACTCGACCCACCATAATCATTCTCCACCTTGTTAATATCAAATATATGCCGAGGTGTTTGTTTGCAGTTCCCAGATATTGCTAATGTGTCATTAAACGAAGCACATGAAGAGATAACAAGCATGCTCCTGAAACCAACCAAGATGTTGGTTCCATTCATGGCATCAGTGTTGTCAGTATTAGGCCAAAGCATCCCCTTGAGGAATGGAACATTAGACATGCTCTGATTGGCCTATCAGTAGCCCTTGCCGGTAAGCTGTGTAGACCAGGGCAGCAGCGGATTTCTGGAGGGCTGAGGAGTCAATAGCCGTGTTCACACCATCAGGCCAAGGCCATTCTCGGGTGACTTGGTGCTAATGGCCCGGTGCCACTGGCCCTAGACCGTGCGTTCACACTGTCGGGCCACGGCCCTGTTTCGAGGACACTTAGACCCGCCCCTAACTGCGAAACAGTCACACCGCCTATTTTAAAGTGTGGGAGGCGTGTGTCGGTACACGATCCGTACTGCCTGCACGATCCGTTCTGCGCTTGCGCAAAATAAGCATGACTGTTTCCGAACACTGGAAACACTTGTTTATCATTAAATAGACGCTTTTGATGTAGCGTACGCATTACTATGTGTTTAAGTGGTTGCCAATGCATAATACATTTTTAAGAATTTATTATGTTATAAACATTAAACTTTGACGTTCTGATCCACCTGCAATATTTGGCTGCCCAACCGCGATTCGTAAAGGTCTAAAAAAACATAAAGGAATATACTTAATTGCTTGCTGTCGATGCTGATCTAAGAGACTAATGTTTTGCCCTGATGGTCTGGGGATGTGAATGATATTCATGCATTCTTATTTTTAAGGCATTTTAACTAAATTAAAAAGGCATAGGCAAAAAATAAGTTTAACTTTCCCACGTAAAAGTTGTTTTTTCCACGCGTTTCAACAACATATCCTATTTTTAAAGTAAGCAGCCATCTACTACGTTATTTTGCGCATGCGCCGAACGGGTCATGCATGCAGCCCTGAGCGTCTACTGACTGCATGCATAAAATGCGAGAGAGTAAAGTGACTGCGTGGTCCCATCCTCGAACGAATACCTGCTGGGAGAATACTGTCCAGAATTTCAGCCATGAACAGTGGCTGCGGGAATTCAGAGTTTCCCGGAAAACGTTTGACTTCATCTGTACGACCCTGAAATCAGCACTGAAGAGACAGGACACAGGATCGTTTGTGCATCCCACTGGTGAAATAAGCATAACGAGGTGATTATGTAAACAATCCATTTTGTTTTGGTAATTTGTAAAGTCACTAATCTTGAATGATGTGTCGTCCAACGCTGGTGGAATGACCTACCAAAAACAATCAGAACAGGGCCATCTCTGGAGGCCTTCAAAAAGCTCTTAAAGACCCAGCTATTCAGAGAACATCTTCTGTCCTAGCACTAAATTGAACTGAAGCACTATTCCCTAGCACTATGCTCTTTAAGGTTTTTGCTATTTAGCATGATTGTTATCCTCTTTTTGTAAGTCGCTTTGGATAAAAGCGTCTACTAAATGCATAAATGTAAATGCAAATATGGACGAAACGTAGGCAAACTGTTCCGGCACTAAAGAGACAGAACACAGCATTTCATTTGTGCATCATTTCATTTCGTGGCTGCACAACAGCCCGCCTTTAACTTTGATGCCGCCCCTGTCCCGACTTGGCCTTACATGGCTGATGGTTTGAGCTGGGCCAAGAATAGCTCCGAAAATGGCCCTGATTAGCCCCACTTAGCACCATGGCCAGTGGTGTGAACGCACTTGGCCGTGGCTCGCCCGAGTCAGCCCGCTTTTGGCCTGATGGTGTGAACACAGCTCTTGTGGGGTGGGGGGGGGGGGGGGTCTTTCCACTGAGTAAAGACAAGAGGGGGTGAGACTACTATAGGATGATGACAAACACACACACACACATTCATCAAGCAGACACCCTCTATCTTAAAGTCGGAAACTTCCTCTTTAATGCTGCCCATAGTAAGGGGTGGCCCACGGTCAATCATCACATGTCCTGTGTCTTATTTGAGAGAGAGTGCCTCTGCTGTTGCCCCTGCCGTTGGCTCTGTGGCCACTGACCATCCCTGCAGTGGTGTTGAGTTGCCATGCACCAAACTATAGTTATGCCACCACAGTCCTCTCATGTGGCATACATCTCCCTCTCTCTTTCCGAACTTGGACATAAGCAATGATCTGCAGCGTGGGAATCATCTAGACTAGCCATTTGCTCATTTGCTTCCACTGCCAACATGTACCATCTAAATCTCAAATGTTCTGGGACAATATAGTGGATTTGTTTTATGATGCTCCCCTAAATTCATTGATATGATCCTCAGCTAAATGCAGTTGTAGTTGTGTAATCATAACCGTATGTGTATCTGCGTGTGTGTGTGCGTCTTGTTGTGTAGTGTGACTCCACTGACCCTACACCGGCCAGAGAAGAAGAAGAGGAAGAAGCTGATGAAGGACTCGCTGTACCTGGCGGCCATGCTGCGGCGCTTCACTCGTGAGAAGGAGGACATGTGCCGGAAGAGCGCTGTCGCCGTGCCACATCTGGGCCTGGTCAACACCGCCGCCGCCAACCACATGCTCCACAGCTCCGGCCTGCTGGGCAACAGCTCGGTCGCCACAGTCAACAACAACGACATCTCCCTCGCTGACTTGACCGCTGACCCGGCCATGATGTCGCTACTGAGCTCGGCCAACGAGAGCGAGCTTCAGGATCTTCTGGGTGACCTGGACTTTAGCATTCTAGACCCTGGTCCTCTGACATCCAGCCCCGGGCCTGGCAGGGAGAATGGCCTTATGGGGGTTGGAGTTTCTCTGGGCCAGAAGGCAGGCCAGGGCAGAGGGCAGGGGGGGATGGGTGCTGGGGCTGGGCTACTGTCCCCCCCTCCCCTGCCTGCTGGTCTGCCTCCACCTCTCACCAAACGTATTGAAGACCTGCGAGCGGTGAGTTGAGGCTTTAATGAGTGTGAGTCTGTGTGTGTATTTTCAGCCCAGTCCGGTTTCCTCAAAAGCAGCAAGTTTAGGGTTAGTACAAAAGGCCCACAATCATTAAATGTATGGCATTATTATTAATCAAATGGCAGCATTTGCAGCAATCCCAGCCTGGAGTCCTTTGCAATAAGTGAACATCAAACGAGATGTTGAATGAAGTAATGTGTTTATAACAACTTTTCTTGAGATTTTTTGCCATTTTTGGTAAAAAGAGGTTACTGTATGTGAGCTTGTGATCTTTTTCTTGTTCATGGTTTCCTTCCACCAGGAGTGTAAATCCTTTCAGTTCAAGACAAGGGCTTTTTTTTGTTATTGTGACAGGGTGCCATGTATTTTCCAAAAGGAGCCAAAGCCAGCCAGCGATCTGCTGCCACCGCCTCGGCACTCAGTGAGTAGGGGCAGGAGCAGGACTAGTAGGGAGAGAGAGAGAGAGGTGAGGTGAGGCTGATCAGACCACAGTCCAGGGACATTGAGAACAGGCTCACTGAACATGAGGGACAAACTAATAACCCTCATGGCCACTCACGTGCACTTAATGGACACCCTCAAGATCAGCATCAGCATCATTTGTGTGGTCTGTTTGGATGGGGAACGTGTTGTGTTTCATTGTTAGGTCATTAAAGTTTGTCTTGTTTGTTTTTCTTTCCTTCCTCCCCACTCCCCATCGTTCCTTAAAGGCGTCACGGCAGTTTGACCAAGAGGGCAGAAAGAAGTTCTTTACCTTGGATATGAACAACATTTTGCTCGAGTAAGTATTTCTCTTGTTGTTATCTGGTCCCTTGAGATGGAATTTATAGTAACCTGTACTCTTTGACAAAAATAGACTACCTTGACATGGAGTGGACATTTGGTATTTCTGCGGTGTTGTCACACATCCCACGTGTTTAAAATCTCACATCCTGTATGTGTGTGTGTGTGTCTCCTTAGCATTGAGCTGCAGGTTCAGGAACAGCCGGCTGAGGTGCGTTCGGCCATCTACTCTCACATGGAGGCCTTTGTGCCCTGCAACAAGGAGGCCCTCCTCAAACGCCTCAAGAAGCTTAGCCTTAACATCCAGGTCTGTCCACTCCCATCTAATACCTCCTCTTCGGATACCAGGCTAACACAAACCCCCACTCACTGAGCAATCTTTCAGTTCCTTTATTTAGAACCAAGGTTATCATTTGGAAGGTTGTGGTTTCTGTTATGCTGGATAAAGCACCACTAAAGAGATGATCTAGATCATCTGTCTGAAGGGCAACCCAGACAGTTGGGATGGATGGATGTGTACTATGCCCGGTGTGTTTTGGCTTTTTAAGATGGCAGCAATTTGCTGTGAAGGATTTTCAGGTCATTTTTGTTAAACTGGAACACAAATGCAGTCATAAATATTTGGATTGCTGGTGGGAATAACACAACACCAACACCATCTTTCCATCACAATGCCTCCCAGTCACTGCCGATCCACAACTACCGTACTTGAATAGGTAAAATATATACCCTACCAGTGGGCAAATAGCTTCATGTGATTTGTAAGGTGATGTGGACAAGGGCTGATGGGAGATAACCGTCCCAGTGGCCGAGTGTGAATCCTACTGTGGCAGGAGAGACTAGATGTCTGTCTTTTTTTTTTCTCTCTCTCTCTTTCTCTCTGTCTTTGTGCTGTAATTCACACCTTGCTCCTTGTTCTTCTCCATCCTCCATGTTTTTGTGGCTGCCGCTCACAGGACGACCGTCTGCGCACCCCGCTGTTGAAGCTAAAGCTGGCTGTCTGCAGTGTTATGCCGGAGCAGATTGCCAGATACAACATGGACTGTGTGGCCAAGGCTGCTGCCAAGTACGAGTTCCTTCATCTCTTGTGTACCAGTTCACTGTAACTGCTGTGTGTTCTATTCTATGCAGGGCCCAAGAGCAGAGGCAATCCTGTCTTCTAGAAACAGATTTATATAGAGCTGGAAACGGGCCCGACCCGAGCCCGACAAGTACATTTTGACTGACAGCATTTTAAAGCCTGAACCTGTTTACAGCCCGAAATGATTCAAATATGCACAGGCGAACAACTCTTACTCATTTTGTCAAGAATAATTAGGGTACACATTTTAACATTATTTGTTATTTTTTAACACTTAAACTCTTTTACCATATCAAATAAAAACAAGAAACGATGTTGGGGAGTTTGTCCTTGCCCGTGTTGCTCATTGTTAAGCACTATGAGACATGCCTTTTGTAGAATACGCTATTCAAATAAAATTGAATTAAATTAAACATAAACACTTAAATGACCTCAAGTTCGTGGCTGGCTCTACCAAAATGTAGAATAAACGCTACACTCTATCCTCCACTTCACCTTATCAGCATCCAGTTTTTCATCTATCGCGCTGGTCGAAATAGATGAAAAACTAAGCCCGAACCCATCGAGCCCAGTTGGGTTCGGGCAAAGATTTCCAGCTCTAGATTTATGTTGCTTTTATATTGATGTGCAGAATTCTTCATTGTTTTGAGATGGTTGCCATATAGCTTTGGAAGAACATTCTGTATTTTGCAATCCCTTTACATTCCATTTCATATTACTGAAATGACTAAAGTGGATTATAAATTAGTGTGTGTGTGTGTGTGTGTGCGCAGGCAGTCGGAGGAAGGAGAAAAGAATGGCTCTGAGGAAGAGGATGAGGAAAAACCTGGGAAGAGGGTGATGGGCCCACGCAAGAAGTTCTTCTGGGACGACAAACTCAGGTAAGACCTTTCATTCCCAATTACTTAACCCAGCAGTACATCAATGTTTCTGACAAAATGGGAAAGGGCTAATCCCTAGTGTGAATGTTGTATTATTATATAGTGGTGTAAGACGTGTGTGTGTGTGTATTAGGACTCTGCTGTGTAACCTCGTGCGGGTGAAGTTGAGCTGTTACGAGCAGGAGCCTCAGGGCTCCCTGTCTGTGGAGGACTACCTCAAGGCCTTCATGGAGAACGAGGTCAAACCCCTCTGGCCCAAGGGCTGGATGCAGGCCAGGTTGGTGCCAAGCATTTTTTCCTTTCTGAAGATAACACGGGTGCTTAGCACAGATGTTTCCTTGTGCATGTCAGTGTTTAGTTATAGAGATTCAACTGAACTTGAATCTCAAGCTCTAAAAGAAGTCCAGTTGCGTGTTCCATGGGCATGGTTTTAAATTGGTGTCCTGTTTTGTTGAAGGTTGGGTGAAGTTCAGGATGTACGCTCTCCCTATAATAACTAATTTTTTTATTTCGTGACAGGATGCTCTTCAAAGAGAGTCGGTGTGTGCATGGTCACCTCACTGGACTGTGAGTAGACATATATAGTAGACATCAATAGTTTTATTTGTGTATATTGTAAGTACTAGCAGTAATGAATGAATCTTTCCAAGAATTCGGTCAACTGCATTCATGACATTGTTAATTAATGAATCTTTTGTCTGTTATTTTCCCGGATTGCAGGGGCAAGAAGAGAGTGGTTCCTGGTCCTAAAGCTCTCAAAGCTAAGGTATGTTAGGACCTGCGAACATGTTCACATTGGAGTACTACAGGTGTAGTGGTCTAGTTGTAGTGTGTTTAGCATGCCAATTGACAAGGGTTGAATTGGCTGATCGGTAGCTGGTGGTATTTATGATCATGTCATCTCTCTGGGTTTTCCAGGAAGGTGTCTGGATCCCGGGGCCCGGTGCGGTCGGTGTGAGCCCCGTTCCCTCATCTGCACCGCTCGTCCGCCGCCCCCCCACCTCCCCATCGGAGCCAATCTGCCTCTCTGACTCGCTGGACGAAGATCTGGCCACCAACTCACTGGACTCTATCTCTCAGGCTCTGGCGCTCCTCAGCAATGCAGCCAAAGGCCTGACCCAGAACAACGGCCCCCCTTCCACCTCCACATCCTCCCCCTCCACCTCTGCCAGCATGGTCGTCTCCACATCCGGCCTCCCGCTCAGCCACTTTGCCTCCCCGCTCTCACATTCCCTTCCGGCCAAACTGGAGAGCCCCGCCATGTCCCTGGCTAATATGAGCACGCTAACTACCTCTCCTTCCCTCTCCTCCTCCCCCGCCCCTTCCCGCACGCCAACGATTACCTCATCCCCCGCCACCTCCTCTCGGAGCGAGGCCTACGGACTCCTGAAGGACAGCGGGGTGCTTTCGCAGGTGGCTCAGAGACTCTCCATGACGCCCACTCACCGGGGCGGCGTCGGGCTGAACTCTCCCTCTCCCCCCAAACCCCGGCCACCACCTACCGCCTCCCCTCTTCTGCCCCCCCAGCAGAAGCCCTTCTGCCCCCCTGGCATGAAGCCTGGCCAGGCCACTCCTCCGCCCGGGCAGCCCAAGAGCTCCGCTAGTAAAGTGGCAGGAGGGAATGGCAGCGGTGGGGGTTCCCAGCAGCCCCGTGTGAACTCGCACCCCTCCCAGCTTAACCCCAAGAACCCCCAGCAGCCCCCACGGGTGCCCGGCTCCCCCTCCCCTTCCCCTGTGCCATCCTCGCCCACCACCACTCACCCTTCACCCAAAGCCCCGTACCCCCACCCCCAGTCCAGCTTCATCACTCCCATGCAGGCCACCCTCACCAAGTCCTCTCACAGCAGTAGCTCCCCCATCATCAAGCTGACGCCGCGACCCCCGGCCCCTACTCCGCCACCCTCCTCCTCTCCTTCAGCCTCTTCCTCTTCCTCCGCCTCCTCCTCCCCCTCCTCTCTCTCCCACTCCCGGCCTCAGATGATGGGCAACTCGCACCAGTACAGTGCCAAGGCCCCGGCCTTCCGACCTCCGTTCACTGCACAGGGTGGAGGCTCGTCTGTCAAATCCAGCCAGGGGAGCTACAGTTATGCGGTGGCGGGCACTCTGAAGTCGTCCTCCAGCCCTCTGAGTGTCGCTGGAGTCAACTCCACTGCCAGCCCCATAGGCACCCCACCCTCCAGCATTGGGCAGCAGGACGGCAACCCCTCCCCCTCTGGCATCACAGCCAATCATGGACAGAGGCAGAGGCCCGTGAGCGGGTCTGGTCAGAGTGCCAAAGCTGGGACCAGTCGAGCGCAAGCTTCAGCGCTGCCCTCGTCTCCTGTCACCTCACACCTGTCACAGGTGAGTTTAGCAGAGAGCAGAGGAGTCACAGGTTACAACTAGAGATGGATCAGCTGATTATTTCATCTCAATATGTTGAATAATCACTTTTTGTTTTTCATTTATTTACACACCATATACTTGCTACCCTTCCACGCACTGCTCCATGTTGGCTAGAATTGGGGAAACACTGGATAATGGTTTTTATAGTATTACAGTATTACAGTAAGATTATTTCATTTTGTCAATGTTGTCCTGGGATAATGTGGATAATCGTGATGTTACTTACTATAATGGAGGAATACATATCAAACAATTTAGTCTGGTTGACTATTCTCTTGTTTGAATAAAATCCATAAGAATGCCTCCTCACGAGTGTCAGGATAGTTGGGGACTTGTGACAGCTGCCAATTACTGCACATTTTCACTCTATTAACTTGACCAATGTGAGGGGTACATTCACTCAAACGTCTGCTGTGGTTTCAGTAAGTTAAGTTACTGAAGTTATGAGATGATCGAGAACTAGGCAGCGGGTATTTTCATTGCTTTGTACATCCCCTTAGAAATCTCATGCACATCCAAGTGTGCTGAAGCTGTGTTCATCGTTGCTGCCCTCTCAGGTCTCCTCAGCGGCAGCGGGCACAAATCTGCTGGGTTCCGTGCCACCCTCTCTGCCCCTGGGCTTTGGCATGCTGGGGGGACTGGTGCCCGTTTCGCTGCCCTTCCAGTTTCCCCCACTGCTCAACTTTACCCAGCCCAGCGCCCCTGGCACCATGGGCACCTCCACAGCCACCAACTCAGGATACACTGCCCTGGCACAGAGTAAGTTTGCACTTATCCACAGATTAGCAGTGTTTTCTCCACCCAGGTCTTCATTGTCACTTTGGAGTAATTCCAACCTGAGCTCTGTTGGACTCTTGCAGAGTGCTGGTAGGTAGGAATGGCCGAACCGCCAGCTAACCCAAACTGAATGCTATTGTGGGCAACAGAAGCCATTCACTGCTATTTGGTGTGTGTGGTACAAAATGTTGTTTGGATTTGCTTCAGAACTTTCATTGACTATCTTTTATCATTCACTTTATCTTGATTACAGTAATAAAATGGCTTTTTAATGGCCTTTTATTGTTTTAGACAAGTCTTTATATATATATATATATATATATATATATATATATATATATATACACGTTTTTTTACCTTCTGTTTACATGTTTTTTAATTGTGACCCATATCCGATTCACGTGTTTACACTACGCCACAAAATGGCCAAGACGGACGACCACGAAATGTGCTTAATGCTAGCTTTTCGATATTAAAATAAATGATTACCATAGGCCAAGCTCATAGTCAGTTTCACTGTCCTCTAATCAAAGCACACAGTGAGTGGGTTTTGGTGGGGTTGGAAGGAGTAACGCGTGCGTACACACACACACACACACACACACAAAGGCTACTTATTTATTTCCACATATGAACGAGGCCTGAATCCAATCTCAAAATATCCGAATGCATGCGTTTTTTTCCTGTTTACGCCGTCATGGAACAGATCCGATCTGTGTCACATATGAGTAAAAAATTGGGTCCCATTTAATTGGCAGTGTAAACGAGGCCTTAGTGATGTGTGCAGTGTGACTGATCTTGTGCTGTTTTGTGATGGCGCTCAGAAGTAAGTGTGTGTGTTCTCAACAGACAGATGGTGCTGTTGTCTTGTAGTATGTGTTTCATCTAGTCTCCAGTAACCTTTTTGCCCGTCTCCACCACTTTGGCCCCTTCCTCACCCATTGCTTCCATCACTTCTCCCATATTGCCTCTGCTTCTCTCTCTCTCTCTCTCCTCCTGCTCTGTCTCTCCTCAGATCTGTTTAAGAGCCTCCAGTCAGGGTCTCAGGCTGCTCTACCTCCTCACTTGCAGCTTGCTTTCTCAGGTAAACTCTACTCCTCCTTAGCACCTCCTCCCCTCTTCCTAGCAACACCTCCCTCTTCTCTCCTCCCCAGCAACTCCTTCGTTTCTTCCCCTCTGCACCTCCTCCCTTTGCTTCCTCAAGTTACGTCTTTTTTTTTTTTTTTTCTTTTCCTCTCTCTCCGCCAGTTAGTGTGTCAGTGTGGATACTAATATACCATAACGTGTGGCCCTTTGTTATTTCCATAGAAACTAGACAAGAGTGCATGATTTCGATTAGTGTGTCAGGTTTGTCCTTGCTGACTGATGTACTGAGGGTATGCTGTCTCACAGATACAAACCAAAGCCAGGGCGGGGACGTGAAGAGAAAGTCCCACTGAAGCGCTACTGAAGAGAAGTCATCAGCTGCTCGGGAACTCCCATTCAGCGTTGACTAACAGCAGTGGGACACATACAAAAGCATAGAACATTTTTTTTCTTGTTCTCATTGATGGACCTAATGTATTAATGACCCTCATTCTAATTATTGTCATTCTATTTTTAATTGATTGTGTGTTGAAATGCTAGAAAGGGTGACTTTTTTTTTTTTTTATTATTATTTTGTTTTTAATTTCATTTGTTTTTGTCAACATGTTTACATGACAGACCTTTATCACTGTGGAGAGAGAGGGGGAGCGTAGGAGAGTATAGAAGCTATGTAATTTAATTTGTATTTAAGTAAGTGTTGGCCGGACTTTCCTGTGTAAAGAGTTGTTGAATAGGATTTCTTTTTTTTGGATTGTTTTTATTTGTAGATGAATGACTCCCTCTCTCCGTCTGTGGGATGGTAGTCCTCTGTTTTGTTGCCCTTTCCCACAAACAGACTGTTAAAACAGTAGCTATTAATATGGATAAATTATTTATCATTTTCTCACAGGGACATATAATTATGTGTAGGAGTGTGTGAGTGGGTTCATATGGGTGTATGTATATAAATATACATATATATATATATAAATATAATATGCTCTATTTTCTTTCCAGGTCAGTATGATTGTGTGTGTGTGTGTGTGTGTGTGTGTGTGTGTGCGTGCTCATATCCCCTTCTCTTGCGCAGTGTCTTTGGTGCTGTACATCACACTGGACCTTGAAATGGGAAAAAAAGAAACTTGAAACAATGAAATGGCTCTGTTTCCGATGGGAAATTGAGCAAGATGCTTCTGTAGGGAGTGAGTGTGTGTGTGTGTGTGTGTGTGTGTGTATGTGTCTGTCACAGGTGGAGAAATTGTCTATAGTCTACTTGAACTTTTAATTTCTAAATATTTCATTGCTTATCAATACAAACTCCAATACTCAATACTACAGATCGCCTTAGTTTGTAAGTTTGGAACTATGCAGGACTGTTCAGGCTCACGCACAAAGTCCAGCCTCACGCCTCGGCTACTGCGCTCTGCCCCTCGGCTGGTTGCTGGAGGATTGCTCGCTTTCTTTTCTGTGCAGGGCGTCTCTCAGACTCAACATTTATCTCTCAGCTGTCGCCGACATACCTCTTCTCAGAAACCTAGTTCTTCCTACATCGAAGCTACTTCTCCTCTTCCTCCTCTTCTACCGATTCTGCTTCCTCTAGTCTAGAGCATTAATCACTCCTGTGGGGTTTGGACCGATTGAATGATAAGTGGCACCAAAGAAAAGGTGGAGGATGGCTCTTGACAGTCAGCTCACAAGTTGGCAAGAGATTGTGTGTGTGTGTGTGTGTGTGCGTGCAAAAAAAAGTCTGTGTGTAATTGTGCTCTTTTGATCATGTTCTTGAGAAAGATGTACTGAAGTGTTTTCTCAGTGGTTTTCTGGTTGTGAAAGGATTTTTTTCCCCTCAAAAAAGCCACATAGGTTGAGAACACTTTGGAGTCCAATTCTGACAATATTACATTTCACTGTCTTTGACTCCTTATTTTTATCTTTTTATTTTGTAGATTATTTTTGTGTGTTGATTCTAAAAATAAAAACATGCTGTCAGTTTTTTGGTACGAGTCTTGTGTTAAGGCCAACTGTGTTAATTTATCGCTGTTTACAAGTTTGTGCGCATAAGGTGTGTATAGATATGATGCCATTTTTCACTTGCACAATGATTGTTCTCCATAGAAAAGGCAGCGTTCATCTCCCAACAGGGTACTGTGACAAGGTCTGAAAAATGAGCTCTGAGGTTCTGCACAAGATCTTGCTGCTTTTTTGGTAGACTGGCTTTGGTATTTGAAGTAATGAGATTCATCGTAAATTGAATTTAATGTATGTGGGTTTTGACATGCTGGGACAATTGGGGTGGAATTCATGCTAACTTTAAGTGATGTGATCTCTGGGATCCTCCCACCTATGGAACCCATTTGTTGCTGTGTGTGGAATGATGAGCCTAACTTACATGTTCATCACTGTAAAAATTGCAGGTTTTCCACAAGGTAACATGAAAAAGTAATAAATCACATTCCTTCTACAATGAATATGTTTTTATTTTCCTTTACAAAAATCACTGTCTAGAAATACAGGTATACAAGAAATAAAAGGAGATATTTGCAGTTGAACTCCTGGTTGTCAACAGCCAGTCCAATAATAATAATAGTAATAACAATGAGGATCGTAATAATTATAACTAGATCATGGATGATAAAGCTTTGAACCAAATGAAATCACACATTCTGCTGGAGTGGCAGCAGAAGGCTCCTCGTTTCATAATAACACTGATTCTGGCCCATGGTCTACTGTTGAGAGTTCCTACTGGGGGTGGGGGAGACACACAAACCGAATATGATATGAAGTCCAGGGGAAAGAGCACAACAGGGTGGGCAGGGGGTGATGTAGTCGTTTTCAGTCTGTCAGTTCCGCCTTGATGTTTTGAACTTAGCACGAGTACGCATCAGTGTTATGGACGCAAAAGGTGCGCTTTACCCACTGACCATTTCATAACTTGTGTCTAAGGCACTTCTTCAAAAAGACATTATCATGAAGTGTATTCCAGATCCTCTCCCATCTTTGAAGTATTAATAGAGATACTGATGTAAGGTGTGTATATCCAGCAGGTCTTTTCCTCCTAATGCGCCAGGAGCTGCTGCCCTCTTTTAGTGTTCAATTACCTCAACTTCCACCATCAGCCTTAAGTCCAAACTAATTACCAGTTAGTTGTACTTGTGTTTGACTTCACTTGCCACAAATGATGGGCCACTCCAGGAGAGCAGTAGGGGAAAACCGCGTTGGGGGCCTCTGTTCAAATGTTCAAACATTCAGACGTGCATCATCGGAAACCAGTTTTTGACATTTACATTAAGGCATCTCCCCTTTACACCAATGAAAAGTATATTTTATCTAGTCAAGTCACTTATTCATTTCCAGTCAGTTGTATACTTATCTGTTTGTTTGTGTATTTAGTTATTTGAAATGTAGGCCAACACAAGACCTACCTCAGAATAAACAAGTGTGGGTTCCACATATTCACAAGCCTTTTGTGAACCCTTCAAAGGTGATGCCTTGAGGTGAAGTAACAACCCACGGCAGCTCCATTTAGCATTTTAACCAGTCCAAGACCAGTTTAATTCAGTGCCTATCAGTAAATTCCAGTTGGGGGTCACCCATAGGCACAGCCTGAGGCAATGCAAACTCTTTTTTGGGGTGTGTGTAACTGATCCAAGCAGTCTTCATTTGGTTTTAAGCACCTTCAGCATTAGTGTATGGATCAAGAGAGGGTATTGGAACTCGCCTCCCCTATTAGGTATATTCAGATTTCTAGGGTTATTCACAAACATCTTGTAGTGCATCTTCACCAGTGGGGGATGGGGAGGAGGGAGTCACCTCCTTCCAGTTTCAATATCAAATTCTGTGCAGCATTGAGCATTAGGAAGTGACAATACATCCACTACTATCAGTTAGACCTTGAACAGCCGGGCCTCTGAAAGGCAGGCCGTCTTGCTCGGTTTCCTTACCATGGGTCTAGTGTTGCTAGCTAATCTAAGGACACAGTTTTTACTTTTAATGTGCTACCTTGCCAAAACAAGACAAAGTGGTCCAGTCAAAACAGATTTTAAAAAGAATGGAAAAAAATTCAACGAACAGAAAGCATAAAAAGGTTACTTCAATAACCAGTGAGACCAGAATCCACCTCCCCTGTTAAATATGCCTTTAAATGGTAGAGAGAGATGTAGTGGCAGGTTTCAATTTCACAGTTATCTTTTCTTTTTTTTTCCTCCCCCCTCCTTACGGTGTTCCTCCCATCCATGTCCGGGCAGGATGCTGGGGTGACGATTGATCACGAAGATTCTTTCAGAGTTAGATCACTTAAGAGCAGCAGTCAACCCAAGCAACAGCCAAAGCAGTGGCTGCATCACCAGAGCCCTGCCAGCATGCCTCTCTGCATTCAGTTGGGTGGGAGGACTAGTGTCAGCTGGGCTGGGGTTTGCTTTGGGTGTGCAGGTACATACACGGGCCTCTTCATGTGCAGAAACTCGCACACACACAGTTCATATAGGAAAAATGCACTTGTACCTACAATTGCGGTTTTCTATTTTGTTGTTGCAGTGTTTTCTTTTTATTTTTTAAAGTTTGTCCCTTCATCATAAGCAGAATATGTGCCCGTTCCAAAGGCGGGGGGATAAGCGTTGATGTGCGCTTTGCTTTGAAGCTTGCCAAAGTGGAATAAGGCAGAGTTGCAGTTCCCCTGGGAGTTCCATGTGAGAAAGTGTGTGTGTGTTCCAAAACAGAGCACAGAGGTAAATGCATGTAAATGAGATGTGTGGGTATGTGGGCATGTACAGTATGTGTGCATGAAATGTGTGTGTGTGTGTGTGTGTGTGTGTGGTTGAATACTGGCTGGTCAGGCTGAAAGGGCCTCCCGGTGGCTGGTGGCCGGATCACTCTACTCAGCCTGGGCGGCCTGCGTCTCGTTGAGGTCACTCGCCCGGCTGTCGGCGTCATCGTCCGAGATCTCGCCTTCCATCTGCAGCTGGCGGCGCCCCGAACGGCCAGAAGGGAAGCTGACAGGACCCCCGCGCCTAGACAGGGGTCAGAGGTCCTCAGATATTTAAGAGGATTAGACTAAAAAGCCTCTAACCTGATTCATCTGCACCCATCCAATCCCTCCCCCTCTCCATGTTAGATCTCAAACCTAGAGAGCATTTCAGATGCTGTATATTTTCCTATTATCTGTCCAGAAACATTTAAGCAAAAAGCCACCTTGGGAAAGCAACAACTAAGCTAATCAACAATGTCTGGATACTAGTCAGTTAATAGCCATCATCCTATACATTGAAAAATGTGGAAACTTCCTGGGGGCTTAGATAGAGAAATACAGTGCAAATGAATCCTTAGCTCTGTTGTGAGCACTAACACCAACCCAATTGGGCACAGTAACTGACTTTCCTCTGTTCAGTTGGCCATACATGGGTAATCGTATGTATCGATGTCTATTCGCCAAGAACAACTTGCTCACAAGCACGGGTTTGTCAAGCTCCACAAAGCTCCTGATGGAAGATGTGGATGTGAGGAGATCACAGACACAAGAGACTGGCCCTAAGAAACTAGGCCAACGTGGTGTTAGCTGTGTGTCTGGCATTGGGGGTGTATGGAATTTAAGCAGATTAAGGCAGATCTATACAGGTAGTGGATGCCCATAATCACAAAGGATTGTTTTAAAGAGGAAATCTGTGGGAGCTTCTCTGAGAGTAAATCAGGTGTCATTTCATAAGTCACTTGGTCACTGCATAAGGCAAAAGACATTGTCTGCATTCCAGTGTCTGCACTAAACCCTAAACTCGAAGCTCGGAATCCTCATAGATCGAACTGAATCCTCGTAGACTTAACCTGGAGCTGACATCGGCTCTGTGACTGACTGATTCACAGCGAGAGCGTGTAAGAAAGAGTGTGTGTGTGTTAGCTCTACCTGAGGCGGTTCTTGAGGGAGTTGACCTCTCGGCTGAGTCCCTCACTGGCCTCGGTGGCGTCGTCCAGCTCTCTCTGCAGCTTCCTGCGGGATGCGTTGGCACGCGTGGCCTCCTCCTCAGCCTCTTCCAGCTGACGCTTCAGCTGCTTCATGCGCGAGTTGGCCTTCTCCATCTGACACACACACACACACACACACAAAGAGGCTCAAAGCACACATCTGTGTCTTTTGTACAGTACATCAGGTGCCCTAAGCAGTTGGGTTAGCCCCTTGAGCCATCGGAACTGCCCATGGTTTCTTCCACTACCATAACAAGTAAAAACAAAAAACGCTGCAAGGGAGTTTTTCCTTGTCCCTGTTCCTCACTGGGCCTCTTTGTGTTAATCGCTTTGAGACATGCCTTTTATAAAAATGCGCTATATAAATAAAATTTAATTGAATTGAACTCTTAAAGGCCCACTATGCAACATTTTTCATTAAAATGAATTCGTTTCATACTGTTTAGGACGCTAAAATTAGTCATTACACGGCAAACGAACGGTGTAGAATGCGCCACCGTGGCCAATAGCGGTAGAAACAGCACTTGCAATGTTCAGCAGCGCGGTCCGCCTCCAATAGAATGCAGTGCAATACAATGCAATACAGCGGTCTTTAGAGGGAGCTCGTGAGAGAGAAAAACAGAATGTTGCTTAGCCCTGCTTTAAAGCTGATGCAAGAACACTTCCGGTTACATAGTTTCAACTCCTAAGTGTAGCTTTGTATTCACCTGAATTGCATTCAATACATTTGGTGAAACAGGACTTTAGAAGAAAGCAAGCCTAATGCTGGTTTATTTTCATGCTAACCTCCAGACAGCAAGCATTACATTAATACACTGGATTCCTCACATTCTGCTGTTGCTAGATCATTTTGGAGTTTGGAGCAGCAAGTACCGAGAGCTACAATACCTCATCTCAATACACTGGCAATGCTCCTTACCTGTTCTTTGTACTGGTCGGCATGGCGACGCTCATCCTCCACCTGCATGAACACTTCCTTCAGTTTCTTCTCTGTGCGACGAACAATCTTGTTGGCAGCTGCTCTTTCCCTGCACGCACACACACAAATCAACACACTCACTTTTCTTCCCAATCAGACTGCACGGTTACAATAGCCAATCAAAATAATTCGTTAACAAATCAAATTGCGAGATTCCAATTCCGAGCCTGTTCAATTGAAAAATCCTAAAGGGGGGCGCTGACGCCGCTACTCACTTGGCCTCCTGCTCCAGCTGCTCCTCAAGCTGGACGATCTTGGCTTCCAGGGCGGCAATGGAGGCCTTGAACTTGGACTTGACGGCGCCTTCCAGCTCCTGCAACTTGGCCTTCAGCTCCTTGTTCTGGCGCTCCATCTGCTGTCGGGCGCTCTCGCTCTTCTGGGCGGCGCTGCGCTCTGCTGCCAGCTCCGTGTTCAGAGTGTCCACCTGCACCGTAGCGGAGAGATCAGAGACATCAAATGGAATATCTACAGGAATATCTGGAATTTCATTTTTTAAAGAATACTTTTAAAGAACTTTATAGAGTCTGAACTGTTCAGTGAAGTGTCTCAGCAAGCCTGTGCTCCAAAAGTACACCTGCATATTTTGATGTCAATACACATCAAATGTAGCCTTTGATAAAAAATGATAACTGGTCCAACAGGTCCAACAAACTGTACAGAAAAATCCATACGAAGGCTTTAAATAGTTGAAATTATTAATGATTCCACAGGGACTTGTGAGCCCCGGGGCATGATGCAATGGAGCCCACAGAACCTTAATATGAATATGTGTGTGGAGCACCCACATGGGCCCCTGTCTGCTCACCTGCATGGTGGTCTTGCGGAAGCGGTCGTTGAGCAGCTCCATACTGCTCTGTTCCTCCTCCAGCTCCTCCTCCAGCTGCCCGATGCGAGCCTCCAGCCTTCTCTTCTCATCCAGCAAGGCGGACCTGACACACACACACACACACACACACACACACACACACACACACACCAATGATCAGCACAGGCTTTAATGAGATGTGACGTGGTGTGTGAGGTAGCAGCCACTTACTTGCCAGAAGCACTGTTGGAGATCTCGTCAGCCAGCTCGTCTCTCTCCTGCTCAGCATGCCGGCGAGCTCTTTCAGACGCTGCCAGGTCCTGCGCAAAGAGGCATAAAGGTCAAGTGGCACTGACATACTTATTTTGTAAAACCAATTTGTAATATTCAACCAGACTGATCACCAGTAATTTTATTTTGTCATTAACCTCCAGAATGCTTTAATCTAGGAAAAGAAGAAATCACCTTTTGAGTTCACCTTTTCAAGTCTTCAAGCATTGGGAGGCCAAAAAACACTATCAGCATGTTTAACTTTCATTTTATTATTCATAGTATTTCATAGTAGTGAGTTTAGTCTATAATCATGATTCTTTCATGATTAAAAACATACCAGATGAAGGGGACTTTAATATTTGGCATGACACCATTTCGCTTTAGGCCAGGTACAGAGAAAGCCAACGCTAACAGCATGAACTTGACAAAAGTCAACAAAATTGGGACTGGAGATTTGGAACCAATTTTGTAGTCAGTTTCCATACTAAACTTCAACATAATGGCAAGGGTGCCATAGTAATACTGTCTCGTAAAAGTGTCCAGAGATAGTATTAGGCTAAAACTAACTATTAAGCTAAACCTTAAATTAAAATACATATGATGGTTTCCTGTTGTGCTCACTAATTTCCCAAATGAGTTGAATAAATGTAGTGTAAATGGCCGTCCCTCCCACTCAACCAAAGCCCCTGACCTCTTGGAGCTGGAGAACTTCTGCCTCCAGGCTCTTGAGCTTCTTTTCGTTCTCCTTAGACTGGGCAAAAATCTCATCACGGGATGCCCGGGCCTCCTCCAACTCCCTCTGGAAGTCTTTCATCTGTGCCTGGAATTAAGGGGCATTGCAATTGCACATCTCAGAAATAGGTAACAGTGAGGTGTGGTCATATTGATACACTGCTCATAAAAAGACGTTCAAATCCCATTTAATGCATAAGGGTAACTTTGGTGAGGTGCCGAGGTGTCCTGTTTGCGTACCTGGAGTTTGCGTAGCTGCTTGATGGCCTCATCCCGGCCCTTGTTGGCTGCGTCTATCTGAGCCTCCATGTCCTTGAGGTCCATCTCCAGCTTCTTCTTGGCGGCCACAGCTAAGGCTCGCTGCTTGCGCTCATCCTCCAGCTCGGCCTCCATCTCCCGCACCTTGGAGGGATGAAGAGGAGAAGCTGGTGAGGAAATGTGTCTAAAGCACAAGCCGACAGCAGACACTTGACAGTGACTTCAGAGACTCACAGATACAACGTTTGTCAAAGTGATTGGCTAACACAACAGATAATTTCCATGATCTTCACCATAATTCACAACAGATAATTTCCATGATCTTCACCATAATTCCATTTATCACACACACACATTGTGACTTTCAAAAGTTTCTAATGATACTGTAGATTTCCTTTGGAATTAGGCTGCCTTAAAAAGTGAGTCAGAAAAATCAGGTCATCAAGGTTATATCCTATGGTTCCCTTTGACCAAGTTAGCTCAAAAGCACCTCTAGCAGAAGTCCAAAAATAGAGCTAGGGACAGCTAGCACTGGTGTGGTCCATATCAATAGCCTTCATACCAGTACCAGATCAAATCAACCTGCAAGTGCTAACTGATTGTTTCCTGACTTTAAAAATGCAAACACTCCAAATTATTCCATGGATATATTTTACAGTATTCCCCAATTCATCCTTTTTTTGAGAACAACAATTATAAATCATTCCAGACAAAACCTATCCACATAAAATTGCAAATGACCTTTTCTAGGATGCTGAGCAGTGCTCATCCCTCAAAGTCCCTCACCTGCTTAACCAGCTGCCTCCTCTTCTCCTCTCCCTGCTCATCTTTAGCTTGCAGGTCCCTCTCAAACTGGGCCTTCATGGCCTGCATGTTGACCTCCAGGCGCAGTTTGGCGTCTTCTGTGGCCTGCAGCTCGTCCTCCAGCTCCTCCAGCTGGGTCCGCATCTCCTCCACCTGCTGCTCCAAGGTGCGTTTAGACTTCTCCAGCTCATGGACCTGCCACAATCAGAACAGGGTTAAACTCATGTTGAGCCAAGAACAAGATACCTCTAGCTTCTTAGTCAAGGCATGGTATGCAGCTAACAATGCACTGAGCTTTGAAAGGGCTTCCTTGATGCGTACCACCATGACAAAACATATTGTCCATTTTTTGGTACCACAAATCAACAAGACAAGCTACACCATGGGAGCCGAGGAGTATAATAAAATGAACTTACATTCTTCCCTACGTCGTCCTTGGAACTGATCAGGTCTTCCATCTCAGTGCGCAGCTGCTTGTTGAGACGCTCAAACTCCTCCTTGGCCTCCAGGGCCTCCTCTAGAGCACGGGCCATGGACAGAGCTTTGGTGTCCTTCTCTCGAGCCTCTGCCTCTGCCCGGTCTCGCTCCTCAGCGTAGCGGGCCGACACAGTCTTCTCCTCAGCCAGCATCTACAACACAGCACATGTTCCCCTGAAGTACCAGAAGGTTCCACTTTGAAAATGATTTGTATTGTCATTATTGGATCCTGCGTCTTTACCTAATCCAAGTTCTTTTATGAAACAGCACTTTAACACAAATTTCAGAACATCAGTTACCTGATCAAACTTCTTCTGCTTCTTCTCCAGGTTGGAGACGATCTGCCTCTGGTGGTCCAGGTCCACCATCAGGTCATCCAGCTCCTGTTGCAGCCTGTTCTTGGTCTTTTCCATCTTGTCAAAGGCCATGGCCTTCTCCTCCAGTCTCTGGGAAGTGCACTCCATGTCCTTCTGAAGCTTGCGCTTCACCTCCTCCAGGCACTCCAAAGCACCAACGTCATCCTCCAGCTTCTTCTTGGACTCCACAAGCTGAAGGGAACCCAGACTCTCCACATGAGTTCATACATTCATATCTTGTTATTTAAGTACCAGTAAGTAAAGAGCATTTACATTCATTTGCACTTCACCTATCGTTACTTCTGTGGTTAAGGCATGTTTTCTGTTGTGCCTGTGCACATTTTACGGTTTTGTTCCGTCCTGTCTTATTTGTCTACTTATGGGAAAATAGGAAAAATGTATACATGTGTGTGTGTGTGTGTGTGTGTGTGTGTGTGTGTGTGTGTGTACCTGGGCCTGAAGGGTGGCCAGTTGTTTCTCCAGGTTCTTGCGTGCTTCCTCCTCCTCTTCCTGCTGCTCCAGCAGTGTGTTCTTCTCCTCCTCAAGCTGACGGATGCGGCTGCTCAGGTTGAGCTTCTGACGTGTCTCCTCCTGGAGCAGCTCCTACTCACACACAATGTAAACAAATAGAAAAATGTTTGACATGCATCATTGTGCCATGACTACACTGCCACAGCTTGACACTAGGGGTGTATCTGTCTCTGAGTGGGTTACCTGGGTATCCTGCAGCTGGCTCTCCAGGCTAGAGGCATCCTTAGCCAGTTTAATTCCCTTCTTCTCTGCATCCTCCAGCAATGCAGAGACATTGTCCAGTTCCGTCTACAAAGCGCGCACACACACACACACACATATGGTTCTATGAGCAATTAGATGTAAATACAGTTCATTTACACACATAAAGTGGCGATGGTGGTGCAGGTGGTAGAGGTGCAGTTGCAGATTGAGCACTGCCCCACCTGACCTCCGCCCCCTGTGCTTGACCCAGTTTCTCTTCTCCTCTGACCCAGTGGTGACCCAGCCATACTTCACGTCACCAACCTGCAGTTTGTGGGAGCGGTCGGCTAGTTCAGTTTTAGCGCGGTCGCCCTCAGTGACACGGCCCATGATTTCCTGCAGCTGGGCCTCCAGCTTCTTCCTCTTGTGCTCTGACTCAGCCTTGACCTGCTGCAGTCCCTTCAGTTCGGTGGCTAGCTCCCTGTTGTCGCTCTCCAGCGTCTGTTTGTTCTTCTCCAGGTTTGCCTTGAACTGAGAAATAGAAAAAAAAAGCTGCATCAGAAGACAGTCAGCACGAAGATTCCTTTCAATGTCAACAATATGTCTCGTATATCTCATGTGTTATGAGTTCTTCCAATGTTAACTTTGAGTTCTTATGGGTTAGTTCTCTCTGAACCTTTCAATGTCAACTATATGAATTCTGATGTGTTATGAGTTCTCTGTGAGTTCTTATTAGTTTTGAGTTCTTTCATAACTATGTGATGCTGACTATTTGCTTGAACCCTCAGATCTTTACTTTAATAACAAGTTCTATTTCTGCTATTTTATTTTCATTTGAACTTTATTGATTGTTAGGTTTGTTGTGTGTCTGAGGAGCAGACTGACTCGTTTGGCCTGCTCCAGCTGCTCGGAGAGTTCCTCTAGGGCTGTGCCGTGCCTTTGCCTCATCTCCTGGATCTGAGCCTCATGGTTCTTGGCCTCCTCATCAATGGCCTTCTTCAGCTCTGCCACCTCCTGCTCACGCTTGGTCCTGTGCGTGTGCGCACACGCAGACAAACACATTTAAGACCATCAAGGATCCCACTGTAAGTCAAACTTAAAGTATCCTTACTTTTTTATAACATGAATTATGAATGACCTCCACATTAAACATTTATGCTAGCTGCTATTAGATCTATACTTTTTTTTTTTTAAGCAATTCTCAAAAAAATCATGCATGTGACGTGCTTAAGTTACGTACCATAATGTGGTACATCGAGTTGTACAATATATACCACATGATGAATTAAGGCATAAAGAAAGTT
This sequence comes from Limnothrissa miodon, assembly GCA_017657215.1. Lineage (NCBI taxonomy): Eukaryota > Metazoa > Chordata > Actinopteri > Clupeiformes > Clupeidae > Limnothrissa > Limnothrissa miodon. Next base: position 64,489 of record JAGFZM010001700.1, on the reverse strand, counting down.
AATACTCAATACAAACCAAGAAGCCAGTTTTGAAATAGATCACATTTTTGGGACAATTGTATGCTATTATCAAGATACCTTTCCACACCATTAGTCAGGCTATATAAATGCGTGATTTTTCAATTAGTCAGGCTAGGCTATATAAATGCATGATTTTTCAATTAGTCAGGCTAGGCTATATAAATGCATGATTTTTCATAAATTCCCTGAGCCATGGGTATCGAGGGTTCATGGACCAACAGGTGCTGGACTACCCTCAAACATCAAATGATTACATTAAAGATACAGATATTTTCATAAAAATTCTTATCCTATTTTTTTTTTTAAATCCAGTTACGGAATATCTCTGGGTTTAAACTGGTTGTGAAAGTCTCAGCCTCTAACATCTGTCTCTGTCTGTGTGTGTGTGTGCACTTGTGTTACCTGAGCTCCTGCTGAGCAGCAGTGGTGTCCAGCGTGTCCTCCAGCTCGGTCTTGAGGGCCTCCAGTTCCTCGCTCAGGTCACGGCGGTGTTTCTCAGCTTTGTTGCGGGAGATGCGCTCCGACTCCAGGTCTTCCTGCAATTCCGCCAGCTGAGCCTGCAGCTCCCGCACCTGCTTCAAGGCATTGTTCTTGTGGGCTAGCTCTTCATCACTCCTGCAACACACACACACACACACAAGCACAAATTCAAATACATGCATTTGAAAAACTGATGTAATTGTTGGTAGATCTGATGAAAAAAACACGGTCTCGAAAGTCAACACAAGGGCCGTAATACTCAAACCTGAGTGGTGGGGGGATCTGAACTTAAACATAACAAACAACAGCAGCCAGATGGGGTGGGATTTAATGCGCGTCCTCTACCATCTTGTTGTTGATTGTTTGGCTGTGGTTTGTTGTGTTTGGGTTTGTTTGAATGTTCATCTGAGTTTTACAGCCCCTGTGATGTCTTTTTTCATAGTGTACTCATGGGGCAGTAAGCTAGCCGATCAAGGAAAGATGCCTATAATTTCAGACAAAAATGAAATCGCGCTAAAATCCAGCAACCTCTCATAGAGCACCTTTAAGCCTCTCATGTTCAACCAAGTGTCATGTGGCATTGCTGCATTTTTACATCCTCTCTCTAACATCATTTTAATATTGCTGCATGATGGGTTGATGATCCAGAGGATTTCAAGGCTGGAGGGGACACTCCCATATTCTAACACAGGGTAGAACCAGCAGGGTCACTAGGTGGCAGTATAACACACATCACTCATGACGGACACATTAGAAGAGATTTTCTGTGTTTTTCTTCAGATGAAGTTGCAATTGTAAACCCATAATAAGACTGAACCACTGTTGTTGCTTCTCATGAAGGCTGACTGGAATCCTGCCTACATTCCTTTTCAAATTCTTCACTGCTTTAGCTCCTCTAGGTAAACAACACCCAAGTGGCCACAATGAACACGTGGCTGTTAAACTACTTGTTTACAAATCATGTTGCATTCTCCCCAACCTATAATCTTATCATATTACTCTATATATATGTACAACTTTTTCAAAAACTAGAAATAAAATTAGAATACATTTTTACTTTTTTTTTTGTATTTTTATGGAAGTCATTAAAAAGAATTCATTGAATAACATGTGCTGGGCAGTAGCAACATTAGTAACACTAGTAGTGGTGGTGGTGGTGTGGATTGATCGGCTCCCTCCAACAGTGGGGCAGCGAGGGACCTCACCTGGCCAATGCTGCCTGCAGCTCCTCCTCCTTCTTGGCCAGCTGGATCTTGAGCTCCTCAATCTGGGCCTGTAGCTCAGCAATCTGGTCCTGCAGGTCAGTGGTCTCGCTGTCCAGCTTCCGTTTGGCCTTCTCCAGCTCCTGCCTCGTCTTCTCTTCCTTCTTTAGGCGCTCTGTAGAGTGCACAGTGTGTGAATATCTCTTTCCTGTCTCATGATCAGGAGAACAAGAGTGACATATATATGAGAAAATATGAGGCCCTTTACTGTCTTACCTTCTAGGTCCACCATCATCATCTCCTGCTTGTTCTTCAGCTTGCCGAGTGTCTTGGCCTTCTCCTCTTCCTCAGCCAGCTGGGAGGTCATCTCACTCACACGGTCCTCTAGCAGTTTCTTCTCCTAATCACAGAGAAAAGCTTGAAAGGGGTGCAAGAACCTGTCTCTTGGGCATCACTTGGGTGTCAGAGGATGGGTGCTGTACTGTGAGGTCATCACTGAGCTCACCTTGAGGAACTTGGAGTTCTGGTCCTCCAGCAGCAGAATGTCCTCTTCCATCTTTTTGATCTTGGCCTCAGCGGTCACCTTCTCCAGCTGCAGCTTTTGCCTGGCTGCCTCCTCTTCATCCAGCTGCTCCTCCAGGTCCTACCAACATACACACACACACACACACACACACATACACATGAAAATCCGTTACAGATTCAATCACACCTCTCCCAAACACAGTACTGCTGATCTACAGATCATGCAATCTGTAATAGCTCTATGTTTATAAAAGTATTGTTTCCAAGATGCGCTGCAGATGGCAGCCTCAGTAGAAAGCTCTTTTATTTGTGTTCTTTTGGTCTATTTTTATAACTAGTGATGCAAACACTGAATGTATACTGATGGATGTCCTTGTTGCTTGTCCAGAGAGCCTACACCTACCAAAGGCAAATTTATTGCATATGCAGGTATACTTGACCAATAAAATCTGATTCTGATTCTGAACAGGGGAATTCAATCGTGTGTCGGACCTGGATGTGAGACTGCATTTTCTTCTTCTCGTTGGTGAGGGCCTGGTTGCGCTCCTCCTCCTCCTCCACGCGAGACTCCAGGTCATGCAGGATCTCCTCCAGCTCTTGCTTCTTGGCCACGAGGCGAGCACGGATCTCTTCTGCCTCTGCAAACAGCTCTGTCTCGGCCTGAAGCTGCTCTGCCAGAATGTTCTTCTCCTCCAAAAGCTAAAGACACCCCAGAAAAGTTGATCAGTGGGAGATCCAATATCACCCAATCGCCACATCAAAGCTGCTCCAGACCTTTACCGTTTATTAGATGTTATCTGCCACTATATGTCTTTTGTAAACTATGTAGTAGAGAGAGTGTGGGAAACTGCTCCATGCTGAGGCTCTGACCTGTTGGTGTTTCCTCTCCATCTCCACCAGCTCATTCTCCACTTTGCTCTGGCGTTCCTTCACCTTGACGAGCTCCTCTTCTTTGGCCTGCATCTCCTCTTCCTGCCTGGTCACCTGTAGCAGGGGCTTCACCTGCAGCACAAGGAGAACAGGTGTTACACTCATCACACACACACACACACACACACACACACACACACACACACACACAGACAATTGTGCCTACCTTGGTGAACAGTCTCCACCATTGCCAGTGCCGCAGTTTCAGGTAGGCTGCACAGTTCCTCTGCAAAACCTTCAGAGCACTGAGCTGCTGTTGCTTTTTTGCAAAGGCCCTTGGAGAGAAAGGACCAACAGAGATGTTAAGTGCAACCGACATGCTGCTTCTTACCATTGTGAGTATATAAAATAGTCAGTGCAAAATTAAGAATCACAAATTGATTCATGCCTGCATCATAAACAGCCAAACTCACTTGCGTGCAATATATCCTCTGCAAACAGACTGGAAGTAGATGATAATGTCTGTGATCTTCAAATCCCTCTCCTCCTCAAGGTGGGCCAGAACTCCAGTCCTGAAGAAGATCTTGCTCTGTCCAATCCGGTACAGGTTAGGGTCCAGCTCTAAGGCTCGGATCTATGGATTTGGGGGGGGGAAAAAAGCAAACATAAGCATGGAAAATGAGGCAGATCGTTTTTTTAAATATCAGGCAGGGCATTGGGGTGTGTACTACAATGTACAATCCCATAGTATGTACTGACTAAGTTGCCATAGTATCAAAGACTGAACATTCCATTTTTTTCAGGATGGCTTACCATTCTCTCACAAGCTTGTTTTCCATCCATGAAGCCCTTGGGAATGGCATTGGGTGTGAGGATCTCATATCTGTATTCATAAGGGGAAAAAAAAGAAAAAGAAAATTAGCAATAATTTAAGCTAGTCCACATAAAAAAAATCTCTAAAAGCCTGAGGTGTTTCCATGTACATGTACCTCTGTCTGAACTCCTGGAAGACTATACGATTAGGGAAACCCTGTCTGCAAATTCGAATGCCTTCCAAGACGCCATTGCATCTCAACTGATCCAAAACCAAATGAGGGTCGAGTTTTCCCGCCTAGAAGTGAGTAGGATTTTGGAAGATGTAAGAGGTAGGTTATGCACTATAGACATCAAAGAAAATGCAGAAATCCAGAATGTTCCTATTTTGCACTTACTCTCTTCTCATGATTGGGAATGATGCATCGGACAAAGTTGGGGTTTGTGTTCCTAAGTGTGGCCATTAGTTTGGTAAGGGATTCCTTGTAAAGCTGACCCACAGTGCGGAACATGCCCTTCTTGGTCTTATATGTAGCACCAAACGTTGTCTCATTCATGCCCGCAACCTGGTCCAGACCCACAATACGGTCCACTTTTGACGGTGCATAAAGACAAGAGAGGGAGGATAAGAGAGAGACACACAAGCGGTTAGAATCAATGGCACCAGGTCATTCATGCTCAGATTGCCTTTCAGTGCAGATCTAGGGCAAGTTATGCCTTATGGGCCCTAGTAGTAAAAAGTAAAACGCTATATATGGAAAAAAAAAACTATTCCTGGATCTGCACTTGATGGCTTTGTTTTCCCTCAGAGTGCTTTAAAGAGGCAGGCTACAGTAGCCAGGTGAGGCCAAGTCTGGATGAGAGGATGGAATTGAGGGTGCAGGTGTTTTTCTCATGGCTAACCCTGCCCTTAACAAATGATTTAGGATCGGTTTTCACCAAAATCTTCCCTATCCTTCTTAATAATAAGCAAACCAGTTGGGGTGATCCGGTTCCAGTTGTTAAGGGCATTCACTGATGAAATGGTGGACAATCCAAGAAGGGCAGCTTGAGGATGGAAGGCGAAAGACTAGGATGGACTAGATTTTGAAGAAGCCAGCCTAAAGCTACATGAGCTTATGGGGTTTATGAACTGCAAACTCAATTTTCAAGCCATCAAGCCTGCCAATGCAAGTTGTGGTTTTTCGGGTGATATTGCAATCTACTAGCTGTGATAGAATTGGTAATAGAATTGGCTGTTTTCACATTTACAAGCAAAATAAGACTCATTTGATGTCTTAACAAGTATTAACACTACCACTGATCTTTGCTGATTCTGCCTGATTTCTTGAAAACAATTCAACATTTTTTGTTTCCTTGCAGCAAATTGTGTCAAATGAGACCTAATTCCATCTGTGTCATTGCTTATTATCATATCATTACTGATGCTCCAATTACATTCAGCCTCACAACCTGCAGGCTGCTGAGCTACAAACTGATATACTTGAGAACCTAGATACACTGCACAGAATAGAGAAAATAATATAACCCAAAAGAGCGTAAAGCAGTTTCCCGTAGTTTTGGTCACACCTGGTTAACTGTGTATTTTTTTTTTATCATTTGACAGATGGGGTAGTGTGTGTGTGTGTGTCACCAGATGGACTGAACAGACAGACATTTTCTAAATGTCAAGTGTGTCAAACTTTAATTATTGTATGTTAGACTAACCTGGCAAGGCAAAGATATGATAAAGTTTATCAAGGAAAATGAATTTCATTAAGCATTAAATTGTCTCCATACATCAATGGGCAAAAGTAGAATTAACACCAGATTGAAAAGATAAAGGTAGTAAAGGAAGACCTGGAATCTAGTCCCAGTGATCTAAAGTGTTTCAAATCTAGTTAGCAGTCATTGTAGCAGTTGCCTTCCACATCTTTCTATTTGAATAGTTGAAATTCGGTCTACCTTTAGGATAAAATGCTACCAGGAAACAAGCAAAAATAAATATTTAAATAACTTAATAAATATAGGATCCCACTGTTGGTACATTATTCCTGTGCCATCCATCACCCAATCAAGCTAATCCTTCCATATATTGTGTTTTTGTCTAATGAATAAAACACATAAAGAAACGCATTAACAGTTCACCGCCTGACCTTCACTGCCACTGAGGAGAAACTTTTGGTTTACTGGTGCTGACTGAAAGGTCTGTGGGTCATCTAGATTCCGATGGAACAACCCTTTTATTGTTAGCCAGACGAGACACTATAGAATTCTTTTCTGCCCAAAGTGGTCTCTCTTCTACAGCTGGTGCAGAATGCTGTCTGACATTTTGTGTAAACAAGCTGCTATGAAAGCGGGCATGGCTAGGGAAGACCTATGTTAAGATGTAAGCCTGTGAGTGAAAGTGGTGATGGCAGCAGTCAGTCCTCAGTTATCACCACCCTTGTGTATGTCTTGGTTGTGAGCCAAAGGAATTTTGAAGTGTTCTGGTTTGTTTGCTTTAGGTTTTTGTATAGATAAATACATGTACAAATACACTAACTAGTATAACCAAACATATATGTTATATTTCAAGTGCAGCTCTCATGGCTGAGTGGCTAAGCTCCTTCTGCTTTGTTTTTCTCGTTCCCCACCCAGGAGAATTGCTTAAAGGAGCCGGCCTTGGCTCTCTACGCAGGTCATAGAGGGACACAGGGGGAGAAAGACATGCAGGCCTAGGAGCACAGGGGGCATCTGAGGGACACAATGCGCTGGTAAGCAGACACCTACAGCAGAGTCCACATTCACCTGGAGCCTCATGTAGGCTAGAGACATCATAGAATGACGCTCTTTGTATATTCTGAATCTCTATGGTTGAGGAAAAAAATACAAAAAAAACAACAAAAAAATATATGCGTCACAACAGAGAACACATAGACATTACAAGCCAAAGATTAGTATGTAGCTGAATAGTGGCATATCACCTACAATGCTTGTTGGCATGATGGCAAAATATATGATTTAAGGTTCATATCTAAAGATTTTTTTGCCTGTAGCTAGTGTCAACTCTAAATAGAGAAATCTCAGCTCTGTCTCAGCTTTGGTCAACAGCTTCTAATAATACACTATCCTCACATTGAGGCCACTTTCTCAGTTTATACAAACAGAGTGAAATTACCATCTTCCAGATGGTTAACCGTTTAGAACACAGAGCTGGGTTTCACAGAAGGAGGAAGGAGAGTTTTATTATTGCTAACAATAATACTCTGAGGTGAAGAGACTAAGTCAATACAGGCATTGACATTTGCAGACATTGAACTAGTGATTCATTGGGCATGGTAGACAGGACAGACAGACAGTGCACACGGGTAGACAACAGTCTCTTTTTTTCTCAGGGGAGGATGACTGCGGCTTTTTGTGAGAGTGCAGGTTGGGGCTTGGGTTATGGAACCTGATTAAGACCTACCATCTTTCCACAACTCGGCCACAAATTTATCGGTGGACTGGTGCAGCAGTGTGGCCACGTTGTCGTTCAGCGGGTCCATGTTCTTCATCAGCCACTCATCAGCCTTGTAGTCCACCTGAAACAGGAGGTGAACATTATGAGAAAATGTGTTTACTTGAGCACAGAAAAACTGGTTATTAATATCCCAGTTTTATACTGCAGTTAAGGGGAGGTTGTGTCAAGTAGAGTGCCTTTAAACTCTCTCTTCTGTGGACTTGTGTGGGTTATTGCTTTTCTTACACATTACAACGTTACCACATTAACCTGGAATGGGTTCATAAAAGGAAAACACAACTACAACAAATGTAGGAAGTTATTCATCATTAATTCCTCTGGCCAAAAAAAAAAGATTTCCTTTAGATAAATGGTTGCCAAGTAACATACAAGCGCAGCCTGTTGTTATACTTCATATCACCATAATGTTTGGGACACTTAAGTGCATGTACATGTAGTCATAGACAAGTGTTGGGATGAATGAGCAACAATTGTGATGTATTGAAAACAGCTTGGAAAACGTGGTGGCATCTGCCCTACAGTTATTCAGAATAGTACTCATTCCAACAATTTAGCAAGAGGAGGTTGAGAGAAATGAAAAATAGGTGTGGACTTGTGTCCAGATGAGATAAAAACAAAGCTACAAGCACAATTCAGAATGCTATAAAAAATAGGGGGAAAAGCTCATTATGTTCTATAACTTAAAAAAAAAAAGCTGAACTATTTTCCAGGTCACACTAAATTTCCGTTTTTTTATATTATTATTTATCCAAACATATCTCAGTGGGAGACCGACTAAAAGTCAAAATGGGCTCTGGGATCCAGAGCTTGTTTCTAAACTCGACAGAAACGACACCTACAAAGTTCACTTGGTCCTCCTCACCCTTACAAGACCTCCCAAAGACTGGACTTCAAAAGTCCCTCTTTTATGCAATATTATGTTTCTATGGTGGAGTGTCTGAGCAGAACCAGATGTGAGCTCTGGTGACCGTGATCAACGGCCTGATCTCTAGTGTTGCATAAGGGACTTGCAGATAACTCACAACAGGACACCATTCCAATTTGAAGGGGTGGGGGGTGGGTGGGTGCTTGAATATCTGACTTTAGACAACTAAAGACACTTGAACTGAAGTGGAAGTCAGTTGGAATTGGAAAGACTGTGCAATCTTTCTCCAGATATGTAGCACTTGTTGAGAAATGTACCCTTGAGAAAAAGGGCTTAGAATACACTACAGAATAGTTTTATGCCTCTATGCACATCCCACAAGCATCTGGATTAGACGCTTTCACCAGATGTTAAAGGAACATAGCAGGAAATCCAGAAATCCAGTTCCAGGCATCTTTCTGACTTCTCAAATGTGTCTGAGTGAAGCTGTGAAATCATGGTGAGGGTCTTGTCAGAACTTACCCGGCCTGCGTAATGGATGATGCAGAAGTCAGCCTTGTCCTTCAGCTGTCTGGGCTTCTGGAACTTGGAATGGGTCCCCTGTTCCTGCATCAGCTTGTCCACAAACGTCTTGTCCGTGGCTTTGGGGAACCAGCACTCCTCATCCAGCAGGGCCAAAACACCAGGAGGGTTTGCCTGTGGGTGAGTTAGCAATCAGCCACTGGACCACAAAGTATTGCAGTCATTTGTAAGCCATTATTGGAGGAAATCAGAAGGATCTTCATCAATTCATGGTGGTGAGTAGAAGACAACAACAGACTTTGAATTTGAATGATTTGAAGAATGACATTCACTTACAGGCCTTTCAATCAGGTCAATGCAAGGCTGCAGGTCCAGGCCAAAGTCAATGAAGTTCCACTCAATGCCCTCCCTCTGGTACTCCTCCTGCTCCAGGATGAACATGGTGTGGTTGAACAGCTGCTGCAGCTTCTCATTGGTGTAGTTGATGCACAGCTGCTCAAAGGAGTTCAGCTATAAAGACAAAAGTTATAAGTCCATGTGTGACTTGGCTGGGGGGCACACAAAGGATCCAGACAGGATCAATTAAATAATGCTCAAGAATCAAGGCATGTTATTGTCACATACTGTAGGGGGACAGGGGTACATGCTATTGCCCAGTATACAGAGTGTATGTGGGTTGGAGGGCATACTACTGACAGCAAGGGACATGGTGGCCTGTCAATATGAGGAAAAGGGCTTACTACTAGTAATGGTTGTGTACTGAATCCATTCTAGTAATGGTAAGTCATGTGCTGTGTCTGGGGACTAACAGATGATGGGCACACTGAGTGGGCAGTGTGCTGTGACAGTAGAGAGATGCAGCTGTTACTCAAATGAAAATTCAGTATAAATATTAGTTTCCATATTGCTGTGACCAGATCTATCCCTCACAGAATTTCCCATGGGCTATTTTTTTGTAAAAGACTTCTATTCTCTCTATATTCTACTCTGGCTCAGCTGCGGACTGCAACCAGTTTACTGTTATCAGTAACAGACACATTAGCATTCAGTTCTTCACCAGATAAACTGTTCTTGCAACTTCCCCTTAAGGGCACTTCACAATACAAGAGAATCGGACCATTTTCATTCCGATCTGCCTCTTCGGAGAATCAGGGGTTGCCATAGCCATAGCAGGGATGGCCATATGGCCTTGGACAGGGCTGATTGTTCTGTCTCGCAGAATGAATCATAGCCGTTCGAAAAGTCCTCGATTTAACGGTGTTTGCCATTTCAGGCTAGATATACACTGGGTGAGAGTGAGAAGTTCTATTTGAGTGTGATCTGAGAAAGAAAACATTGGTTACAATTCTCTTTTTGTGTATTGTGTAGCCCCAATTTTAACATCTTATAAGATTTAAAAACCATATAGTGTGTGGCCAACTTAATCAGTCAGGATTAACATAGTCAGTTTTAAATGACACAATGAAGCGTTTTGAAGCCATTCAGCGCTTTGATGATTTTCCACTGCCTCTTCATTGAGCGCTCATCAGCTCATCAGGTTGTCTTAAATCATTTAGTAAGATTATTCTCATGCATTAAAACGTATCTACAGTCTAAGCATACTGATACTGTTCCCGAGTAACCTTAATACACGTCCACACATACCTACAGGGCACATTAAAAAAATTATTTTCAGGAGGCTCTTAGCAATTTCCTGAAAGTACTTTATATCAAGATAGAATATATGTTATTAGGATGCTGAGAAAGCAATACGGTACGAACAGATATTTACTGCAGGAATTCCTCAGTCAGAAGTCATTCCCCTTCACATACAGGGGATGGTGATTATGTAAAAAAAAAAAATTTCATTCTTTGATTCGTGCCACTTCCATTTGCTTTTCTGTTCTTTTGGCTTTGCTCATTTTACCACCCATGGCAAGGAGAATAACCCATGCAGGCAACCCAGAGTGAGACATCAATCCCACTGCAGCTCTGAGTTTCCCCCACTACTTCACTTTATCACTAATTGCTTGACAAGAACAAACCCTAAGTGACTGGATCAGGTTCATCTAAATTGAAACAACCCACAGACTCTGGACTCTAGCCTTGTTTGGTAGATTTTATATTAGTTCAGAATTAGCACATGAACTTGACAGCTTTGCACCGTCTGCTCAGACAAGACCTAGCCACAGTTCTGAAATTCAATGCCATCTTTCTATCCTCACTTTGGGCTCAATTAGGCCTGTGAAAAACCTGAACCTGAAGACTGGGTCAATGGTGGTACAGGTGGTAGAGATGCCGCTCAGACACTGGAGGGTTGCAGGTTTGAGCCCTACTTCATTAACCCCGTCGAAGGGTTACTGAGCAAGATACTGAACCCCAAATCGCTCCCGGTGGCAGGTTGGCGCCTTGTGTGTAAATGTGTGAATGTGAGGCATACATTTTAGAACACTTTGAGCGCTCATAGGAGTAGAAAAGCATTATTAAAATGCAGTCCATTTATTATTTGAATATCTAAAACCAAGATGGTGGCAAATGCTCTTGATGCTTTCATGAGTGCTGAGACAAAACATAAAATTGTCTTCATCAGAAAGCACAAACCTGGAATATTTCGAAGCCGGCAATGTCCAGGATCCCAATGAAGGAGGCTCCCTGGCGTTTTGTCCTATCAAGGGCTTTGTTGATGCGATGTACAAGCCAACGGAACAATCGCTCATACGTGGCTTTGGCAAGGGCCTCAACTGCAAAATCTGCCTGTGTAATACACACACAAAACACACACAGTAATTTATTCACAGATTGGACAGACCTAAAGTAAATGAGCATTGTTAAAAGACTGGAAAAACTTTCTTCATGATTCATGATGCTTATCAAACACTGAAGTCTGAGTAGTATGAGACAGAACAGAAAGAATTTGCCTCAAAGACGCCATTACTGATGTGATGAAACACAAGATGTGTGACGGCTCCGCTATGTGTGGAAAAGCGAGAGGCAGAGTCTCGACAGATGGGCCTGGCGTAGCCAAAGCAATGAGGACTGGGTCAGTTACGCTTCATTGTGCTTCAGTCATTTGTGAACTCTGATTAGGGTCACTGGGATGGCTAACACTCACTGAGAAATTCACATTTAAAAATATACACAGAGGGCTTCTCAGCAGACACAGGACCACTGTAATGGCTGGCTGAGTAATACAAGCCAGAATAGAATATATAATACAATATGCAGTTCATTTATTCTACAGGTCAGACTGTGGGAAACACTGAAAGGAACACTAGTAAGGGTAAGCTGATGACTAAAAAGAATTGGATGATGGTGGTGAGGAATGACCAAAAGAAATGAGAGATTGAATAAGGTGTGAGGGCAGGTGCTGACACTGCATTAGCAGCACGCAAATAAGCACATCGGCACAGAGTCGGGAGACCATACCTGTTCTTTTGTCTGAGCCTTCTGAACATAGTCCCTGCCCACCTTAATCCTGGGGGACAGGATAGCACGGGTGAACTCCATCACGTTCATGCCAAGCAGGTGACAGAGCTTTTGAGCAGCTGACAAGGGGAAAAAAGGCATGAAAATTAAAATGAAGTAGTGTCGATTACACTAGGGCTAGACTGAATACGTTACGGCACGGCGCGTTCTAGAAGCGTACTTTTTTCTGTTTGACAGGCTACACTGGCTGAGTAAGTCAAATGCAAGAATCTCCTATTTCTTGTATCCTATTCACTAGGATCTTAGTGTAGCGCGGCAGTATCTGGTGTAGCCAGTTCCACTGATTATAGTGGAATCTAATTGTTACAGCAGATACGCACCCGTAACGTATCCGGTGTAGCCTCCCTTTTTTATCTTTGGCCGACACTCATGATCTAAGTTTGTTTAGTGAAGGGTTTTTAAATGTCATGGCGGAAAAAGGCCTAATTCTACAATATCTCCAAAAAGAATATTGTCTTTTTAAGAAGTTTTCTTCATAAGAATGGTTGGTGACACAAAAAAATAATAATATAATGAAAGCATATTTTCAATTACTTTAGATTTTGGAAGTAGTCTCCCCCACTACAGAGAGAGAGATGGACCACCATACCAGATCTGCTCCTGGCTCCAAGCCCTCACTCTACAGCCTCAACAGCTTAAACATCTCTCCCACTGACAGCATCACCTAAAGTCTAGCATTAATAATGGTGACGGCGGCACGTGCGAGGGATAATTCATTCTGCTGGCTGAGTAAGCCATGTGGAATGCTAAGGGGGAGAAGAAGCGTTGGCCGTTTATGGAACCCAGAGGGGCTGCATAGCTTATTTAAGGGAAATTTCTCCTCCCCTCTCCCCATCTCCTGTGACTGGTGACTCATGAAAGACAGCAAAGACAGACCTCTAAAGTAAATTTGGCCAAGAGTAGAGGCCTGTTTGGAAATATCTGGAGCTGAGTAAGTGAACGGCAACTTCACAGACTTGCATGGTGTCTCACGTCCAGGATCAGATGGAGGTGACATTCTGGTATCTGGTCTCAAGAGTACTTTGGCGACTCAGTTCTGTTCAAATTCACCGTCAGTCACTGGCGGTGTTTTCAGGAGGTGTTCACTGGTGGTGTTTTCAGGGGGTGTTCACTGGTGGTGTTTTCACCCGTCCGGTTCACTTGAGATTTGCTGTCTATTCTGATGCATCAGTCTCTCAGGGTCTCAGAGGGTCAAGGGGACAAAATACGTCATTTTGACTGTTCTTATGTTTCATCCCCAAATCATTTTTTCTGAAAGCTAAAACTGGATGGCAAAGGCAAATCAAAGGCAAGGCCAGGAACAGTAAAAGAACACCTGACAACACCTCCTGCGGATCACTTGACTGGACTTGAAATAGAATGCATTTTTTAAGTGCTCATCGATGTTCTTTCCAGTGGTTCCACAGAGTCTGATTTGACTCTTGGGTTTTGTCCAGCAGTGTATTGCACCAGAGAAGGTGCAGTTGAGGCCAACAGTCACATCCTGGATGAGGAGCGATAGATCATCCCGACTTGATGGGGCCTTCCTGGAAGTCAGACTGGTGGTATGCAGCTCAACACACAGTCAACTAACCTGATGTTTATGAGCACAGACGACGTGAAATGGAACCGTAACTTAAGGAAAAACGGGATGTTTCCAGTGCATCATGGAATTTTAGAACGTTCAAATACGAGTAGAAACACAATTTTAGCTTCCGATGAGGAGCGTTAGGTGAGAGCAGGCCATGTGTGGCAGCATACCTGTGTTTTCAGGCATGGCAGCCTGGTCTGTGTTTCTCTCCTTCTTGAAGACGATGTTGCCAAACTGTAGCACTGAAGACACTACCTTCAGCATAGCTATACAGAGAGAACATACAGAGAGGTCATTAATATCAGTTATTGATTAGTGCATTGGCAAATAAAAAGTTTGGATTGTATTAAGCTGGAATTATACTTCTGCGTCGCAGCGAGGCAGACACCTTCGCCGAAGTTTTTGATTTATACTTCTGTGTCAGCCACAACACAACACGTTCTTGGAATGTTTCTCGAACTCTTTGCTCTGGTAGAGTACAGCAGTTGCGTGATAATTAAAGCCATATGAATAAATCAGGACATTGTTCAGAAAAATTGAAGTAGCAGCACTACACTTGTAAGACGTATATAGACGTATAGAACAAAATGCGACAGAAAACTACGAACGTATAAAATATTGTTTGCACAAACTGTAAGCACGGGGTGCCATGTGTGTTTACAATGGATTAGCTTGCCAGCTATCGTATGACTGTAAACAAACACTTATGTGTATGAGTGTTGGTATGAGAAGAAGTATGAGAAGATGTTTGTCTTAAATCCAAAATTAGACTCCAAAATTGTATCCAAAGTTTAGACACACTGTCTCCCGATGTAAAGCCTACCAATCACAGCCCTTGACGTCTGCGTTGTCTGCAAACTCTGTCTGAGTTGCTTTGAGGCGTAGTTACAATTTTGGGGAGGTGCACAGAAGACGACGCAGAGCTTCGGCAAAGGTACGCAGAGCTACTGCGTCGCAGAAGTATGAATCCAGCTCTACTTTTCTGAAATACATTTGCTTAAATTTGAGAAAGAAACAAAAAAGAAAAACTGTTTCTTCATGCTTTATCTTCATCCTTCTTTTTCTCTTTCATATGCATTCTCTTTTATTGCAATTCTACTACATTTATATCTCAATGTGACAAGTAAACTCTTTGAACTTCTATTGTCCCCTTACACACAATCTCGTCGTGAGAGAAACTCATGATGCGCATAGCCTCCATGGTTTCCTGGAAGTTGTCCTTGTCCTGTTGGCCAGGAATAGGAATGTTGCCATTGCAGAGAAATCGATAGCTATTGAAGCCCTCGAGGAGGAGATCAGCTACACAAGAGAAGACATTTCATTATCATCATCATCATCTTTGTTTGACAGACTCGTGGTCTGATAACACACATACATCAGACATGTCTACTGATCACAAAAAACATGATATGGACCTGGAGTAATTCATAACTCAGAGATTTCATAAGTGACATAAGTAACGAAAGTAAAAATTCCCGTCAGTGGATAGGAGTTAGACGTTGGGGGGACATGAAGCCCATCCAGACACCCAGTGAGGGGGTCAGCCAGCTAGCAGCCCTGTGCTACCACAGAACTGGGACTCACATTTGAGATGCTCCCCAGCACCGGCCAGCAGCTGGTAGAAGATGTGAAAGGTGCGTTCATCTTTGGCTTGGCGGATGGCTCTGGATTTTTCCAGAAGGTCTAAGTGGCAGGGTTAAGGAAGTCTTCAGAGAAAAAGACGGAGAAAAACTCTGGACCCCCCCAGGGCTGAAACAGAAAATTTTGTGGGCAGTGGGGGTGGCAAAGAAGTTAGCATTTCTGTATATAGAGTTAACATTGTGTCTATCAATACATCTTTCGTTTAATTGCTGAAGCATATATATATTTTATGTCACCTTTCACTACTAGAGTACCAGAACACACTATAAAAGGATACAAGTCTCAATGTTGGCTCCAACAATGTATCCAGTGACATCAAAGTTGATCCGAATGAACTTTCCCTGCGGAGAGAAATTAGTTAGATGAGGTACTTTAATTAATAGCATTAAGTGCTGTGTTACCATCTTCCTTTCCTTGTGTTTGCTTTCCTACATGATCCCTATATATACCTCCAAAATCAATACTGTGCAAACTCTGAACAGTGTTAGCGTGGATCATAACCCCTCACAGCAGATAGAGCAGCAGAGCCACTTTTGTCTAAAATTGATCCAGGCCCAGAATGGCCATTAATGATTAGCAGACGCTCACATTCATGTGAAAAGCCCCACACAACGATCATCTGAAGGAAGGCCAGGATAATCAAATTCTGACGGCTTAAATCTGATGTGTGATCCTGAAAGTGCCCTCAAAACTCTAATAAAAGGCTGGATAACTGAAGACTATTTTACTGAGAAGGAAGAGATGGGAGGTACTGAGCTACTGTACTAGAGGCTGTACATGGCCGCCTGAGGGCTCTACAGAGCAGATCCATTCTGTACCTTCACAACAAATCAATTGAGCATTCAGGGTTTAAGTTTTTTAGTGGTTCAATAGATATTGAATATACAGAATAACATTTAGAAACAAGATTTATTTATTATAGGTTGAATAACAACTATGGTAGATGAAGAAGAACACAGAAGAAGACAACAAAACAGACAGCTTGTACAATATTGCATGACTTACAAAGCGTGATGAGTTATCATTCTTGACTGTCTTGGCATTGCCGAATGACTCTAGAATTGGATTGGCCTGTAGGAGCTGCCGTTCCAGCTCACCCTGCGGACGGGACAAGAGACATTATGCCCTGTTGCAGCCCCATATTCCCACACATCACTGTTAAAGGGGCCTGCTTTAATGGCAACACCACCCTCCATTAGCCCATGCATGCATAGCCCATACAGTTGCCACAGAAATATTGGGACTTATCAAGGCACCCGACTCCCAAAAATAGCAAAAGTTATGTAATATACTGTATATATATATATATGTGTGTATATGTATATATATGTTTAAAGATAGATAGATAGATAGATAGAGAAGAGAAAAACAAAGAATGAGGTTAACATTGAAAGGACAGATAACAGGAGAGAAAAATAAGTAAATCTGGTGCATGTAACGGAGACAAGAAATTGGTATTTAATGGATCCCATAAAATTCAGTGGTATAGATCTTATGGTTTCTCCATGTTCAAACTGCAGTGGGAGGTCTAATGGAAATGGGCAAGTGGGCAATGGGGAAGTATGAAAGAAGCAAGAGAAGATTTTAGTACAGTAACGAGTATAATAATATAATAATTTCTGATCTTTTTACCTCATCTCTTTGTCAAGTGTTCTGTACTACTACGAGACAAACTTCGATAGCCCATTGACTCTTTATCCTCAATTTAACTGACATCCACGGTGACAGTACTCACAACCCAGGTAGAGTTCCACTCTAGTTCTCAGTACATTCCCCGGTGTCTGATGCAGTTCAGACATTGGATGGTAAAACAAATTCCTAACCTCCAAGGCACCCACTATCTATAAGGTCGCAATTGAAATCTGAGTAACCATGATGTCAAAACAGACTTTCCAGTCTTCTCTATAACCTGATGCCTGCAGTATCACTGCACACCTAAAAAGATCTGTGCCTTTTCTGCTCCAGAAACCATTATAGGCTTTTTCTCTGTTTGGCATAAGGTTGACTTCATCAAATCTTGTTCAGACCAGCACACAGGGCCATATGGACCATGGGCCTTTTCTGCTAACCCTCCAAAACAGCAGTCTTTTGCAAGTAGACAAATAAATTGAAAATGACCAAAGTTTGGAAAATAGTGGAACTATCATTCTTATCAACCGCAGGATTTTGAATGTTGCACAAACTAACATTTAACGTTTAGAATTCAAAGAGTGGATTTCGCCAATCAGCCATAGCCGTATCAAATCTATGACAGAAAGTCTGTCATTGGCCAATCCAAACCAGGATGTATCAATCCTCACATGCCCCTAGGAGGGGATGCAGGCCTGTGTCTTTACACACAACACCCACATGACAGAGGGTTACAGGCCACAACAGGCCAGTCCACCTGGGAGGAAATGTAGACAGGTGGTGTAATGTTCTACGTCCACCAGCCGCAGCAGTGGCTCAGATCCAGGAGTCCTGTCACACAGAAGAGGAAGCCTGCGAGGAAGATTTTTCCCCACTTGGGAAGCTCCAGTCATGTTAACGACTTTACTATTACGTAAGGCTATAGTAAATTTCTCATATAAGTTTAGCGAATTGGGTGATATGTGGTTTTGGTCTGAAAATACCCTATTTGCTCACCCTTGAGGCATATAACTGCAATGTTATTCTTGTGGGCCTGAACGGGACTGGCTTCTCTCGTAGACTTGGGCTGTAGAGGATATGAAACAGGACAACTACGAACTTACTCAGAAATTTTATAAAAAGTTGTCCCAACAAAGCAAGACCATTTAAGGGCTTCGTTTAGCTCCACATTGACACTCAAGAGAGCTTATTCAGGCCAATAAAATAAACTTCAGGGAAGGTCACATCAATATACTTGACAGTTCCACAGAGACTTAATTAAGCACTGCAAATGAGCTACAAAATGTCTTTATGGGTCACATGGCTGGATCGAGTTCTTTAAAAATCTTGTCCATCACTCACAAAGCTCCTATAAGCAACAACCCTATTTTCCCTTTGTCCACTTTACTGTAGATAGAAGCAGTAACATTCTGTAGGCTACTGGCAATGAACTCAGCACTCAATCAAATGCCAAAAAACTCAGGGTGGGGGTATAAATTTGGTCAAAATGAAGGCCAACCAAAAACACCAGCAGGGGTCCAATTGACAGGCATTAGGAGCCTGACCCAGATGGCTCCCCAGTCTAAGCTGCCATAGTGATGCCCAGGCATCTCCTCCAAATCAGCAGGCTAATTCCCAGCTAATTCAGCCAGAATAGAGAGTTCTTTAAAAGCAAGAACAAAAGACAGCATTTACCAACTCCTCTCCTTCAAATTGTTCCAAAATTACGAACAGCAGACCATCTAAATCCATACCAGACTTCAAACTTTCACTATATTATACTATACATGTACTATACTGATAAGAACCCAAAGCACCAATAATAACGTTCTTAGGCTTCCTTTGAAAACCACCTTTCTGTCAATAAATAAACAAAAACAATCAATGTATAAAGTGTTAACTAAAAAGAGCAATAAATCAGTTTAATTTGCTTCCCTTGATAATCATCAACACCAAAAACATCAGGTGTCTAAACTGGTAGCCACTAAGCTGAGCTGCAGAGAATACAGATCCAATCTATAAAATATACTAGGAAATCTCCAAAACACATGTGTGTCACAGACAGCAGCTCACTGATAAACAGGAACTCTAGACAACAGATATGGGGGGCCGAGCAGCACTGGACAGAGACCAGTGGTCTAAACAAACTGCAGAGTACTGCAACTTAGTGCAGACTTCACTGGAGATATTTATGTGCAAATCAAATAATTTCTCAACCCTTGAGAGAGAACTCAATACAAGTAAAGAGAGCATCCTCACAGAAAGCAATCATCCTGTTCAATACTTTACTGTGGAAAGCAATTTAGCATTTTGCTTAAACTGAAATAAATTATTCACACTGAAAGAGATACCTTACTCGAAGCAGACCCATCTAAACTGAACTGAACCATCTGTGATCTGTTATATCTCTGAGACTATGACTCCTCTGTATTAAATCATAATCTCTCACATCCCCTTATTGTGTATCCTAAGAGCCTGGGCTTTGTCTTCCTCTACATCTAGGCCCACGGACATATCACAGGACATATCACAAGACAACCACAGCATCTGGGACGGACACATACTCATAACCAAGGGCTGACAATATATGGCAATAAATATATGCAACACAAAAAGTCCTCCCCTAAACCCAAGCTACACATGGACCTCTTCCTTTCTGGATCCCCTGTTCTTTCTGGCTTGCTAAACTCCTATAACAGTCCCACTGTGGTCTTTCAGAGAGACGTTTTACATAATCGGATAGCTGACAGGCCGCAGCCTCTAACAGAATCGAGCTGATCTCCTTCGACATCCCCCAAGGCCAAACTGGATGCAATGAGACAAGGGGTGGACACAAGGGGTCTCCATCTGTGCATCAGGCCACTTAGCCCTGAAAAACTGCAGGCCACTGCCATAGAATGTGACATTTCAGAGAAAGAGGTTCAGAGTAGGCTTCACAGTGATGTCATGAGTCGGAATCACAATGATCTGCACTGTTACTTCTATTGACATTGACAGATAGGCAACACTTGACTACTACATACTATACGAAACATGATGGCACTATACTGTATACCTTCTGCATGTTATCACTGAGCAGGCGACAGTGCTCCCAAGTGTTTCTTCCGCCATACATTATCCATTATTATCCATGTTTTATTTTGTGTCACCATAGTTTAGTCGACCATCTACTTGAGTAACCGTATGTAAATAGGGAAAACGAGGATGTGTGTGGTCGCTTGTAACATCCCTGTTTGAATCCCAATTAAAGAACTGAGCAAAGCTAAATGTGCCCCACGCCGCACACACCGAGGCGAGCGAGAAATGTATGAATTTGTCTAAGCTAAGGGAAAAACATACTTTAATATCGGCCAACGGTGGCGTGTTCCTGGCAGGAGTTTGAATCAAATTGTTCTGCACTGTCACGCTATACTGACATTAACAAATATGCAACACTTGACTATGGGGGTGAGACGAACGTTTTAAGACAGGCACAAACACTTAAAACTTATAAACACAAAACACACAGGTCCAAAATTGAAAACATTTTTATGCATGCAACAAAGTGACAGTGTGTTTAAAATAAGCAGGGCAAAACAAATCTAGGGAGAGCTAGTGGTGAGAGGGACCAGGTGGCAGCAAGAGATGAAGGAAAGCAGCTCCCCTGGATCCACCACCAACACCAGGAGAAAATACAGAAGCTTTCCCCCCTGATGGACTGGTAATGTGAAGTGAGGTGTGTTAGAAAAGGAACAGGTTCTACATGCTACTCACATAAAACAGGGATCCACTCTGTAGTCAGTGGGCAGTTTCAAATGTTATCATGGAAACAAACAAGTGTTAATGGTCATGGAAACACAAATACACGAACACATGAACGTAAGAGTGAGAGACTACGTTAAGATAAGTGCATTTGAAAACAAAAGGGCCTCCAGCTAAATGGGATCAACAGGGTTTTTCATATGGAAACAAGGGAGTCCACACGTATTCACCATGCCGACCCCAAAAACTCTACTTTTATTTTCTCCTATTCTGACCTTCTTTATTACGTACTTCATCACAAATATCATATTTTCTTGCCATTCACATTTCCAAAAGAAAAAATGAAATAAGAATATCTGATTATCTGATGTTTAAAGTTCATAAAAAATACTATTAGTACCACAGCATGGATTGAGACATTAGACAGTGCAAAGATTACTCAGTGAGTTGAGCTGCTAGCATATAAATATGAAATTAAATTAAATTATGCAGAATACATGTTGCATGTAAATGTTAGTATTACATTTTTACAGAATGCATGAAAGGTTACATTTGCATTAGATATTCAAACAACCCCAAAAAATCCGAACACCCAACAACCCTAACAATCTCTTAAAATAGGTAAATCCCCAATATTTGTTTGTCTTTGTTTGTTGGCACAGATGGCTTAACTGTTTGATTCTTAAATTTAGCAGGAAAGGTTCCAGCCAGAACCAGATGTGCTTCTCAAGCAAAACAAAGTCTAAAAACTGACTTTCAGTATGACTTTCAGCACAAACAAACATATCAAACTGACCCTTGTTCTGAACTAGAAGGTTAGTAGATACATGCATTGAAATAGCTAAACAGCATGAGGGGGAAAAAAAGACACTTGCCTGTAGTTTGACTGCTTTTGGCGACTCTGGCTGTTTATTGCAAATAAACAGATATAAATGTTAGAGGCGTCTGCTGAAGCACAGTGAGGGGGGAAGCCAGAGGACCCCCTATTTAGAGACACACTGCAGCACTATCAGCATTATCTAATAACCGCATGGAACCAGCAACCTTATGTGCATTGCCTCCAAACTTGTAACAGTCAAAGCCCTTGTCCTCACATCACATTGGTCAGTTAATACTGAGGTTCATGTTTTGCTGCTGTTTGTCAGCCAATGATGTGGAATTCATGGATCTGATACAGATAACTGGACAGGTTGCATTCAAGGTAGGAAAGAGTCTTATTCCATGGCTCTGTGCAATAAGCACCGCTGCATTGTTAAAGGTGTCTTAACAGAGGCTGGACTTTTAAGTGTTTTTCAAGATGATTCCTAACATGGCTTTCCTTGAGTCAAGCCAAGATCTGCAGGCCAATGGCAAATACTGTACAACAGCTGGTACACACACTAAGTGGTGACGAGGTGGGCAGACCTATAGAGATGAACAAAGATACTTACTGGAACATTGTGGTCTTTTCTTCCTTTATGAGAGGAGGCTACGTAGGCCAGATACTGGATGACCTTTTTGGTGTTTTCCGTCTTGCCTGCACCTGATTCACCCCTGTGTTAGGACATTACATGTAACAGAGGCAGACACATTTCAGCATAGCAAAAAGTATAGTGTAGGAGCCTTGTGCGTCCTTCCCAAACCCTCTTCCTTCAAAGAAAAGAAAGAAGGAACTGAAAAAACAGTGAGAGAGCAAAGGGGGCTTTGCCATGCGGTACTGAGGATGTGGTAGAGGCCCTTATGAATTCTTATGTATTTGCCTTGTGTGTTGGGTGATGACAGCTCTAGCAGAGGAAGAGTGCGCCGCCAGGCACAATCCCTGTGACTGACACTTGGAGTCAATGTGCAATGTATTCCGATGGTAACCCAATCCACTGTGGCACACCACATTTGCCATTGTGATCATGGAAATTCCTCATTCCTCTACTTACTACCACAGTCTGGTTCTGCTGACGTGCGAACAGTGAGGTTTCTACCGAGTCTCGTCTAGAGAAAGGTTTGTTTAACCCAGTCTCTTTCCTCTTAATTGTTTTTAAACGTTACTTAAGTCAAACAGGACAGCATCCTCTAGGAATCTACAGAAGAAGTTATCCTCACAAGGAGGCACAGATTACTCAGATAGTAATCTATGCCCACTGATGACCCCAAACAGAACAGTATCCTCTAGCTATCAGTAACACATTGACATTAATTAGGGCACAACTGGACATGCTGGATGTTCCAACAACCAACCAACAAATTTAAAACAAATGAACTGAATCACTTGTCCTGACCAATGTCATACTGCCAGTATACAGACAGCAAAGATAACTGTCCATTTATCTCCTTCAGTAATTTGCCAGTGCTTATCACTAAGCCAGCAATTTACAGTGTGTGGGTCTTAAAAGCCCAGTCTGAGTTATGGCTGTTCAACAGTAGTGGAGGGTTCTGGGTGTTTGCCTTGAACTTGCTGACCATGACAGTCAGTAGCAAGGGCGATCAGCTGATGAGTCCAAAGCCATGAGCTCACTCAAGGGGTTTGAGCTCCCCACAGGACATCCATCTCCCTCTCAAGTCCAGGTTGTTTGAATGTGACCTTCTAGTGCTCCCTCTCACAGCCTTCCCCTGGCTCATACATACAACCATACACACACACACACACACACACACACACACACACACACACAACCATGTCCTCAATGGACTGCACTCAATCCAATAAGTTTACTGGCCTCATTTCTTCCTCTACCTGCAAGACAATTTCAGTTTTAAAAAATTCAACTCTTTGTGAAAGAAGGACCTCTAAACGTTAAAAAGGCAATATAGAAAAGTAAGTTTGGGGTTGGAGTCTGAGCAATGGGCTTACATATTCCATAAGAGAATATTGTTCTCTTTTTGATTGATAAGAGAACTAAAATTGCCACAGATCAATAATCACATAACCTACAATTTTTCTTTACACAGTACACTTCATCAGAATCCAAAAGAAGGTGGCAAAAATTCCAGCCTTCAAGCGTCTCCCATCAGCCCCTCCATCTACTCCTGGCACAGCTTGAGTCTGGCGTGCTTTCCTCTGTGTTACTCATCAGCAAGCCGTAAATCAAATGCCGAATTACACTTGAGGAAGCGTGCTGCAGCAACCCCGGACTGTATTTCTCACAACTGGCCTGCCAGGAATTCTTTAGGAAAGCAACAAGCAGGATTGTGAGTGAGTGTTACGCAACGCAGATTGGCCCACAGTGCCAAAGCCCTGTCCAGAGGAACCCTGAGAAAGAGCAGTGAGCTCCAACACCAATCAGGCCGTGCTGACAGAGGCACACTGTGGGGTGCTCCTTTGCTCATAAAGACTTGGTGCGCCACATCAGAGACAAAAGCCACAGGCTGTAACAATTTCAGCTCAACGCCGTGAGGTGGATTTCAGACCCAAGATGTAGCGCTCCAAAAGGTTCTTGATTTTATAGGGGGTGATGACTAAAACAGATGTTGAGCAGCAGACAAGAGTGATAGCATTTGTTGTGTTCTTTGACAGAAGGAGCACATATTGCCGCCGTCTGGACGGATGGACATATTTTAGAGAGGAAAAACTAATACTGTGCATGATATAGCTATACAGACAAGCACAAAAAAAACACTGGGCCAAAATTGACAAATGCAGTGAAGAGACATAAGTTACTTACGTGCAAAGAATTGATTGATCCTCACGATCTATAGGAGAAAAAAACAAATAAAAATAACAACAGCATTAGTAAATCCATGGTCTACTTTGTACTGATGTATATTCAAGTCTTCTTCATCAATGTTGACAAATTTTAAAAGATTCTGTAACCCCTATAAATTTAGTAATTGCTGGCTTGCCTGCAAAGTAAGCAGGTTTATGATAACAAAGGCAATAACTATTTCTATCTGATTTGAGTTTGACATCAAATCCAGCACATCAATCAACACATCTCTTAAAGGCTACAGCCATTAAAAATGGAAAAATAAAAAATGGAAAGAACGTATCAGATTCTTGTGCAATGTCCATCAAAAGTGTGCTTGCTGAGCAGTCAAAAGCTCCAAAGCACACATGCTAGACAGAGGAAAGGGAGTGTTTTTAAAAAGCAAATGCCAGGCCCCTGTGGAAGAGAGATAAGGTTGACACAGCGAGAGCTCTCTGCCAGAAGACCACAGGTTTTAGAGAGGCATTTTCCAAAAACATCAGCTCCTGATATGGTGATAAACTATTGCAAGGTCAAATTGTTAACGTCTCAAACTACAGTAGTGAACCCAAGCAGGGGGAAAAAACTTTAACCAGAAAACAAAAGTACATGAATCATAATGGGTGTTATAGGACATTAGTTTAGCACACAGTCAATATGGCTGTTTTTAAACAGGATGGCAAATGAATTGTTAGACATACAATGCAGAGATGGAATATTCAAAATTTGAGACAGAGGTGCTAAGCATAGAAGAGCAACCTGATGGCATGATGGCATTACTCAATCTATGCAGTGTTTGTCTTTTCATACAATCAAGCCTGCAATGGACAAACTGTAAAGAATGGTTTTTAATTACATGACCATGTCTCAGATCATCTTGGTGAAGGAGTTCCTTGGCTACTGGTTTCTTAATGAACTCTGCATGTATTGCAGAACTTTGGCACATGCAACTTTTATTCAAAGGGCCTTTTAGTACTCACTCTGACCTCTGGTTGAGAATCCTAAATGAAACAATGTTTTTTACTATTTTAATTCTAATATCCACGTAGGTTTGTGGCCAGCAAAATACATGTGCGCAATGACTGCTTTACAAAAGGCAAGAAAACCAACCAACAATATCTAAAAATCTTAAAAAAGCTGCAAAAGATGACCAATGCGAAATGTGTGCAGAGAAGTGAATGTGGACATCTGTGTGTAAACACAGAAATCTCGAAAACAAGATGGTTAGAGTAAACATTAAATCATTGACCATTGACAAAATTGTATTAGGTTCTCATCACCCCTTACAGACAATTTAGGTTTCAATGTCCTCATTCCCAGCTTTCTGAAAGAAACGACCACTGTGCAACATGTTTCCAGTCGTGTTTAAGACGTGCATTAAAAATCTCCAAATATAACCGATCACATGAACAAAACTTGACCGGTCCAATGCCTTGCCAATATTGTGATAGAGGCTGGTTTGATCTGTCTAATCTGTGCTGTCTCAAGTTATTGTTTAGTTGAAGTTAAATCTGGCCTTTCTATTTCTGAGACTTATTTCTGAGCTTTCTTTCTGAAGTGACTGTGGCAGACTTTCATAGGTCTGTCTCACAGGGATTGTTGGCTTGGCTGCATGCAGCAAAGGCTTTTTCCTTCACCATGGAAGTTATCCTGTGACACCCACCACTATTGTCATTTTGTACATAAAAAAATTTAATTTCTCAGATAGATCATTCCTTCTTTCCATTGTAAGAGTAAGAAAATGTCCCTAAATGTCTATTAAATAGCTTGAGTCAAATGTCCAAATACCTTTGGCCCCTTTGTAGGAGCCAAAATGAGCTTTATTGTAATTATTCACTTTTCTTTCATATTATGTAGTTGGTGTGTGTGGGTGTGTTTGTGCGTGTGTGTTTCTTGTGCGTGAACATATATGGCCACAGGTGTCTCTAACCCCATCTAGAGGGCTTGCTGGGAGACTAAAGATGGAGCCCAAGGGGGAAGGCCTTAAGAGGAAGAGGTCACAGCATCTGGGTGTGGCTGAGAGAGCAAACAGTCCTTTGACCGTGCTACTCTGTACTGCTCTGTGTGGAAAGGCCATAGAGACTCAGAATAACTTTGTTATTTTTATGTTTTTCTGTAAACCAACCTTTTTTACAATAAATGGTCTTTGGACCAAATGGATCTCAACTCTACATCCTCATTTAACATTGCACGCGTCAAACAAGCCCAACTTAGCCACCAGTAGTGGCCAAACAAGGAGGGAAGAGAAGGGGAACCTCAAAAGGCTACTACACCCTTTAAAAAAGAGATTTTAAAATGTGCAGTTAAAGTTTGGGCTCCCACAGACTAGTGGGAATGAAATGTAATGATTGACCTGAAATAACTGAAGACAGGAATGGGAGTGGAATAATAATTGTTATCAGGGACAAATTGAATAGGAGG
Organism: Limnothrissa miodon; assembly: GCA_017657215.1. Taxonomy (NCBI): domain Eukaryota; kingdom Metazoa; phylum Chordata; class Actinopteri; order Clupeiformes; family Clupeidae; genus Limnothrissa; species Limnothrissa miodon. The sequence goes on along the minus strand of JAGFZM010001700.1, from coordinate 37,608 downwards.
ACAAGTTTAGATGATTGGCTAGTAAATAGTATGATTAATTCCCACTCATGTGTAATGTAAAATGAAGGCCAAACTTAGAACTGGAAAATGAAATTCTTGTTTTAATGTTCCACTGGCTTGCAGGCTGCTTGGCAACATGTAAGACAACACAACCAGCTAAAGGGGTGTGCGTCTTCAGGTTGTCCTTCTGAAGCAAGCCTGGTTATGAGCACTTGACTCTTGACAGTGAAGCGTCAAATGCAAAGAGCAAACACTCCCCTGTAACTTCTCACTTCTAACACAAATGTATGCCTCAGCTTACTTATGGCAACCAAACACAACTCACTTACATGTTATTATGCTCACCATTGACCAAAAAAATGAATGAAGTGAGATCGCATTTGTAAAGATGCTGAATCATTTACCTCATTAACATTTACATGTCAGTTGACCCGTTTCGTTTCTAATGTGTACATTGAGTATGACCCTCAAGGTCAACAAAAGAGTTCCTTTTGACAGAGAACAAAACAAAATCAGTTTATTTGAACCAGACACTCAAAAAACTTTAGTCTCAGAAATGGAGATCCTTCCTCACTGTGAAAAACCAGTGACCTTACCTAATGCACCCCTGGTCAGTGTTTACACTACACAGTTATGTACTCTAGGTGTGCCATTTGTCACTGACTCCTTGCTTTAGCACAGCATCTGTAGTCTTGATTGCCATGAAATGGGAAACAAATAAGGGCTATAAAGCATTAAATCAGTGTTCAATACATGCCTTTGGTAATGCATCATCAGGGACAGCTGCTTCACGTTCCTCAAATCCAGACCTACCAGCTGTAACCATTATTGCCCACCTCTAATCAGTAGAAATAGCTAGATTCAATCTCCTACTTAAATCACATTGCATCTTGTGCAGGACATCTGATTCAATCATGCAGACGGGTATGCAAGCTACTGCACTCAGCCCAGATAATAACCCAAAAATAGACACATTGGTTTAGTCTATATGGGTGAAGGGAGGAGCCAAGTGGCATCATTTCAGGGTAATATGGAACACAATGAGCAATGGCAAAACTGGTTCACCAGTGTTTTCATTCTACATTCAATAATCCCAAGTAAACCTGTGGCGTTGTCACAATAAAACAGTAAGAAATTCTACAAAACGCAGTGCTAGCCATACCACACCTGGAATGTAATTCTAATAAACGCTTACTCTCTAAAAGAGACCAACCTGTACCAGGCCTTAGTCAGCAGCACCAAGCTGCCTGTCCAGATGTTGACTGTAAAAGAACCCAGTACAGGGGTTTATTGGAGGACAGAGGAAACCATGAAACCAAGACCAGACCCACAGCATACCATGCAGTGCCGGAGGGCAACAGATAAGATAGGGTGTCACTGGACAAAAACTACCACAAAAATCAAGGTCACCAAAGACGAGCAAAACCGAAGAACACACACACACGCGCACACACACACACACAAACACACAAACTCATTCCCTATTGGCTTGTGTAACAGAGCCATGGCCCCCATCCAGATGGGCAAGCTCAATCTCTGCTGAGCTCAAAAACAACACAAGGGGTGGACACAGTGATACGGTTCCCATGTTAATGTTGGTTTTTGAAAGCAGGTGTGGAAACAGTGCCGAGTAACCTCAAATAGTAGCAGCAGCAGCAGCAGCAGCCGGCCTAAAGAACTATTATGAACCCGTAGCCGGAAAAAAAAAGCTGAACAATCAGCTTTTGTTGTTGATGTTGTTCATGCACTAAATGTGATTAAATAGAAAAGTAATATTATTACCATTCCACAAACATCTGACAAAAATTCTCAGCTCCTCCCACAGCTCATTGGCCAGATCTAATTGGCCAACGCGCTTAAATTGCTCTTCATATACCGCTCACTCTGAAGTGTCTGGAAAGGGCCCGTCAGGCACACTGAACATGGTAACTGACAGTAACATGAGTAGAGATCAGTCTGAGAGGACACCATGCATAAATCCATCTGCATGCTCAGACATGAAAAAGTGGCTCAGAGTCAGGGATCAACCTCTTGGAGCCATCAATAACATTTCCGGTCATCCAGATGTACTGTAGTTGAAGAGGAGCTGTACGCGTTTTCTTCTCCTAAAGAATTAACACAGAGGGATTAAAGTGGAGACTGCTTTGGACAACCATGCACGCAAATCACCAATACAGGAACTCATCTGGGATGTGCACTAAAAACATCTGCCTGCATCAGCCTCCTAATTAAAATACATGGCCATAAAACTGTGCCCTTTCTCTTTCTTCAAAATGCTTCACAAAAGCTGACATAAAGAATTCTGACATGACCGTCAGGTATTTTCTTAATGTATTGACAGGGTCACCCACAGACTCAGCAATGTGTTGTGCGGTAGCAGCTCATTATCGTGCTTTGTATAATCAGGTCCTCACTGTGGATGTTATGAAGAAAGAATTTTGCATGTTGTATTAAAATATAACAACTGTGTGCTCCAGTCTCTCACTCCTCTGCCTCTCTGAGTCACCGCTGCAGCCCTGCTGATTTAGCAGATACATCCAGTAAACTGACTCATGCCCTCCAATCTATTGCATCACTTCAGGTAGGGACGTAGGGACTTGCTTTGAAATCCTGTCAAACATCTGATGTAGATCACAAGGAACACAAAAGGTGCCTTTGGTCACATACCAAACAGCTTCAGTTGGCATGACTTGCTTTCAGCTTTTTAACATTGAATATTGTACATTCACAGGGGATCCAACCAGTCAACATACAGTTTCAGCTGGTTACCAGCTTCATTCTACATTCCAAAGTCATTTAAAGACTTGAGTTCACTGGCCCACTCGGCAAGCATGCATAAAATAACACTTGTAGAATGGGTTGGGGTAATGGACCATTCATGCATGAGCTGCGAGGGGGCACAAGTACGGACTGTATGTGCCTACAACATTCTGAATGACATCACCAGTTTGCCTTGTCACAGAGGAGATCGGGAGTGACAGGCTGGAGATGCCCTCTGAGGTAAGTGCAAGGATGCAGAGGGCCTCAGTTTGACTCTGGGAGGTGGCGGGAAGCCTGGTTGCGGAATATTGCTGAGTGTGTTCCTGCAGAAAGTGGTCAGAGCCCCGCTGGGATAGAGGCCACAGATTGGCTGAAGATCTGGCCGATCGTCTCTGTCTAGCTTCCTTCTGGGTTCAGGGGCTTGTCTCCCTGTCTGATAAGAGACATTGACCTCGCTTCCACGGTACAGTAACAATACCCATGTCCTCCATCCTGCTCGCTTCCTCTCCTGCTGCCTACAGACAAAACATCCCTACCACTAAATCCACTCCAAAGCTATATCAGTCTCAGACACACACAGAGGAAGAGGCCTGCCAGGAGCCGAAAGAATGGTCTCTCCTATCTATCCAGCTGCAGCACCCGGGAAGGATATAATCGTGTCAAGAGGGGGGCTCTTGACTTTCCTTTCAAAGCCTCCTCCTTAAGCCAAAGACCTCAACAACCTCGGGAAAGAATGCAGATTTTAGCTAGGCAGAGGCTTGTGGAGTCTATCGGGGTGGAGCGTATTTTCACAAAACGCTCCACTTGTACAACATTGTTTAATTGTCCAGGGAGTGATTTTGTATGTCTTGCCTGATTGGTGGCTTTTTTCAACAATCACAAGACTCGCCCTGGTGACATTTCACATGCTTTTTGAACATAAAAACAACTGATAATGTAATTGGTTTTCTGCAGGAAAAGCCACTATAAAATGGTTACTGAAAAACAAAGAATTTGTTTCAATTTGAGGGAAAACGCAACTTTGACTAAAGCTTCTTCAATCCAGTCTCATTCACAGATCATAGATGGAGTTGAACTGCCAGTCCGATCTATGTGGTCATCTTGGCTCAGGAGTGGCACCACACAGTGATATTCTCTGCAGGCCCGTGGGAGCTGCTCTTTGGCCATTGACAGTAAACTTATTGTGATCCTAACTAGGCCCTAGCCAGTCTGCAATACTAAACCTCAATGACCACATAAAATAAAATCAATGATCTAAAATGGGTATTCATCTTGTCAAAAGTACAAAATCGGACACCCTGTTTTTTTCTTTTGCACACACAATGTCTTCTAGATAGATGGATTTAGGTTTAACAGAAAGCAACAAAGGACAAAATAACATGTGAACAATACAGTGTTTGCGTGTAGAAAAGCACTCAGACTGAAGTTTTAAATATCTGTGGATATTCCCATCGGGGCAACGTCTGGGTCATTTACAAATAAAAACAACAGGGTCTGGGTCTGGTTTCGATTAATAAGATGCTCAAAACTATACAGCATAGACTGAAAAAAAACCAAACAAAAAAAACACTACTCATTGTTGACAGGCTCCATAAAACCTCCCCGCAGGTCTCAGTCAAGAATACAGGGTTCATCTCTCTCTGTGGGCAATTCAGTCCCCTAATGACTGGCCTTCCAGGTCCCTCTGGCCCCTTTAGTATCGCCCCATTCTACCCCCCTCCGAGTGGATTAACACAGTGGTCAAATTCATTCCACACATTCCAGACCACATCCCTGCCAGCCACAAGCCTCCTGCTCGCTGCTCAGTGAACCTGCAATCCCTTCACACACACAGACTTGATTCTCAAGGTCCTATTCGCCTTTGCAAACCTCCACTGAAGGATCATGGAAAGTTGGCATACGCGTCACACACAGACAGATTTTTCTTTCAGTTTTTTCTCCAGTAGGAGAGTATTCTTAGGGCAGGATAAAGAATTGACAAGAGAATCAATCATATACTACAGTTCTGAACTCAATCACAGGGAAAAAATGTTAAATTATCCCCACATTTTTGATGATAAGGGCAACAATAAATATAAAGTTATAACACTGGATGGTAGTCCTCACAATAATCTATAAAAGGACTTTTTCACCTGTAATGTTATGATATACAGGGAAATGCTCACTCCAATGGCATATCATTTTAGAGCTTCGTATAGAATATAAACTATTTGAACGCCTATGGTAGATCAACCATTTGAAAGAAATGTGTTACTGCTGCACACAGTAGATCTGTACTCATTAAGTAAATCAGACGTGGGCAATCATACTAAAGCTGATGCTCATCATTAAAACCTATAAGCGCCATAAACAAGAAAAAGAGTCAGACCCCATGAGCAAGGTCAGAAGAAATCTAAGATCTACAGAAAAGAAGATGCCAGGAGATGCAAGAGTTCCCATTCTGGGTATAGCAAACCAAGCATCACTGGATGAATGTGCAGCTGAGTCATAGTCTAAAAAAAAAATGAATCCAGCAGTCCCGACAGCATAAGTCAGGAATTTGGCATGCAGTCAGTCATACTGTCATTTCGTTTGTCAGACAGACACGGCTGTGCTGTGATGTTTTACTTCCAGCTCTAGTGGCTCTAGTGGCTGGTCACTATAGAGAGAGAGAGCATGAGGCAAGCACAAGGCCATCAGAGGACAGGGTGATGACAATCCCTATTGCACATTTGCACCAAATATATCTCATGGTTTCGCCAACAAAAAAATCTGGTTGCATTTCTTTACATAAAGTGAAAACATTTTCTGCTGAATCCACACTTTCCAGCCCACTTTTAAATCTGTGTCTTTGTCTGAGCCATCCACACTTGAAAATAGTTCACCTGTTTACAAGCTGCAGGACACAAGCTAATAGGAAGCCCCTGATAAAGCACACCAGCTCCATGGTTCTAGAATGAGTTCAACAGAAAGAGTTCAAAGGAGTACAGCAGACATAACAATTAAAAACACAATCTCATTTCTGTGTTGCTTTGGAGGATGTGGGCTTGGGTCAGATGGAAGAGCATTACAGAAGGTGGAAGGCAGCGTGATGGGAGAGGGTGACATGGGTAACAGAGGGAGGGTGTGGGAGGCTCAGCAGGAGGGCAGCTGTGGCCTGATCCCAGAGGATGGGCTACAGAGTGTCAGGCCTGTCAAAAGCTGTAGGGAAAATAAACAAGTTGCTAAAAAGGTCATGGCCACTTGGCTCAGATCCCTACACTCTGTCTCCAGAGACTTGCTGAATTGTGGATGTTGTGTCCAAAGAAAGATTTCAATAAATGATATGAGTGGACAAGGTAAACCCCTGAAGCAGTCAGGCTGAATCCAGCATACTGTGTTTCAATAAACTAAACAGCAAGACTTGGAAGAAAGCTAAATCAAATCCATAGATTGCATCATGGTTCCCAGTCTTATTACACCATTCTTATCTTCACATTGGGATATTAAGAAGCAGCACCTGAAAGAAAACTTGTCTTTTGCAGTTACTTTTGAGGTTCATCTAAAATGTGCACTAGCTCTTCCTGTGACCTAAAAGTTCCCCTGCTTTCAGGACAGATAAAAGCTTGAGTGCAAAACCCTGGATTCAGTTCAAAACAACACAACGCAATTTACTACTACTCTACAAAACTTTTATTGATACCAGGTGGAAAATGTGCTATAGTTTCCCATAAAGGGTAAGAATGATTAGTCCTACTCTACAATAGTAGCTTGATAATGACCATGACAGGTTCTGCCTCATCTATTGTCCTTTCTTTTTGGTACATCTGCATGTTCACAAATTAAAAGTCCTTTACACAGGCTGTCAGCAAAGAGGGACATATTAAAGAAAAAAAATGTGATGGTGTAATCTAAGACAGATGTGTGCGTCTTGCTTTTGGGGGGTGGAGGTCAAGCTGAGGATGTTGGTACACTGCAGAGCCTCTCTTTGTAAAAGTGACACCTCATTTAACACCCCATCTGGACTCAGAGTGGCATCCTGGCCAGGCTAAAATTATCAGTCTCCTCTGCAGTACCAGATGCCCTTCAGTTCATTAGATGATTTGGTGCATTTACTGGTATAGCTGGAAGAATAATGAACTCTTCACAGGACCTAAGCTCAAATATCTTTCATCCAATACTATCCACTGGATAGTTTCCCTCAAAACAATCATTCCCTTCTTTACCATTCCTCCCTGATGCGTTCTGCCTGGATCATAAGCTGTGCCAAGTGGCAGATGTGTAAACTGTAATTCTGAGTGCTGAGTTTTTTAACCTATGAACTGCTTGATATTTAGTGGAGTGAATCAGGTTAATGGTTTGCCTTAAGCTAAACAGCAGGGTCTAATGTTACACATTCATTTATATGACTGGGTTATTAAAGTAGGAGGTTCATCTATCTGTTCAACCATCCAGAATCCAGTTCCCTGGCAACAATCTGCTCAGTACTAATGTTTAAAGCCGGACAGTGTAGAAGTGTGCTAAGGGGGGACTGACCTGTGAGGGAGCATGTGAGGTGGCCTTCAGACAAAAGGAGGATTGTCACCACTGTTTATGTGCCTCAAAATAACACACAGCAGCTCTAGGGGGGAAGTGGCTTCAGAAGAGAACAGCACCACTGACTGCACCTTAGCGAGCGAGACGACCTGGATGCTACTATAGACCCCACTGGTGCTGAGAGTACTGTGTACCCTGAGGCCATCAGTAGGCTGCAGGCTCTGTCCTAGTAGTTGATTCTTACACAGCTCCACTCCCCCCACCCCTCTCTCATGACAAACAAAAGCTCCTTTGTGTGCTACAATGCAGGTCATTGGTTCTGCCTCTGGTTGGTGTGCTGTGGGCCCAACTAAGAGAGCTGCAGGATTGAAGCATTTTTTAGGCTCTTCCGGCAGCAGCCCCACAAAGAGCACATATTTCACATATATTTCACATACATCCAAGTCCAAAGCCTACAAGCACTCCACACTGATCTCCATTAGACTGTAGACAGGACATCCTGAGCCCATATAAAACAAGGTCGCTCATTCCTAAATAGTAGTGTTTGTGAATAGCAGTGTCTCAACTAGTAGTCAGAGTACTGCATAATACTACTCCCTTCCTACTCCCCTGTAGAGTTGGAGAGGAGAGGGAAGACAACCAGTGAAAGAAAAACACACACAAGAAGCAACCAGAAAGAAGCTAATTTGTTCACAATAAAGAGGTTTGTGTGGGACAGCATGAAGTTAAGTACTGATTATCTGTGCTTTCGATGTTGACAACAGCAGTTTATTAAAGATTTTTTTTTCAACAAATATATCTTAATACAAGTAACCCAAAGAAAATGTCTAACTTTTTCCAGACACTAATTGACCCCTAAGCAACATTTTATATTTCTGTTGCTAAAAAGATTTATGCAAAATACATCTGTATGCGAAGTGCATGTCCATTAGTCAGGCTGAGCTTTGTGAACTGCTTGTTTTTCAAAAAAATCATAAAAGTGCATGAAGTCATGGCCCCCATATGTGGCAATGGTACAATCACAACACAGAAGCCTGAGGAAAAGTAGCCTCTGATGACTATAAGAGAAAATGCACTTCCACATGCTCTTGTTGTACCAGCAGTCCTTCAAAAAAAGCACATAAGACCCATGCTGCCAGTCTAATCTCTCTCTTGCAACCTTATGTGGATTGGAAAGATAAAATTTACATCTCAGACCTTGATCTTCATTTGAAGCCTTTCTCTCCTCCTGGCAAACTGAGCATAATTCAAGCGAGGACTGAATGTTTGGTGAAATGTAACGTGGAAAAAATGCTCACAAGTATTTTCCACACATGTCCCTGCATACCAGACAGCATTTATGAAATGAATTTCTCTCCCAAAGTGGAAAAACAAACAACGAAATGTGAAAGTGGGAAAACTATAAAGGTACTTTTACTGAAGACAGTTCGTGTCCCGAAATAATTTGTCAATATAATGAAAAGTTACAGCTTCTGTTAGTGACTTTAGTAGTCAGGAGGGAACATAAGCAATGAGGTAGTTCACATAGCAGGGTTTCCCCTATGTACACTTGACTGACTG
>JAGFZM010001700.1:11851-28694 GCA_017657215.1 Limnothrissa miodon | reverse complement strand
TCACGTAACTTTTTGTTTGGAGCGATTAGCAGTTTTGGAGCGATTAGTGCTTTTGGAACGCTTTGCCTCGGTTTTTTTGTCATCCTAACCCTAGCAACCCCTAGGTCGTCACGTTACTTTTGGGGCGCTTTGTCTCCCCCCCCACCCCCTCCCGTTTCAGTTTTTTTCTCTCATCCGCCGCACCTTCGAAGACATCCTACGGGAAACACTGCATACTATCACCTTATAAAGAAAAAGCTCGTAAGTAGTAAAGGTATTGGTATTGATACCAAAAAAATCAACTGACTCCCATCCCCATCAGCCAATGAACTAAACAAATAAAGACTTACATTATCCTACAGCTTCACCTCCACAAACCAGAGGCTAGGAGAGTAAAAAGGAACGTTGCCTACCTGACCTTACCCACCTGGTGTCACTGCTTCCATAGCATCTAATCTTTCCTAATACGTTTCCTATTACAATCTTATGACCACCACAAACAGAAAACTGCACACAATTTAGCAGGGAAACTTACCTTGTAACATGCATCTGTAGGCTGACTCTGAGATGGCATAGATGTGTGGGGGCATTTCATGCCTCTTCTTCCCACGGTACATCTCAATGATGTTCTCTGAGTATATGGGGAGGTTTTTGTAGGGATTTATGACTACACAAAAAAGTCCTGAATATGTCTGTTGAAAAACACAGAAATATATAAAAAGGTTACCAACCAGTCCAAACATAATGCTGTTATACTGTCTGTTACGGAGGATGGAACAATGCATTCTGTGTAAGACCTGTTTAACCGGCATACAGGCAAAACAATCTTTGTTAGGGTAGTCAAAGATAGACGAATTAATGGAGGCTCCGACAGCATAACTTTGTGTAGGCTAGTCTTAAATCACCTGTAAATCAATCCTTTCACAGAGGGAGATTGGAGAGGGAGAAACTTGCTGATAAATAAGTCTTTATCCTCCTCTACCTACACTACAGCGACTAGGAGCCACATATTAGCACATAAGTAATCAAAGAGTGCCAATACATTTATAACATTAGCTGTCTTCACTACATCTTCCTCGCCCTACTCCTCCGTGGGACAGAGCATACAAAATAATACTTGCAATATTGATTATTGAGTATTTGACATGTACTTGACCTGGGAAATGTCATGTGTCAAAACCTCTAAAAAATAAACACAACTCATGTTTTTAATTACACATCTACCATTGGCAAAACATTCTTGTACTTGAGTCTTGTTCCATTTTAATCATGACTTTCATACACAATAACTGACATTTAAAACATCAATAAGACATTTAGTCTATGTAAACAGTACTTGTAAGACTCTACAAATTCCCTAACTCCCTTTAGCCCTTCCTACAGATCTACACATGTAAGTTTACATCCTACCCAGCTGAGGGGCAGCTGTTCACACACACACACACAACCAGGATGACCTCCTGTTTCAATGTTCCAGCCAGCTGGAAAATTAAATAAATAAATCTAAATACCATGACAGCAGATCTGATGATATTATCAGCTTATGTCCCAGTTTGAAAGGCTTTGGCTATTGCTGTGGTCGTGGTGATGGATGATGACATTTTACATGAAACAGAAGAAACTTTTTAACAAATACTAAAACTGTGGCTGATCAGGCTTTGTTATTTTTTCCCCTGTTTTTTTCAAAGGGTGACACTTCCTGAGAGTGACCCGCCGACAGCGCTGGGCCTCCTGTGTGTCTGTGGCCACCAGCAGCAGCAGCAGCAGCAGCAGGGCAGACACAGCAGAGGGCAGGTCGGGAGAGAGACGGCTAATCCCTGTCTGCCGGGTGGGCTCTGCACTGACTGCAGCAGAAGGGTGGGGGAAGTGAGTGTGTGTGTGTGTGTGTGTGTGTAAGAGAACGGGGTGGACAGCCCATATCCCACCCCCTCTCACCCTGCTTGGCTATGTGACTACATTCCAGTAATTATGTTGTCTGTGCTGGGCAGGGGCTAACCTAGTTGCCAAGCTGAAACAATGGATGTGTGGAACAGGCGTGCTGGGGGGCAGCCGTGGGGTCCTGGGGAGACCTTAAAGCACCCATCATGGGTTCCGTCTCACCGTACAGGAGCGGTTCTCTCTCAATCACCACCCCCCCGCTGGGACCAAAACAAACACATCTGGCTGCATGACAGCACTCCACCTAAAACCAGCGTGTACACATCCGATCAAGAGCGTTAATTACTAGTGAATGTATGAACGAAAGTGCAGCTTCACTAAATCCTAGATCTAGATCAACAGACCGGGGTTACATTTTTGTAAGGGTTTACAAAATCACTGCACCAAGCTGTACACTGGCACATTTGGTATTACAATATGTTTAATGTTTAAATAAGGTTTTTAAGTTTAGCCAACATGAATCAGATGAAAGACAATAATCTAGAGAACACAACTCTTTTACACACACAGCTGTGGGAGACGTTTTTATGTAAATTTCTGCAGACATGAGAGAGCATTTTGTCCACACCTCTGAAGGCAATGTATGCCAGCAAAGATTACCCAGGATTCAGCATACCTCCACAGTCAGACATACTATGAGATATCACAGTTGCAGCTCAGTAGCTGAATCAGGGCCGTGCACGGACCTTTTGAGGGGCATGTGCTGGCACCCCCAACCCCAAAACAATAACACACAATAATATTCTTATATTATTTGACAAAGGCATTTAAAGACCATTTAAATTATAAATCAAAATTATATCTAAATATCTAAATTATATTTTATGATAGCTTGGCATGATACAGTGCCACTTCATCTTATAGCATACATCTAATATATTTTACCTAGCTGATAAGCAGTGTTGGGCAAGTTACTCAGAAAATGTAGTTACCTAAGCTACCAATTACTCCACATCAGAGACCAAAGCTACCTGAAGACCAAATGTAGCAAGCTAAGATGCAAAAAAAAATAGATTAGCTACACATGAGCTAATTTGTACAAAAGGCCTATAATAATACATGATCCAACCTTCTAAGATTATATTATTGATTCAACTAACAGCTCTCTCAATAGCTAGCCTAACTGATAAGTGTATCCTACTGATATGACTGTTTACTGTAATGTCACCATACATTATGGACATTTTTAATTACGGCACCACTGACTCAAATGCATCACAATAAATGGATGTTCAATGTAGGCTACGGCCTAGATAGATTTGCTGCTGTGAGCTAAAGCTCTTATGTAGCTTTAAGGAAAGCTACCACACTACATGGCCAAAAAATAGCTAAACTACTGTATGAAAAGCTATAGATTCAGAATATAGCTTTACTACATCCATGCTACTCCAAAATGTAGTTTAACTAGTAGCCTCGCTACTTCGCTGCCCAACTGGATCACTCAGTCAGTTACACCGCGGGTTTTTGAACAGCAAATGTGTGCAATTTGCTCAAACGACATCACATTATGTCAACATCACACCGGTGTGGTGATGCATTATATGAATACTTGTGTTTATTTCATAAAGACAACTTGGCGCTTATTCAAACATGATATTTTACTTTTACAAGAAGAAGACGTTCATCTGCTTCTGCTCTATCACTGACTGATGTGCTGAAGCTCGCGCCGCTCAGGGGGCGCAGTTGTGAAGTTTGACTGACAGTTTGAACGGTTGTAAGAGATACGCTTTTTAATTCCTGTAATTGGTTAAAATTGGTTACAAATAGCAATTATTTATAAAAAAGAACTCCCTAAAAAAGAGCACATCCGAGTGCAATTCCAAAAAGGGCATGTGCTCTGCACAGGATGAGACCTATGTGTGCACGTGCCTGGAATACTATTTTTGGTAACTTCCTGTAACATCTGAGAAATCAAGGTCAAGGAGACACTGTGCGGTAGGTATTCCTCAGTATGCATGACGTGGGGCCTGAAAACACAGCTGCAAGACTGTGATGAAAAATTCACGACCAGGGGGGTGAGCTGCATGAATTAAAAAAAATGTCCATCTGGCCTTTTTGAGGGGGGAGCAGTATGGCCAGCCCATTACCACTGCCGATGCTGAGAGGGAAACCCCTGCTGTTCCGCCCGTAAGGTTAGGGGGGTTTGGGCGGTATATCCGTGTCCCTGCCCGAGATGGGCGCGGTGCCAGGCAGACGGATAAGTGCCCTGCTGGGCTACTTGGGGCATAGAGTGGGGATGACTCAGCTGGCACACCCCAATCATCCAACCAACTGGAGTTGGAGCACCCAGTCTCTGCACCCACACGTCCACAGGAGTGCTGATGAAGCTGGGGAGCTCTGCCAGGGAGGCCCCGGAACAAGAACACAGAGGGACCAGGGCCTTTAACACAGTTGATCTAGTGCCCAGAACTGTAGCCATGTCCAAACACTCTCCACTGCCAGGAGCAGCTTAGCAACCGCATTGGGTGACTTTCTAAGAGCATCCAAAATTAAAAAGGGATGTTTCCGAAAAGAAGAAGGGACAAAAAAAGGGGCACAGCTGAACTTTTGGTTTTGGGTCTGAGCGTGTGCAGTGATCTTCTTGTTGGGCAAGTCCAAAGGGGGAAATTATGTCCTATGTCACATATACAAACATCGTCAAACAGGTGGACAGTAAACTGTGGACTGATTCTCACATAGGCCCACTCATTCTGGGCTGAAGAGAAGGAGGTTGTGAATTTAGCACTGGATCACAGATCCTCCCACACACACACACACACAGAGACTGACACGAAACCCACACATACGGCACACCAAAGGAAAGATCTGAGAATGGCCACTACTGCTAAGATTCTTGTCCGCTCGTGAGCAACAATGAACCCTAATTATACAGAGCATTTCAAGGAAATCAAATTTCACTTATTCCTCACCACAAAGATCAGCTTGATCTGGGTGGTATTCCTTCTACAGAAATTCAGACATCCTATTGGACACGGCTACGGCCTAGTGGAGTTATCTCTTTTCCAGAAGGCTCTTCAGTGCAGTTCAGTCCTGAGTCATCACCGGGAGGTCATCCTCTTTGCCCACTCACTTCTCAGCTGCAGAATACGAGTGGGAGTGCAGCACGGAAAGTGACACATCCCCATCATTCGCAACCGGCCCTTCCAGCCAGCAGGGCTATATAAGCAAAGCTGAATCAGCAAGATGAGTGCAGAGAAAAGTGTAATCGATCTTCAAAGTGGCCCGTCTATCAGTGAGGATTACATTCCCCAACACTACAGAATAACAGTGTAACCATACGTTTACTGGACGACCTAATAAACTCTGCAGTCATACAGTTCTGGTGCTATGTGGTAAACATATTTTACATAGGTTAATCTGCCTAAATATTCGGTGGAAAAACATTCACATATTTTAAATCCTAAAACCATTAATTAGACCACATCTCACCAAAGATGGGCTCAGTCTCTCAAAGCAATGTCATGTTAGTTAACGGCTAATTGAAAGAAACATGTAGCTGCCGATCACCTAAATATACTTGGGGTACTGTGGTGTGTCTGTAGAGTGTGTGTGTGTGTGTGTATGTGTAAGTTTTTGCAATATCTTATACGCCTCTCAAACACTAGGCAACACGCGTCTACTAACGTGGATGCTTCACATAGTGCACATTTCACATGTTGGCTGAGCTCAAGTCCGGAGCAGGAGCCCCTGACAGGTCATTCAAGGAGCTGCAGATAGGGAATAAGATTAGGGACTGTGGCGCCCACTAACTTGGCATGAAGTTATTTTTTAATCAAGGTTCACCGTTTTGAGCTCTGCATTGAAGTATGCCAGATATTCCGGGACAGCTGTGGCCCATCAGTGCATGCACAAAGGCTCCATTCTGGCTGGCAGGAGCCACTGTGTGTGTGTCTGTGTGTGTGTGTTTGTGTGTGTGACTCAGCACGGGCCTCTAAGGCTGATTACCTCCATCAAGAAGAGGAGGAGGAGGAGGCAGGAAACTTAGAGGTGTTAACCAAAACCGCCACCTCATGAGCAAGCAGGCCGTGTTGCAGCCTGGAGCTTTCCCACCAAGCAAGCCTTGCAAGCAGGGGAGAAGTGAGGCTAGCGAGACCTCCTGCTTGCTGAGAGCTGGTGGTCATGACAACAACTCCAGCCATTAGAACATCCCGCCTTAAATGCAGCCAAGCGTGCTAACAGTCCTTGTTGACAAGAGGTCAGGGGGTTCTGTCGAGGAAACACACAGCCCCATAGGAAAACAAAAAGCACGTAACACATAATACATTTGACTTCTCTGCTTTTTGTCACTTTTTTCAAGTATTAAACACAGTTAAATTGTCATTAAAACAGATGGAAACCCAAACAGGACAAATTATCGTTATCTCTCTGGTACTTGGACGTTCAGGCCTCTGCTGGCCATGTGAAAGAGTGGCCCATTGAAATTCCAGCATGACCTCATCTTAGGCCCTCTTGGCTACTGAAGGAAGCGAAAGAACTGACTCGAGTTATGCAGCCCAACCAGCAGCACTATTCTTTGCTCTACCTCTTCCTCCCTCTCTCTCATCTCAGACGACAACTAAACTATCACTCTATTCCTGGAATAAATGCCACAAAGTAGGTCGAGACCACAAGGGAGAGCCACATTATTAGTGCCATCTTCACGTCACAGCATAAAAGGGTTCAAAGGATACCTCGATGCAGATGATCAGTAACATCACTCCTCAGATGTGAACGGACATCTACAGGGTTTTTTTGAGTCCCCCCTTCCTCCCACTCCCCCTCCAAAACAAAGTTCACTGCTGTAATATGAACTCAAACACCAACCAGTGCAGCATGCTTGTTAAAATGACTGACTGAGTGAGACAATTATCTCAAAGTCTGGCTGAGTATCTATGTGAGGACATTAGACTTTTATCCACTATGACACAAAATAACCTAAGTCTAACTTTAAGGGTTTGATGTATTTTCATTAGTGCAAGAGATGTATTAATGCCATGAGTCCAAGTTGCTTCATGCCATCAAACATTCTAAGAATAGGGATGGGACCACAAGTTACAACAGTTTCATACACATATCACATTTCCAGAGATGAAGCTGTGATGATATGGACACTCACATAGATGAGGCCGGAGTAGTAGCGGTCCTTCAGGTTGTGCAGCACAGAGGCCTCGTTGAGGCAGGTGAGGTCCGCCATGTCCTCCACCTTGCTGAACTTGGGGGGGTTCATCTTCTGGATGTCGTCCTTGTTCACCATCGCCTTCTTGCCATTTTCTGCCAGTTCCACCACCACTTCATCACCCCTCTCCTCGCGGATGCTGGCTGCCTCAAAGCCATGACGCTCTGACGGCACCCACACCAGCTTTTTGGCTGTCCAGTCGGCCTGTTGGGCTGGGTTGTAGACCACCGCCCGGTCCACAAAGAGGTACCGTTCTGGGTCCTCCTGCCCACTCCGCTGTGTCATCTCTGCTCGTCAGGACAGACCAAGCCCCCTGACAGACAGAGTGAGAGGGACAGAGTTGACATTGGAGTTCAGGTAAAAAAAATAGTCTCGCATCTTCAGTCAGCCACGGACAAATAAAGTACAACGTTAACAACCTGAATAACTTTTAAAAAAAAAACACACCCATGTTTATGAATGCTAAACCAGTCCACAGTTATAGTAGGCTGCTTCGTTTCAACACAGCATAGCAATATGCATACAAAAAAGCTTTAAAAATGCTAAACAAGTATTGCAGCCCACACACACCTGGTCTAGTTTAACACTAAATGCTTTGGCCATGAAGCACATCTCACAGCTGACTTGATAAATTTCACAACTGCCTGAAATGTGAGTTAATAAAATGGCTGTATTTTCAAGCTAAAGATAAAAGGGCTTCCATTTACCACAAGAAAGAACAGCTGTTTTTCAGCTAGACAAAGGCTCTACTCAAATATGTGCTTCACATCTCTGGCCCCACTTCTGTGATTCAGACATGTGTGGTAACGCACAGAGCATAATGTAAAATTCCTTGAGGACCTGTCAAAGAGAGACATCAGCAACCCTGCCACATCATATATATATATATCATGTGTCCTCTCCATCTGTGTATTTACAGTAGCAAGCTCAAATAATTATCTTGAAACAAACCAATTTCCATGAATCATTCTTAACCAAAAGGCTAATTACGTCCAATTAATGCTCTATTCATATGTTACTAAATGAGCCAGGACAACTTGCTCACAGGAGAGCTTGTTTATAGAATTTAATTAGACTACACTTCTTATGAACGCTGCCTAGACTCTATATTCGGAAAATCTTGTTTAAAATTTGGTTCTATCTATACTCAGAGGCACAACGTAAAGCGTGCCTTGCCATCACCAATTGCAATTGTTTTCAGAGTTCTTTCGGACACTTATCGATCTACTACCAAACAAGGTTAGATGAGGACACAAATTCAGAGGTTAGCGCAAGAGACTAAATGAGATTTAACACTGCAATCGTACGGAACACTACAGTGTCACACTGAAACCGCGTATGCGACTTATAAGTAGAGTGGCCTTGCACAAGCTTTTATCAAATTATGAATTTGAAAAGTACCGCTAGTTTCATAATTTACCGCTAGACCCTATAATTTCATTACCATGACTTTAGGAACACAAAGTAACCACTTTCTAGTGTCATGGTTACATTAAGTAGGTCAGTCAGGACTATGGATGCAGAGATCAGTGCAGCTGACCTAGCTAACTGACGTGCGTGTGTGTCCCTGCGCAGAGCCTCTGAAAACCGCTAGGATGATATCATAGGACTGTGCGCTAAAAGATATGGCCAGTCCCAGCAAAGAGAACTGCGCTCGGCGCAAGTACAATCTCAGACCTTGTTCCGATGAAAATACTATATTGGGATATCATTCTTTAAGTTATGGAGAGGAAAATGAAAATGTAAACCAACGGGATAACTGGATAATGTATTAGCCAGCTTGTCTTAGCCAAGACAACTAACACACCACTTTGTTCGCTTAACATTTGTCTGGTATTAGTGAACGTTAAACAATTACCATTTGGCATCTAACTATCTATCCATCTAATGGCCAGGGAAGAAGTGTCGTAATATCGTACAGTAGAAACAAATGACAGACAAAATTCCCAAACCACGCCAAATGCAATGAATATGACAGGATGGATGCTGCAGCAGCTAGCAGGCTAACGTTAAGTGCCTTTGGTACCGAGTTGCACGCGCCTCACCATCAGTAACTGGGTGGCCCAGACCATCAATGTTGGCCTTCTACCTGACATAACAGTGATGTTTACCGTTAACAGCGAGACACCTAAATAAGGAAATTGTAGTTTGTAAAGCATCAAACACAAATAAGAACACTTTCATTCAAAATTTTTACACACAATTCTGAACATACAGTTATGAAGCAACCGGTTAGCCCGCTAATGTTAGCTCGCTAGGTTTATGTTCCTCCATCATTGAAAAGTCCTGACAAATAATCCGTTAGCTCTTAGACATTTTGCTCAAAACAGTCTCAGAACATCTTAACTTACCAGATGCACTAGGTAATAAAACGTATGCAACTTTTAAGGCGAATAAACAAATATCCAGCGGGACAAAACTGTATTCCAAGTGCGGAGAAATGCAGCAGATATACCCTTATTTCGTTCTCCTTATGCACCAATGATACACCCCCACTACCAGACAGCTCAACCGAACTCACATACCGCTTTTTCTATTCCCGCCTCTTTGGCGCTCTGAAGGCACACCCAGTGATTGACTATGGCTTTTGATTGGACTGTTTCCGATCAGGACCACAACCTATTGGTTTGTTTATGTATCGCCTTCAAAGAATTTAATTGACCATTCGCTTGAGTTCACTTTTCCACTTGCTGGTGACAAAAAATTCTTTACCCGTGAAGTAAAATATTTTATTTGTACTATAGAAGGAAACGCCAGTGGGTAGAGACATGCTCATCAAAGTGGGAAAATGCGGAGTGAGGACAAATCAATTTGGTTGATAGACCATATAAAACCGGATGCAATCTGGCATTTCGAAGGAAAGCACGTGAAATGGTGTTCTTTTGCAGACAGTTATTAGCCTGTGTGAGGGATTCACGTGGGCCATTGCTTACTTTAGTCTAAATGATGTGGAATGTTCAGATTGCATGGAATAATTCTTGGAGATAAGCGCCCCTAAAAATGCTTTGTAATTCCGTGTTTTTCAACAGTAACATTGTTTTTTTTATTTCTTTTTTTGTGGATAGAAATCACTGATTCAGCCTGGCGTTGCATCCAGTGCATAGGCTACATTCATTGTAAAGTAGTCCAGCTTAATCATTATTTGTTCGCTGCATTATTTATTTTAACAGGTTGGTTATCAATGGCTTAAAGCAGTAACGTTACGTGAGTCAGTAAAATATTGTCACGCAAAGCAGGGGTGTCTTGTAGGCTAACGTTAGAATGTATAAATGAGGTTGGTCTGTAGACAAACTTGCTCTTCGAACAAGTAGCATTGTTGGTTGCGTTTTATTGAGACGCTCAAAGAGACAGCTCTATCTACTGGTTGTAAATGTAAACGAACGTATAGGCCATTTTACAAATAGGCTAACGCTCAGAAATGAAATTATTGACGGTTTGTTGAGTTGTAAAACATTTAAAGTAGGTGATATAAAGAATAGATTTTAAAATGATAATTCAAGCTAAATATAGACACAAATAACCCATCAATGTATCTAAAGTTATTATAGGCCAAAAAAAGTCGTCAGTAGAGGTCAGTATAACACTACTGTCTCATCGTGAGCCCACTGATACCCGATTGCTTGACTGATGTTGACAGGTAGCCTAGTGCTGCAAGATTTTAGACTGGCTGAAAAACATTTTAAAAAGTCTATTTTAAATACTACTCTGCTGGTAATTAAATGTGATTCATTTTTTAAGCATGCTAAAATAGGCCTATATATATAGGCTAGAGACCTACTAGTTGTCCAAACCTGGTGCATTGCATGCACTGGAACCTGGGGCAGAGTCCACAGAACAATTTAGGCCTTCTTACGGTCCACTGTGAATTTGAAACATCTCTGAATAATTGTTTTGTATAGGCTATGCATAGCTCTACATGGCAGTTATAGGCTACTGTTTTAATTTTTGTATTGATCATGTGCGGCTCTCTCCACCTCTCGCCTCTCACACTCCTCAGTCTGAGTGACGTGCATGGACAGGGGTATGACTCATCAAGCTTCTTATGACCAACACATTTCCTCTTGACTGCCCATTGTTTTTGAACTGACTGCCCTGTATCACAGACCTCAAAGGCATGTGCTGCCATTATCCATGTGCCCGGGGCTCATTGTAAAATTCCATTATGATGGCCTCCCCATCCAAACTGTGATCGACCTACCAATAGATTGATATCTCTCTTGGGATCTGCAGATGCAGAATGGGGAAAATATTTCAAAACTGTTAGAGAAAGCCACACATCTATTCTACCTAGGCGAAACATCCTGATGTTTAAGTCTTGGATATACATATTGCCTCAGTTGGTGCCCTGTTTTTTTTTTATCTCAATGGTATGCATGAAACCAAAATAAATTTCCCTTGCTTCTCTCAGTTTCCCTGTAGAACTGTGTGGATAATTTCCTTCCCTTCTCATCATCTCTGTATCAAGAATAGGCTACTTACCTAGGGTCTGCACGACTTTATAGTAATTCTATCTTTTGAAGGTCAGTAACTGCTGGATTGCCCCAGGGAACACACATACACAGGGAGAATGTTGATAGGGCCTTTGGTGGTCAGATAAGGTATCATTGCACATCATCAGTAGAGAATTGGGTTGATATTGGGTAGATTTTTTAAAAAGGCATTTTTCAATAGGGTTCAAAAAGCATTTCTTGCCTACACATGAAAGTCTTGATCTAAGGGTCTCCCAAATCACCCAAAGCAAACATAGACCATATTCTCCCTAACATAGGCATATTGGATAGACACTAAATATTAACATATTATCCTCTATCTCTCTTTTGGTCATTGTATACACTAAGATTGATTTGTCAAAAACAGAAGACACAGATGCAGTAGTATAAAAGGAGGAAAACATTAAGAACTTCATTTTATTACTATAGGCTATATTTTATGGTATTTTATTAGTTGCTCTCTAATAGCCTAAATATTACACTGAAAAAAAAGGAGACCAACTTACTCCATGTTCACTGTTACAACCAGTTGTTTATCAAAACAACTTTGCATGGATGGCAAACAAAAAGAATCATTTTTACATTCAGTCACAGCAGGTTTTATTCAGTCGAGAGCAATAGAGATCATTACAGACACAGAGAGAAGAAATAGAAAGAAGAATGTGACATTGTGACATTAGGTCACTGCAGCACATGGCTGTTTAAGGACACGGAAGCTGTGTGGAATTAAACTCCTTCATTAGCACTGAGGACAGCAAGACAGGTTGGAGCAGGGGGCGATGCTCAGCAGAGACACCAATTATCCAATCTTCCTCCCTCTCTTGCAGCAATTAGCAGACTGTGACCTGGCAACCCACACTTGCCTTGCCTGCTCCAAGTTAGCAGCAGTTAGATGGACTTTCTTAAAGGGATAGTTCGGTTTTTAACACATTAAGCCCCTTTCACAGGTTGTCTAAAATGCAATAAAGTGGTTGACATCGAAATTTTGACGATTGCTTCTGTCTCGGCTATTTGGGAAATGTATAATCGTTTCTGCCTGCCTTCAAAATGGCTAGCAATGGGCATGTGTTGTTTCTATCCTTAAAACACTGGTTTTTAAAAAGTTCTACTCACCAAGTGGTTAGTGGTGCTCAATGATGTTCCAAAACATGTATCGTAGCAAAATAAAGCTTCCGTCATGTTTTATTTGGCACTTTGTTTATATGAAGGAGCAAATAGATCCCTATGGGACTAACAAAATGGCAAATAAAACATGACAGAAATTGTATTTTGCTACGATACTTGGGTTGGAACATCAGCAAACGCCACTAATCACTCCATGAGTAGCACTTTTTTAAAACCAGTGTTTTAAGGATAGAAACAACACATGCCCATTGCTTGCCATTTTAAAGGCAGGCAGAGGCGATTCTATATTTCCCAAATAGCCGAGACAGGAGCAATCATCAAGATTTTGGTGTCAACCACTTTATTTCATTTTAGACAACCTGTGAAAGGGGCTCAATGTGTTAAAAACCGAACTATCCCTTTAACACACCTTGTGGCTTTAAACACATACCATACCGAGGATTATACCACACACGTGCAAACTCATAACACTTTCATGGCACAGAAGTGACACTGCAATCTCACATAAAATGATATAGTGTAAACGTATTAAGAACATCTGATTAAAGAACATCTGATTAAAGTTTTTTTTAAAAGAGTGTCTTTCAAAACAATTTCTAAAATCTGATTTCTAACTAATTGTAATGATGTTTACAGTGCTTTAGGAGATGGTTCTCTAGTTTAGGGAAAGAGAGCACTGTCCTATTCATTTGTGAGATGGAAAAGATGCTGGCTTTTTAAACAGCAACAAACCCAACCCACACAGTGGACCTAGATAAAATTAAAGATGAAGACGAAGAAAAAAATATATAGTAAATTAATACTTCTACGGTAGTTTAATATTTTTACAGTTACATTTTTTTCAGTATTATTTTTTCAGTACTTGCTCAAAAAGATGCAAGTGCTGGCCATATATCCAAACATTTGTGGACTTTCAAGGCAAAAGGCCATTTTCCTTTCCACAACAATCCCAGGGTATGCACATGCATACATTGTGTAAAATAGTACTCATTGTCGTCTATTTGTAGAACAAAGGAAGACTTATGAAAATACACACTTTGACCCACACTGAACTTTGCAAACATGCACAATTTTACCAAACCCCAGATATAAAAATAATTACATGAGGATACATACATACTCACTTAGAAGGCTGGCATGTTGCTAGGTAACAGTGCGGAACACAGCAAGCAAGGGCACCTAATTGCATGTGTGTTTATGTCTAAAGCTCTCTGTGCCATGAGACACAGAAAGGAAGAGAAAAAGTCAAAGACAAATGGTGGGTTTATCACCAACCACTTTGCTTTGAACATCGCCCAAAGACCCCACTGGTGGTGCAAAGTATTTTAGTTTGTTTGATTTGTTCCAATTAAGACTTCTCTGTGATCAGATGTATTGAAAGTTATGATCATGAACATAACAACATTGTGCAATCAGGAAAAAGGAATTATTTGAACAACATCCCTCATGTTTCCCCATGTCCCTTATGTTTCTACGAACTGGTTAAAATTTATGTTTTTGCTTAATAACTGCACCACAGTATTTTACTGCAGTGGCTCTCTGCACATGTTCATGACATCATTTTTTTTATTTTCATGGTCATGGTTAAAGCACATAAGTGTTATTTCTCCAGCTATCCTTGAGAAGTGTGCGCTCTCAGGGATCTAGGCTGTGGCCTGTCAGAGTCTCAGAGCCACGGTGATCTTCAGCGTGTCAGTACCTTGGGATGAGTCATCAGGGTTCTGCAATGCACCACTGCACTATATAGACAGCACTTAGCGGCCTTAAAGTTAACACACACAGAACACACTTACGTTTACGCATGGACACACACACACGTTTAGATCAGATGCTTGTTGTCATGACAATACAATACATAGAACATTGTGGAGGATCTGTATGGTCCCGCAGGTAAAAGACAAGGTGATGGCCCCATTGATGTGGCTCCTCTATTAGATGACAATAGGATGCTGGCACTTGTGAGGATGGCTCATAAAGTCACTCGCTCAAAAACTTACCTGGCAAACTCTCTATGAATTTCTAGCCTAGAAATCTACAAACCTTAGCGGCATTACATTTTGCCCAGCTAGTCTAGCCACAAGCCATTACCTATGAGTATCTTCCTCCAAGTTTAAAAGGAAACCACTGATTATGTCCCTATTGAGCCCGGCCTCTGGAAGGCACTCTGGAAAAACAGGGGTTTCAAATAGGTGGCAAACCTGTGTAAAATCAAAGAGATGGAATAGTAGTAGGAGAACCTAAAGTTCTCCTTCTCAATTAAACAAAATTATTAAGTCTCTCTACATATACTGGACATACAGAGGAATCAAAATTACGTTTCTAGCTATTCCACAGTGATGCGCACGGTCAGGAGAGCCGGAGGCCGCTGCGTAGGGTTGCCACATTTGATTTGAGAAAAAAGGGGGCGAGGCGGGGGGCGTGACGGTGATGACGTTTGGTGTGTGTGTGTGGGATAGGCTACCACTGTCATATTGTAATAAATACAATACTATATATTTGTATGTTTATTTCTTTATTGGATTTCATGTTTAACCCGGGGCAGAAAACCATCCATCGTGATAGAATAACCATGAGAAAGCCCTGTTTAAATGTACTGTTTATTACCTGTTGTTAGTCTAGGACATTTGGTGTCCCGGGAAAGATTATCAATTTTCCGGAATAGACATTAAAAAAAGAGAACAATCCCGGGAAAACCAAAACGTCTATGGCATTCACCCAATCACACACCAGTGGCGGGGATTACACCATGCAAGGCTCCAGCTTGCCACCAGGAGCAATTTGGGGTTCAATTCAATTTGATTTTTATAGCGCATTTTTACAAAAGGCATGTCTCGAGGCGCTTAACACAAAGAGGCCCAATGAGCAACAGGGCCAAGGAAAAACTCAGTATCAGCGTTTTTTGTTTTTACTTGTTATGGTAAAGGAAGAAACCTTGGGCAGTTCCGACGGCTCAAGGGGCTAGCCCAACTGCCTAGGGCTGTTTTTCAGTCTCTCAGATGGTGATTAGTCCACTATTGTTCCATTAGGTACACATTATAAGAAGATTGTGGTATAAATAAAGTAATGTAGGAGTCCCATTATAATCCCAGGATATAGTCCCAAGTCATTAGGTGCAGTCAAGCCAGGGGCAAGTTGGAGGCTGTATCAATCATGTCAGGGTCGTCTGTGGAGCTGGAGGCAGCCCACCCAGGAAGCCAGAGATGCAGGATCAGGCAGTGGAAGGCAGGGGTGACCCTCAGTAAGGAGGCAGTGGCATGGACCGTGGAGTGGGTTGAGGACCATTTAGGAGTGCCACTGGATCAAACGTTGGAACACTCTCAGAAATAAAGGTACCAAAAAGCTAAAAAAAAGGTACAAAAGCTCGTCGCTGGGGCAGTACCCCAAAGGGGAACATCCTTGTACCTCATGAATGGGTACAAATAAGTAGCCCTACAATTAGTACCTTTTAGGTACAAATATGTTCCACCAAAGGTACCCTTACCAAAGGTACAGAGTTGTACCCTTTTATATTGCACCTTTTGAGAGACAATTTTGTACCTTAGCAATGCCTTTGTACCTTAATCCATTGGTACAAAAAAGTACCCTATTAGATGGTACTATTTTGTTTCCTTTATGGTACCACCCCAGCGACGATGCCATTGTACCTTTGAAGTGGCAAAAATGTCCGACATTAAATTAAAACTACCATAGGAGTGGGTTAAAAGCACCTACTGTCCGGTCCTGTCCCATCTAGAGTAAACCAAATGGGTTTAAACAATTACAAGCACCATTACAAAATTAAAAACAGTGAGGCAGAATATCAGAAACAGTTTTTTTTATTTTACAAAAATACAAGTTTAAAAAGTTTTACAAAACATATTCAAAGATTCATGGATATCTTCACATACAGAGATACTGAGTAAAACAGGTGGCAAAATGACATTACTGTTATTCTTCATGGTGCATGTTTGAATAGGATGAGCAATGGTGATGACCAGTGGTTGACAGAAGGGTTGGGGCTACTGTAAATGTGTGTGCGTATGTGTCTGTGAGAAACAGAGGTGTGCAAGGGTCCACCTTAGATCAGCAAAAAAACAAAGCTACCTTCATAATAAAGGACTGTATCCATTTGTCAGAAGAGCTCAGTGAGGGTCTGTACAGAAAAACCTGATCCACA
>JAGFZM010001699.1:69341-85285 GCA_017657215.1 Limnothrissa miodon | reverse complement strand
GTGTGTGTGTGTGTGTTAAAAAAATATGTCAGATTTGGAAGAGGGTGATCTAAGATGGTGGAAGCCTTTTACTTTACTGTAGATGTGTTGGGATTATATGTAGGGAGCAGGGGAAACTGGGGGGGTGGGTTGCAGACATCGATGAAGAAGAGAAAGGTGTTTGTGTGTGTGTGTGTGTTCTGTTGGAGGTGGTGGTAGGGATGATGGGATGTAGAAGTGTGTGTGTTAGGGAGAGGAGGGAAAGGGGGGGGGGGTCAGGTTGAGTATGATAAATATGGCAATTCTATTTAGTGTCTGTCTGTAGAGAGCGTATCAGCCTTAGGATCGCGCTCCTAATGCCAGTGCTATCAGTCCTGCTCCCCCCCGCGGCTGTATTAGTATGCTGGCTAATGTGCTCTATTTGTGCCTGGCCCCGGGCTGGCAGGTACAATTCCGTTCGGAGGACTTGTTTATTTGCGCTCTGTTTCTCTGGGTGGGCAGCACAGTGACACAGCCTCGCACCCAACACTGGTTTGGTGGTGGTGGTGGTGGTGGTGGTGGGGGGGGGTCTCTGCGCTCACACAGGAAGTGGAGCAAATGGAAGCCGCCGTGGCGATGGCCTCACTACTGACGGAACTCAGACTATCAGTCTGGATGGCTTTTTTGTGTAAGACCGCTAACTGCTAACGTTTCAAAGAATCTGCATGACTATGGGGTGATGAGAGAGTGTTACAAGAAACAAAGTTAAAAATACCTATATATATATAAGTTAAAAATAAATACCTATATATATATATACATATATATATATATATGTGTATGTATGTATGTATGTATGTATATAGGTATTTTTAACTTTATATATTTTTAATAGTCTGCATATGTTTATAATAATAATGATAATAATCTTTTTTTTAGATCAATAATATTTGAATGTCATTTGCATTATCTCTCTATGTCTCTCATTCTCTGCAGTGAAAATAATTCTCACGGTTGGTGATAATAAGAGTGATGGCCTCCTCAGTGGTTTGCTGGCCAGTCCAACACCGCTTCCTTTTCTTCTGGATATGGAGCAGTCCAGGCCATTGGATGGAGAGAGAGCGGAAGGGGGGAGGGGCATTGATGGGTTTACCCAGCCTGTCCCAGGGCCTGGTGGCGTGCCCTCTTTCCCTCTCTCCCTCCCTCCCTCCAAGCACACACCGCTACCCCCTTCTCTCCGCGCCACTTGGGCCCTTTGATCACGTTAATCCGGCCCGCTCTCACACAGATACCCTGCCACACATACCTCAGCTCCCCATGATAACACTCCCCTCTTTCTACCACTGCTCACCGCATTCATAGGAAGGAGAAGAAGAAGAAGAAGAAAAGAGCAAGAAAGAAAGACAGGAGAAGGGGGGTGACCACCTGCCTCCACCCCATTCCTAAATGCAACAGAGAGAAAGAGAGAGAGAGAGAGAGGGAAAGAGAGAGAAATAGTTAACGTATAGAGCCGTCTCTCAGCACTTCATTACAGCAAAGGCTCTGATTGAAACACTGAGCCATTAGCTTGGCTGTGGCAGAGTGCTGATCACAGAAATAACTGAGCGCTCAACCTTGAGCCAGAAACAACTGCAGCATAATGGGACCGCCAATTAGAACAGAGGAGTCCTCTTACACAAGTATTCACACTCCCTTTCTTTCTTGTCTTCCTCCACTTTCTCTCTCTCTCTCTCAATCTGTCATTATTTGCTTCTCTCAAACTTCACTCTCTCTCGTCATTAACATCTGCAAAGATACTGTTGTTTATATTTAGATGTGAAGGAAAGAATGGTAGAGAGAGAGAGAGGAGGAATAGGCACTATTCCAAAATGACTGACGACGGGAAAGGGAAGATGGACACTGGTTCTGCCTTTGCCCTCTCCAGAGAGAGATCCTCTCAAGAAAAATCGAGCACTTAGCAAGAGAAAAGAAGTTCTCTAAAAATAATTTAGGTGAATCTGCTTCAACCCCCTACCCCCCTAAACTTGCCCATTTAGGTTTGCAATATTTAAAATCTGTTAAATCGACGGCCTCGAATTAAGCACTTTAAACACATTTTTTTATGTCATTGAGGGAGTTTTGAGTTCCCAGTGAAAAAGGCACGCAAAGCTCCTTCTTCAGCTCTGAGGTGATTCATTTGCTCTCTTGGCTGTGACGCCTTGCAGTCTTTCCAGTAGTTCTGTGACCGGAAAACTTTTTCCTCTTTTTTTTCTTTTTCCCTCTTTTTTTTGCCAAGTTTAATGTGACTGGCAGGTCTCTGATGCCCAGTTGGGAGGAGATGGACCGAGACATTTTGGTATTTGTCCCAATGCTGTCAGTAATTCACACTAAAATAGAGCTCACACAACAAGCTCAACACATACACACCTCTCAATGTGGCATAACACTATTTCCCCTCTCATAACACTGCTTCCCCTCTCAAGGTCATGAGCACCTTAAAAGATGTAATTTCCTGTTCCATGTCTGAGGTTCCTTTGTTTCTTGACTTTGTTTATGTTTTCTTTATGGCTCCTCTAGCTTACACCTCACCCTCCCTCCTGCACACTTCATGTAAGGTGTGTGTGTGTGTGTGTGTGTGTGTGCGTGTGTGGGGCGGGGGTGAGGGGGCTGACACAAGAGAGCTCCTCCTTTAACACACACACACACACACAAACACATTTGAATGAGCTCATTTACCGGAAATGCGCTTTAAGTTTTTGTTTAGATTGGATTATAGTGGTATTGCACATGACTGCGTCATTAAACCATTTCAGCCCCTAATCTGCCTCTGCTGGTGGGGAAGCATTTATGTCATTCAAATGAAATAAAAAAAGAAAATTCAAATAACATACTCATGCCATCACTCTAGATGATCCCTTTGACGCATTTTTTTCCCTCAAAGTGTTGCTTGCATTTTACAGGAGGAACTAGACAGATTTTTAGGCAGAAAAAAGGGTGAAAAATTGGATTTACAAATAGCTTTTGAACAGAATATACTAGAATGGATGGCTTACAGGGACAAGGGTAGCTAGACTTAGTAGGCTCATACTTAGGCATAGTCATCCACAGCCACACACACACACACACATACAGACGCGAATGCGCACAGATATGTGCACATATATACGCACGCACACTTTCAAGTTGTGTCCTCCTTTCCCTCTTGTTCTTTGTTCATGCTTTCATCCTCCCTCTTCATATCTGTTCATCAGCTAGCACAGCACCAGGAGAAAGAGATCATCTGTCCTACTCTCCCCCCTCTCTCTATGTAGTGGTCAGTGCACCTCCTTGGATCCAGGGAGTAGCCCTTGAACCCCCGAACACCAGCCCCCACACCCACCACCCTCCCACCACCAACCGTCTCACCCCCAGACCAGCGAGTGAGGCAGGGCAGAAGGAAGGGAGGGAGGGAGGGAGGGCAGCCCAACAGCAGTAAGGGGCTCAGGAGTGAGATGGTTTTGTGGTGTGGGGGTAGCAGTGGTGGTGCTGCTGCTGCTGGTGGTGGCGGTTCACAGATCATGCCGGGAAGCTCCACGGGAGTGATAAGAGCGAATAAGCTGTCAGCGGCCGCGTCGGATGGGCCTTATTGTTCATATTTAGATGGCGGAACAATGGAGGGATGTCAGACTCCCATAGTTCATAATCTGCTGATGCTGACCGCGTGTCAGTGTGATCCATGAGCACAGAGGCTCCTGCATCCTTAAGCAATCCCCTGTTGGAATGTCATGGGGGAGAGGACAAATGGGACAGCATCTGCTGGACTATAGATAGATAGGTATAGAAGGAGAAGGGGAGGGAATGGGAGTTTGGAAGAAGGAGAAAGAAGATGAGGAGGAGGAGGAAGAGAGGGAGGGGAGAGGAGGGAGGGGTGTGGTAGAGGGAGGGGAAAAATGAGAGAAGAGAAAGCAAAGAAAAGGAGATGGGACAGATGGATAGAATGGAAATTAAAGAGGAATAATGGGGCGAAGAGATGAAGGCTAACATTTCTCATACGTTCCCCCCCCCCCCCCCCCCCCTCACTCTTCTAAATTCCTCCTAGAGGCGCCGGAGAATTAAAACTCCTTGATTGTGAAAAGCCCACCCGGGAGGGGCTGTGGGCGGCACCTGTGTTTGAGAGGGAAGTGTGTGTGTGTGTGTGTGTGTTTGTGTATGTGTGTGTTTATGATTGTGTGGCTGCGCATGAAACGACACACCGAGAGAAAGAGAGATGCTAAAGATGATGAGGCCAAAAGAGAAAAAAAAGAAGTGCAAAGAAAAGTGGTGAGAACGAGAGAGAGATATTGCTGGGGACTCACGAGAGGCCCATGGTGTCATCCGTGGATAAAGAGAGTGGGGTTGAGATTAAAGAAGAGGCCCCTGGATGCTGCTTCCAACACAATTAGATCTTGATTTAGAATAAGCTTTCAGGACAGAGGCTCCCAACGCCACTGCGACCGACAATCTGTCTTTCACCTTGTGCCCTTTGACCTTTCTCGACACACACTGACACTCACACACTGATTACCAGCTTTGAAATATTCAAAACTTTGTTTGCAGTTG
This sequence comes from Limnothrissa miodon, assembly GCA_017657215.1. Taxonomy (NCBI): domain Eukaryota; kingdom Metazoa; phylum Chordata; class Actinopteri; order Clupeiformes; family Clupeidae; genus Limnothrissa; species Limnothrissa miodon. Next base: position 80,770 of record JAGFZM010001699.1, on the reverse strand, counting down.
TTTTTGTTTTAAATGTCTTTTTTTTTTTTTTAAGTAGAGGCCCTGGTGTCCCCACACCTCCAGAGCACTCATTGTAAGCGGGTCTGTGTCATCGCGTCTGAAAGCTCAGAGCCAGAACTTTCTGTAAGAGAATGCGACACCATGTTGGCAAGATTGCTGTCAACACTTGTTTTTTGCTGTCCAACCGATACAGATACTTTATCTACATCTGTGTGTGTGTTTATTGAGACTGGGAGTTGAAAGTGTGTCCCCTCCACCCTTTCTCTTTCTCTCCATCCTCCATTCTTCATTCGCTGTCAAAACCATTAGACACGTAGGCAGAGAAATATGAGATGGTATCAGTAACGCATGAGCACCAGTAATTAGCGCGTGTGTTTGCGAGAGAGTGTGTGTGAGCACAAATGTGTGTCGCCCCGGCTCGACAGGTACAGGAAATGGGAATAATCACCTTCCTAAAGCTGCTGCTGCTTCTTCCTTTTGGAACTTTTGAATTATATATCACCCATTGTGTGTGGTGGGGTGTCTGTGTGCGGCCGTAATCGTGATGTGATGGGATATGCTAATGTTTCATAAATGTTTCGCCAGCTCCTGTGTACAGAAAGAACTGGAACGACTGCCCTGTCATGCCATCATAATTACCAGGGGTGTGTTTAGTGATGTGACTGCCCCTGAGGAAAAAAAAAAGGGGGGGGGGTTGAGGGGGTACCGTTAAGAAAAACACAGACACACACACACGCGCGCACACACACACACACAGTGTGTCTGTGTCTGCGGTGTCACTCCCTTGCGTGATTCGCCTCTCCTGTTAGTGTCAGCTCGCATTGTGACTTAAGCTCAGTCCGTCATGGGCCAGCACACCAGCTGTGCTAGCCATGAATGCATACAGAGGGCCCCAAATCCCCACACACCATTATTAGCACCACTGAGGCAGGCTACTATTCCACTTAGCTGCCACGCCGGCACTCATCTTCATGCCAAGCAGTGGTAATGAGTGTGTGTGTGTGTGTGTGTGTATGAGACAGTTGGAGCTGCAGAGCTAACGCTTGTAAAAATAAGGCATGACAGACTAACACAGGAAGATGATCTTACTCCGGCACTTTATTGGAAAACGGTGGTGCCATCCCGTTTAATGCCTCGACATACTCGGCTTGGATTGGCAGCATGCCTGGTGTGTTGAAGGTCTGAGGACTTACCCAGAATGCCTTGCTCCCATGGCCACCATTGTTCCTGCCTCCCGCCCACTGTCACTCGGGGGCCTGCTCAGTGTCAGCGGCCTGGGCTGTGACATCCAACACAAACAGCGCAGCCCTGCCATTCTGACGGGAGAAGAGAGCACCTTATTGTATACATGCTAATTGTCAGACGGCATCAGCTAGCCAGCCCTCCGGCGCAGGCCTCCCACCCCCAAGGCCACCGATCTCCCAGTAATCGCCCAGATCCTGTTACCTTTTACCTGTCGCTTCACACCAGACCTGAAGCGCTTCTTGTCTTTTCACACCAATGGACCACAGTCACCCTGCTTCCCAAACAAAACCACACACACACACAGACACACTCACACACACACACACACGCACTCCAGCCTTGATTCCCATAGTCATGCAAGTGTTGAGTCATTTTTAGGCTAGGCTTAGCTATTAGATTCTTACAGGTCAAAAATATATGTTTTGTGTAAAGCTTAGACTTACTCAGGCTTGAATGATTTGTTATTTGTCCGCTCATATAGAGGAGTCTTCTGTTGAAGGAAGACAGGCCACTGACATCATTGTTGTAATCTGGTACAAGCCCCAGAAACTAAAAAGAAACGACTATCGAGGAGTCAAACAGAAACTAGACAGGTGTTAAATGAATAGATAATTACTTCCTATTGGGAAAGTTGCAATTTGATCTGCCTTTTGAGTACATCAAAAACAAAATTGCCTGTAAATCTAAACGTCAAAAATGAATAAATAAATTCATTTAAACATGTTTGGCATTAATTCCATATGTTACACAGTGAATAACTAGTTCTGTCACTGGAGAAAAAAAAAAGGAAAAAGAAAACATGTTTGCAACCCCTGTCTCTGTACAAGTGATGTCATTCTTAGGTAAATTAGGGAAACCAGACCACACCTGTTAGCCATACCTGCACCGGGGCTCAGTAATGCACACAAACATGATGGCAACACAAACTAACCCTTACAGCAATCCAGAGAGAGAAAGAGAAAAGTGTGGTGTTCTTTCTCTCTCTCTCTCTCTCTCTCTCTCTCTCTCCTTCTTTTCAACAGGCTGTTGGAGCGGCGGCTGCCTGAGGCATGGCTTGTATGCCCAGGAGAGCACCTAGTGGAAAACACAGTGACCTAAGGCACCGTGCGGCAGCTGTCCCTCCCTGGGTTCTGGTGTTGGGCAGCTGCCTCCAAGACGTGGCAATGTTTGCGTCAGACCCTGAGATCAGTAACCATGGGCATCCAGACGCTTGTCAGTCTCCTGGCTGAGTGCCCATTATTGGTCAGTATAGCTGTCAATCTCCAGGGTTCCACCTCAAGCACATAGAGCATGGTGAGACAGTTATATCGCATGCAATTCTTGGTGTGACACGTACTGTAGACACAAGAAAATCGCTGGCAAACTCTTGCAACATGTTGCACTTGTTATTGTAATGCTTATGTGTTTGTATGCATGCATTTCACAAAATTAAGTTCAAAATATGTTTTGAATATATATGCAATCCAGAGCAAGGACTTGCTAGTGCTGCAAGATATTGCTGTGTCTTTATGGCAATCTTAAATGTGAATATTATGTTGACTTATAGACTGAATTTTGGGCACAGGCAGTCTAAACAAAATGATTTCTCTTCCCACAATGAAAAGTCATTGTGATAGGCTGTAAAAATCAGGGGGTGGTGTTCGAGCATCATGGCTACACTAAATTTAGGTTATAATTTTCTTCTAAACTTAGGCGTAAACATTGCGCTGAAACATTTAACAATGTTAAATGGCTGCCCTTGGTATGTGAAATTGCAGCATAATGACGGCGCGTTTGAATTACAAACACTCTCGGCCGTGCTAAAAATGAGGAGCAACGGGGTATGCCAAATGTGGCTAATTAGCCGCTGCTAACCCCGGCTTCTTTAACAGCAAACACTCCTGATGTTCATAAAGGATTGCTGTTAGCACATGCCGATTGTTGCCACACACACAGATTCAAGCTGTTTCGCTTGTAATGAACACACAAATCACTGCAAACCTTACAAATTTTAGCACCCATACCAGCTGTAAGCTAGCCTACTCTCTATTTGCTGCTATGGGTGCTAAAATACCTAAGCATATTACCCATACACTCTTATCAGCACAGAGTGGCATTAAACTACTGTCAATACTAGTTTGAGCCGCACTGTGTAAACAAACTGTACATTCGGCTGCATGTGAAGCGTTCCTTCTTTAATAACTCGGTATGTCTAGGTCACTATAGCCGCTCTTCACACTGTATTTTAATGATGGACGCAAGATGTGCTACAAAGGTCACGAGGGTCGCGTGCAGTCCAACTTTGCCTCTTCTTAGCACTCTCAGCAAGCCGCTTCTGAGGCGTAGCGCACCAGCGAACCCCTGTGACCTTTGTGTCTGGCAAAGGCCAGAGGAACAAGAGCGATGAGGCCCCGTCCAGCACCAGAGAGAGAGAGCGGAGAGCACCCTTAATTAATGAGGCTGTTTGCGGTCACCCGCGGACCACACACACACACACACACACACACACACACAGAGAAACTTACTCTGATGGAAGGTCAGCACTTAACTGGGAGGCAGGCAGATAAGATGTCTACAACCACGGATGGATTCCATTTCATCTGTCGAAGCCTCTCCACTTACCCAATCACCCATTCTGGACATGCTATATTTAGAATTATTTACAGCGGCGCACAGGACATGCAAGAGAGACTGTAAGACAGATTACACACTTTTCAAATAAATTAACCATCACTCTTACACTACGCGTGTGTGTGTATGTATGTGTGTGCATGTGCATATGTAAAGAGAAAAAAAATGAATATAAATAGCCTTTTCCGGAACACTTAAGATTAGTTTCCTCTCTCAGACAAAGGAGTTGAAAGTGGGGAAGTTTGGATGAATAGATGCATAGCTGATGAGAGGTGGAGTGAGTGCCAGGGCTTTGCCACCCTGTTCCCTTTGACGCAGAGATGGAGGGGGGGATGCGGCACTCTGTCGAGTGGAGCAGGGACGGCGAGACAACGGTGGCGGTGGCGGTGGTGGTGGAGGCCAAACTCTCCATAGACTAATTACCTCTGTCTCGCTGATCCGACACCAGCGCCCCTCTCCTTCACGCATTCAGCAGTTAATCAAGGAAGAAACTCTCGCTCTCTTTCTCTCTCTCCCTTTCCTGTCTTTTCTCCTCCTCCTCCTCCTCTCTGTCTCCCTCTTTTGTCAGTTCTTTCACTTCGCTCCCTCTCTCCACCCCTCACCCTTTCTCGCTCGCTTGCTCTTTCTTCGAATGTGGCTTTTAAGAAAAGCAACATTGTTGTTTTCCTCCTTGGTCTGAGGCAGGTGATAGAACAGGCATGTGCGTGTGTGTATGTGTGTGTGTGTGTGTGTGTGTGTGTGTGTTTGTGGGTTTAGGACGGAAAAGGACCCGATAAAGAACGCCACCGGTGTCACACTACCTATTGGGACTTCTGTTTTAAGTGGTCTTAAATAAGATAATAAGGACTGTGTTGGTGGGTTTGGGAAGGTGGTGGGTGGTGGGGTGGGGCTTGCCGACGAGAGACCGGCGCGTCCCGTCCGCTCACATTAGCCACGTCGCCCGTGTGAGTGGCGCTATCCTTCGCAGAGGCGCTGGTCTGGCAGTAATGAGCCGGAGTAGTTTCACCATACCACCCTCATTAATCCCTTATTCTTTTTTCCTCTTGGAGCATAATCACCACTGCAGCCAACAAAGGCTCTCTGCGGCTGTTTCTACTGCCGCTGCTGCCATCGTGGCCTCTTTAGAGCCGAGAGCGCTGCCATATTTGCTCTTCCCTCTGTAAGCCGACCACAGCATCCACCAAGCCCCCTTCCCCTCGCAATTTATTACGGCCAGCACCCAGACCAGAGCGGAACCTCCTAGTATGGACCTATCTGTCATCTCTGCGTTATCAGTAAAACACACCACCTTCCATATTGTGCTACAAGGGCTTCGGCAAATGACTATTTTTATGGGCCATGATAAAGGAAATGCTACCTTATGTTCAAATATTTTACTGTCAGGTGCGCCACCAGGATTGAGTGTGTGGCTTTTGCAGCCTGTCTGTTTGTACAGCGGTAATAGATGTGTGTGTGTGTGTGTGTGTGTGTGTGTGCAGGTGTGCAGACTTCCACGAGGAGACTTACACATTGTTACATAAGAAACTGTTCTGTTTTTTGTGTTTTTTTTTTTTTTATTTTCTTTGTGATCAGCGTGTTTTATTTCATTATCAATTATGTTGAGTAATTTCACCTATAAAAAGTGTGTGTGGGGGGGGGGTGCATTCTTGATTTCTCCGTTACTTTATTTCCCTGCATGAACCTTTGTTGCAGGTCTCCACAAGCAATGAAGAAAAGGAACAACCTAAGCAATAATGTTGTGCATATTGAGTCAATTATAAATTACTGGCTGCGTAATGCCACATAGTGTATTGGAACCAAATGTCCTTATGTTGACATGTTGCATAGATGAGAGGGCTACTGTGTCTATTTATAGCCGGGCGAGTCATTGTCATGTTCCTCACATTTACATAATTTTCACTATTCGCACAGAATAAAACCCACCCAGCCGCCAGCCAGCCAGACACTCGGCCACTCTCTACCATGAGCACTAGGGCCTGATGTATATTCTGCAGAGATCCAATGCCATTATCTCTCTCTCTCTCTCTCTCTCTCTCTCTCTCTCTCTCATTCTTCTTCACTCCCTCACTTTTTCTCTCTGGCAAAAAGGGTTGCATATGACAACAGTGTATTTATGACCCTTTGTGTTATATCTGACAATAGCGCATGAAGATAAATGATTGTCACGGACCCATTACACTAATTTCTTGCACACTCTGTCACATCTACGGACTCATTAACAAACTAGAAAAAAAAAACACACACAGTGCAGTTGAAAGCATAATCATACCGAGGAGATGACAAAACGTTCTGGGAATGAATGGCAATATGGTGGAAAATCTGTGTATCTCTGTGTCCTTGTCTCTCTCTTTTTTCTCTCTCTCTCTCTTTCTCTCCCTCTCTCTTTCTCTTTTCCCTTTTAGCATGCCTTCTCTTTTCACTCTCAATCCTGCTTTTCTGACAGATACCACAGACCTGAAGTGACAGCCCTTCAAACGACAGGCGCAGAAACCAAGCATTAATTAAGTCATTGCCGGACTGTAATTTCCTTGAGAAGAAAAAAAAATGTGCAAGGAAAGGTTACTGAGACCTTTTCTGTGTCAAAATTACCATTCGTCATGAATATTAATGTGCCTAATGAAGACAACCTTTGCTTCATCAAGAATGTTCTGGAGCAGGTGCCAAGCTGATAGACTCGCGCTCTGTTTTCTCCCAGCCAGTCCACAGAAAAACTGGCACACAGAGAGATTTACCCATTTATGTCAAACCTCCATCCACCATCACTGCCACCCCCCAGCACACACACACACACACACACACACACAGATTCCACTGCCCTGTAAGGTAATGTCATATTGCTTTGACTTCAAACAGTAAACTCAGTCCTGTGCTACAGCATGCGGCTAATTTCCCTAGCATCCTCCATGTGATATAATTGACCTTGAGGGGGTCTGAAACCTTTCGCTAAAGTCCAAGCGCTGAGGCTCCATTGAATTCTCTTTCTCCCAACAGCCACTGGTGTGTCATAGTCACAGTATAGGCCTTGTGTGTCACATCGCCTGGCATGTTTTGATATTAACGTCAGTAAATGGTCAAAATAAGGATGTGTGTGTGTGTGTGTGTGTGAAAGCGAGAGTGAGTGGTGTCTTTGTAACTGCTCTGCTTTTTCTGTACTTAATTGGCTGACTTTTCCCATCATTCCCTGTGAAATGATAGACGTGACGACTCCTCCTACACACACTTAGCTCAGTTCCCAAAATGATGCCTGGCACTCACGCACACATCTACATACACACACACACACACTCACAACCACTCTCCTTTTTTCCCTAGCAGATACAGAACAGTCTTCCGTCTATCCGGATGAGACGAAAGCCTCTCTCTCTCTCTCTCTCCAGCTGTCACATGCCTCTCATTAATGCAGTCCTGTCACAGCCCAACCCCCCCTCACCCCCAACCCCACCTGGGGTATCTCACCGGAGGGTGACAGTTGGCCACTGACTGACGGCTGCTCTTTTGTGCTACAGGAGATCCTTCACTACCAACACTTTTGTAAAGTGCCCCTCAGCTGTCACTATGTGTGGCATAGAGAGAGAGAGAGAGAGAGAAGAAGAAGAAGAAAGAGAGAGACCTCATGTGTGCACTAGCGATAGCCCCACTTAGGATAAAGTCTGTCCTTTAGGGTGGCCATAGTTATCAGAACAGAGTTCTTTTTCAACTTTCAACTAGCAGTGATTATAAGCATTTATCACCCATATGGATGCTGGATAGGAACTCACCTTTGGGCTATGGACATGTGTAAACATAGGTATGCTTAAAACTACTAAACTAGGTGTGCATACACAACAGCAAACAATCCAAGATAGGCCTAAAGATAAATGCATAAATGTTTTAATTTGTGCATGGACATATACAGACAAGGAGACACATTAGAACATTACTATAAAATATTAGAATGGTGGTCTTAATATACTGTGGAGGGTACGGGCATTTGTGGTTGAGATATATATTAGTTGTTATATAGTATCTGATATTTAATTTTATTTACCTGTTGTAGAGAACACATATTTTATATGATTTAGCATGCAAGAAATCACTATCCAAATTCACCAATATATTCCTAAGAGTTTTGCTACCTTTGTTCAGAAGTGGCCATTTAAAAAAAACTGTATTTGTGAATATGAGTCTCCTAGAACTGCATAAGTGAGTTTTAAGAACAAATTTCTTCATAAGAATGCATTGTGAATGAGGCCCCCTGGCCTTCTGTTTTAGAGAGGCATCTCTGATTGAACAAAGACAAAATTATTACTAGATGAAAGTAACTATTTCACTATTAAACTGTTGAGTGTCAAACTCATTTATTTCGCATTCTGTATGTTTTTATGCAGCCAGACAAGTAATGTGAGCACATTTTGTCATTTAGCAATGCTAATCAGTGGCGAGGCTACAAAGTTAGCATCGAGGTGAGAAGCAGAAGAGAGAAAAAAAATAAAATGGAGATGATGGGTTGTGAAGGTTAATGCTTTATAGTGTTATACACAGCAAATTATGCCCTGGTGGCAGCAGTTGAAACACATACACAAACATCAGGAGGTGTTTCGTCGGTGCGCAAGTTCATGCCTCCGTTTCGAGAATTGTGTTACCCACAGTGTCTGTGTTGTGTGCACTTTAACTCCGCAGTGTTGTTTGAGGACATTGCAGATCACATGTCACCACTTTCAATGAACTCACGCGAATGAGCCTCTGGCTAGTGATAAGGCCTGACAGAGAATTGACATCACAGCCCGCTCACTAATGCACCCTGCCACACAGCAAATGACCTTTTGCACATTCATCTGAGAGGGAAATAATTGCCCATTTATATGGAGTAGAAAGAACTTTTATGCCATCACTCACTTACATTTTTATCTACATAAACTATATACATAATACATAAGTCACACAGCCGCAGGGGGTGTAAAACGGATGAAAAACTTCATAAATAGGCTACAGAAGGCTGCTTCGTGCTTTTGCTTGCAACACCTCACGATAAAGACCTGACTTTAATCACTGTCTCTCTCTATCTCTCTCTCTCTCTCTGTCTGTCTCCTGTCTTTGGTTCCTTTGTTCTGAACACGGATATGGAAGACAGTACATAATCGCTCTACATAATCACAGGCCAATAGACTGTGCGTGTATGTGTGTGTGTGTGTGGGGGGGGTACATATATGCTTACCTTATTAGCTGTGAGACACACACTGTGTGCAATGAACGTCACCATCAGGGAGCCACCGCCTTGGACGCGGAACAAAGCTGACCTCCTCCTGTTGACATGACTCCACATCAGAACTATACGTTAAATGGGATAATAACTTTGGCTTGGGCCTGCATCAACAGGGGACTGCAGAGCAGCGAGTGGTGAAAGGGGGGGGGGGGGGGGGGAGAAGGTGGAGAAGGTTTGATTCATAAGGGGATAGTGGACCAGGGAGTGACGCTCAGTGCTCATGTTGCGGGGCCTTGGGGAGCCCCCAGCGCTCGCTGTCTCCACTGGCTTGTGTTAATTTAACGAGCATTAACACTTCTCCAGTCCCTCCTCTCTCTCTCTCTTCTTCTTCTTCTTCTTCTTCTCTTTCTCCTTCCTCCGTTTTCTTTGTGAGTAATTAGAGTTAGGTAGAGACCCACCGAGTTGAGGGGGAGGTTTGTGGGTGCGGGATGCACACTGTGCTACCTCTTCCAAGAGAAGCAAATTAATAATTGGGACTTGGACTTTGATTCTCGCAAAAGAGAGGAAAAAAAACAACGACATGCAAGTTAGAAAGTTTCTAAAACAGACTAAAATGACTTAAAAGCGTGATGTGGCTCCAATCAGCATCATGACTGCAAAGTTAGCAAGACAGACTTGCCACACGTAATCTGTTAGCAACTTCAACTAATTTGTTTGAACAGTCATCCTGTCTCTCACTGTGTGTTAGAACATCAGTCAGTCAGCAAGTCACTGTCCTTCTGTTTTCTCTTTTAAAGGAATCTTTGAATAGACTGAAGAAGACAAAATTGTCACTAAGATGAAAGATGAAAGCTGAATGTTGACGTTGACGTCGATCCTCCAAATCAGGTATTTAGCATCTTCTCTGTTTCATACAACCAGACAAGTAATGTGAGCGCACCTTGTCATTTAGCATTGCTAATCAGTGGTGGTACAAAGTTAGCATCGAGGTGAGAAAGGGGGGAAAAAAATTGGAGACGTAGGGTTATGAAGGTTAATGCTCCATCAGACACCAAATTATCACCTGAGCGGAGGTGAGGGTGTCTGCTTTTGACACAAGGAGGATATTTCCCCTCATACATACTCATAAGGTTAGCACAACACGCTACGTCTAGCAGCCTGCTGCTGAAAGGGACCGTCAGGAGCCTTGAGACAAAATCAATCACAGATGCATCAACCTGGTGGATGACTTCAGCAGCCAGTATGGGCCTACTTAACGAGGCCATAAACAAACAAGTGGGCCATTATGGATTGGAAAGAGAGACAGGCTGTAATGGCAAAGTTTGACAGTTTGAGAAAGAAGGTCGGAAGAAAGTAGAAAGTTTCATAGGCCACTGGAAGAGGAGGCTTGCCAGAGGCAGGTGTGTGTGTGTGTGTGTGTGTGTGTGTGTGCATACACCTACAGTGTGTACATAGATTGGCAATAAGGATTACTAGCAGGATTACTAGAGTCAAAAGGAGAGCAAAGATGCATGACGTGTGTGTGTGTGTGTGTGTGTGTGTTTGTGTTCAGGATAAGGCTTGTGGGCTGTGTTTGGTGGATGAGGAGGAGAGGAGTGAGTTGCAATCAATGTCATGTCATTGTCTGTGAACTCAGATTCCCCTCTCCCATGCAACTGACCTCCCCTGCTGCTCATGATTCCCGTTGCTATGGCGACAAATGAAAACAAGCACAAGCCTCCCCCTGTTCCGGTGCTTCTGAGGAATGGAAATGAACGTGCCGCCAGGCTGCGGGCTCACACACATGCAACCGTATTGGCAAGAAATCAATCATGGCAAGTCCCAGGCTGCGTTGCACCGGACCACTAGGCTGTAACATATCAATCCATATGTGCACACATTCCAGTTTAATCTTCTCCCTGCACACACAGGAGAAGCATCAAACGATGAGCCCTTCCCTTTCTCTCTCTCTCATTCTCTCTCTCTCTCTCTCAGTCACATTCTCCCTGCTTTTGTCTTTCCTTCCTTCTTTCTTTCCTCTCGTTTCTTTACTAAGCCTGTTAAAGGAATGCTTGTTGTCTTTTTTATGTCTTCCTTTCTGTTCTCCCCATCTTACCCATAGCAAAGCAGGATCAGACAGTCTTGGCTCTGGTGCGTCTGAGAGTGTTGCACCATGTAAACGGTGATTAGCGCTAGCGCTAGTGATTAGTGCTAGGGTTCTATAGGGCCGTGGGCACCAAGGGGACCTGAGCTCGAAGGGAGAATGGGGCACTCACTGGGAGGCATGTTTAGGGCCCAAGGGCATGACTCAGCTATGGAGAGCGGGGGGGGGGGGGGGGGGGGGGGGGAGTGTGTGGGTGTGCGTTTCTGTGTGTTAGTACGAAAGACCAGCACAGCCGAGTCATGCCCTTGG
>JAGFZM010001699.1:43937-69241 GCA_017657215.1 Limnothrissa miodon | reverse complement strand
AGACAGACAGACAGACAGACAGACAGGGACAGATCGAAAGTCCCCATTGCCAAAGGTCTTCAGTTTGAGCACTACATGCAAAGGCAGACGGACAAAGGATCGATAGAGAAACAGACTGACTGACAGACAAACAGATGGAATGACCGACAGACAAATCAATATTTATAAAAAGGATAGACAAGACACGCAGATTGATTCATCCTGTAAAAAGAAGCTACACTTTCATCTAAATTAATTATTTTGTGTTCGTTTTGTAATTCATTCTGGTTATCTGCTAAAGTTCACCGTTCATGAAAAAATAATGTGAACGACCACTCCCTTTACGAGCGCCATAAAAATATACTGTTGTACTTAAATTTTTTAATAAAGAGACCTGGAACATTTAGGAAGACTGGCATATGTTATTAGCAGCGTGAGCTACGTCCTGGTCCAGCACCCCCTGCTAAAAGGCCTCTTCCTCTCCAAGCCAGGCCTGCTTCCCAAAGGTCAATAATATTTTTATATACTGCGATAATGGCTGCCTTTAAATCTGCCTCAGATTAGCAAGGATGGACACGGAGCACAAGGTGTCCATTTTAACACCCAGGAACCTTCACACGCCTCCTCTCAGACGGCCGACGGAATACAGAACAGGTCAGTCGGATTTTTCTGTGCTGTTGTTTTTTTTTTTTTTTTTTTAAATCGGCTGGCTGATGTTTGTGTGGGGTTTGATGAACAGGGAATAATCACACGCACACGAACACATGCATGTCAATCCTCTCACCTTGGGTTAAATCTATCTGCATAGCCTGGCTGTGATGACAGAGGGAATGTTTACCGATACACAATAAATGACGAGCAACACAATACCTACCCACCAACAGTTCTGTAACACTGCCAAATACCATCAAATAACAATGATCCTCTGTGTCTGCTACTTTGAACTGTTGTGTGTATCTACGCATGATAATTTACTCGGCGTGGAAAATAAATTAGCATTCGTAATGGGTGCACTGGTGAAGCCTCGAGCAACATATTCATGTTCGAATTGATGAGCTATTTGAAAGGGAACTCAGTGGTTGAGATGCAGTAGCTGTATTGCTACTTCTCTTTGTCTCTTTCTCTCTGTCCTTTTCTTTCTTTCTTTCTTTCTTTTTCCTTTTGTTTGATATTCCAGTCATTTTGAATTTCACAGCGTTATTGTAGCCGCTCTGCTCATTTCATCTTCCTTCAGTTCTATCTATCCTTGCTTCCGTTACTTCCGGCTTCAAACTGCTGCTTGAGCTACGCCTTGAAACATAGAGGCCGCTGAAGCAGTGAATCTGTGTGTGATGATTGTGTTTAGACTAGACTTCCTCTGAGAGGACTGAGCAGCACTGATTCCCTCTGACACCCACTGATTGACAGCGGAGCCCCGGAGGAATTTGCGCCGGGACTCTGAAGCCAATTTCCATGATCCAACAGTAAAGAATGGAGAGTGTTTGATTTTTACATTTAAGTGTGTGTGTGTGTGTGTGAGCGCTCCGGTTCCCCGGTCATGCTACGGCTCCCTCTCCTCTCTCTCTCTGACACGATCCTCCCCTGTTAAGGTCGAGCCCTACAGAATGTCAGGGATGATGGTGAGCACCGAGTCTCTTTCATTTCACCCAGCCGACTCCCACTCCACTGGCCCCCTTCTCCGCTCCTCTCCTCCTCACAGAGTCCTCATCTCTCTGTCTGCCTCCCCATACCACTGCGCAAGCAAATACACTTTCATTCATTCTAATTTATTTCAATGGAGAAGGCCTTGACACCTGGACCTAGAGAGTTAACTGTAAAATAAATTCATCTGATTTTATAATGATGAAAGTGGGGATTCTTTTTATCCTCATGTTACTTTCAAATGGTAGATAACAAATTCAGCCGATGCAATTGATCTGTAGAGGCAGAAGCAGGGCTATGTAAATGTGGAACATGAGAGATCTTTGCATTATGTGTTTTTAGTGCGCTGTCGTCAGGTATCCACTGAAACGATGATTACTCTAATTTCCTTAAGCTTTAGAACTGTGACTGACCGCAGGGGTCAAGGACCTGCTAGTGCATACTTTAGGCATCAGATAAAAAATACCATCCCTCAAACATGCTACTGATAATTCTCCAAAGCCAGAGCAAAATGACTGTGTATCTAGAAAGACCAGGACTTGCTCATTGGACATGTTCTTGAGTGACAAGGTTAGTCAGACAGACATTTGAATAAGATGTTTAGCTTTGTAGAAAATGTTAGCGCTAAAGGGAGGATCATGGTGTATAGATTGAATGTGTTTAAACTGCAGGGATTCATGATCTGATCCATACTCCAAATTCATTTTTAAATGAGGTTCACTGTGTAGTTTACCCAACCACCATTGATAAAAAAAAAAGCACTGTCAGATGTATAGTAATGTTATAAATGCTGCTGCTAACCTGCTAAACAATAAGCTTTGTGAAGTTCATTTTTTAACACCCTATATTATTTTAAATTAGGCTGGCACAATTCTGAGTCACTCAAAGTAAGTGCCACCTAAAAGAAACCGTTGATAATCAGGGGTAAAAAAAGGAGAACTAGTAAGAAGAAGTGCGGAAGGGCTGACAGTAAGTGCTGGAGATTGGTGCCGCAGGGGTACAGCGATGGCTCTGATTCTGCTACTGTGCCCCCAGCTAAATGCTTAAGGCCCTGTTGCCTGGAGCAGCTAGCTTTCAGCCACAGGCAGCTAAAGATTGTTTTCTTTCCAGCGCACAGCCCTGCACCGCTCCACCCCGCACATCACAACGCACCCCCTCGCTCTCCCTCCCTTCCTCCCCGCTCAACAAGCTCCATCCCCACCCCACCGACACCTGTCGTCTCCAATGTCAAGAACAGACAGAAGAGCAAAGACAATAGCCTAGGAAAAAAAGCAAGACACACACACATACACACACACACACTCACCTACTCACAGGCTCATTCAAACAAAACAGAACTCTGCTATGGTAACAAAATAGAGTGCTATTTTGAAGATGCTTTGTGCAGTGCTAAAAGTGTTTTTTTTTTTTTACATTTTATATTGCATACCTAAGAGTCTGCTATAATGCAATCTAACAAAATGGCCGTCAAAAATAGGTGACACTTGGCAGAACATTCACATTTATGGAATTGCAATATTCAACCCCTGAGAATTCTGGCAATCCAAAATCCCTAACCCTAATTGCAGTTTTATATTCATTTACTTTCCTTTGTTTTCAATTTGTGTGTTAGTTCATGTCACCTTTTCACTTTGCCCTGTAGAAACAAAAACAGAAAAGGGATCATTGGTATTGCAAAGACAGTCAAATATGTTCTAATAATGAGCTTAATATATTCAAAGATTTTCAGTTTTTTTTTCTGTATAGTACCACCCCATCAAAAAGTAGCGTATTTGAGTTGTAGTGGAGATTATGTTGACCCCCCTGACGTAAATCTGCCCAGCTCAGGGGGTGGCGGTGTTGTCGATGGGGGGGAGGACAGTGGCGAAGAAGAAACATTCTACGTGCCATCATCTTACGGCAAGTTGAGGGGAGACACGAAAGGGAAAAAAAAACTCTACGAATTTCTGCCTTTGTTTCTCCTGTTGTTTGTCTCCATTTTGTCTTTTTGTTTGTTTGTCGACCTTGGCCCTGACAACTGACCTTCCCACGTCCAGGACCAACAGTCTAGGGGAGGCGAAAAAAAAAAACCTCTGACATTTTAGTCACGCTGAGAGAAGTGTATCTGTGTGCACAATTAAGAAGATGTCTGTGCGTGTTTGTGTGTATGTGCGCTTGTGTACCTGCATACCTGTATTTAAGAAGCAGGTTGGTTGTTGGTTTTTTTTTGTTTTCAAATAAATTCATTAAAATAGAAGTGAGTACACTGAAGTGTCAACCCGTCTCTGGGACTTTGGCCGCCATTGCCAAAGAAGTGTCAGGGTGTGTGGTGACAACTTGAGTGCGTGCGGGCGGAGATGTGACCCTCGGGCTGGGGAAAGGAGGGGCCATGTCCCTCCCCCCTCCCTGGATCCTGACAGATGTCATATACCTCCTCCATGGGCGCCTTCTGTTTCCTGTTCACCTTTCTCCATCCTGCGGCGTGAGGACTCCTGTCTCCCAGCCATCAGAAAGCCCCTCTCCTCTTTCTCTCCTCTCCTCTATTTGCACTTTCCTTTCTGCTATACTCTCCTTAACTAGACATTTCTCTCCTCTCCTCTTTCACCTCATCTTTTCTCTCCTCTCCTTAACTAGACTATTGTCTCTCCTTTCCCCTCCTCTCCTGTCTAGTTTTCTCTTCAGCCTGTCCTTCTCTCTGTTCATAAATCCAGTGTAGGTATGTTTGATTACTACACTAGGAGGACTGCTGACGCTAACTACAACCAATAAGGCTGATTGATATAACAAATCTGTAGGTGTCTGTGCATCGGGGCAAGGTCTTAAACATTTATTTATTTACAGTATTGTTTCATATACAACAGCAGTTCTTCATAAGTAAGGATGTGTCTCTGCAACCCCTTAATCAGATCTCTAGCTGAAATGAAGAGTTGGATTTTACAATTTAGTGCAGAAAGGTGTGTTTGTTGGCCATTCATTGGTAATGCATCTATCACCGTGCGGCCCAATCTGTCTTAATATTCATAGCTCTGTTTGGACAAGAAGCCAACACAGATTCCTTTGTGTGGTGATGAACCTCCGTGTTTCCATTCTCAGCGGATGCACAGATGGACTGACATGTGATTGGAACCACGTGTGATTGAAATTTCCCAGCAGCATGAATTATTTTCTCTTGTGACATGCAGTCATCTGAGGGTTGGAATCAGAGCAGTTACTGTTTATCCGGCTGGTAGAAAGTCCTCTGTGATGCATGTGTTGTGTACATGCTGTGGGCAATGTTACTGGACATTCTTCTTACGAGACTGGGTTGGACAATGTCTATGTACTTACATGTCCTAATGCAAGACCAGTAGAGTTTTAAGGCACAGCTCAGAATCACAAATGATTCCAGGAACAAAGAGCTGTGAACTATGAGCTGTGAACTAAGCACTTAAACTCTCTGCAGGCAGGAGAGGTTCTGTAAGCCTCTTGCCAACTGCCACACACTATACTGCCATTCTGTACTCCTCTTGGCTGCCTTTGGAGGCTAATATTTTCCTCCGCACTCCAGACTTGTGCATGCGTCATACAGCATTGGATGCAAGTGCAATGATTCTGTGCGTATTCCATCAATCATTCTGACAGTCATGGAGAGAAGAGCCTGTGAGCTTTCCAACCATTCACTACTGAGCAAGTAAAGACTATCAATAAGTGATGCTAAAATAGTAGCAATGACACTATGCCTCTGTTTTGGAAAAAATAAAATAAAATAAAAAACACTTTTTCGTCCATTTGCATTTGAGTGCGTCCATCACTGCATTATTAATGGGGGAAAAGAATCATTGCTTTGGTGAGCGATGGGCGGTATGTAGGTGAGGGCAAGCATGCATTAAGATGTGCAAAAGTGCACTGAAAAAGTGAAGCAATTATGAGTCCAATTTACAGTGACATTTACAGGTAATAGGAATAGTTTAATTAACTTTTTCCTTCCCAATAGACCAAATAACAAGAGGGGCATTAGGATAATGGGGATGAATAATGTCGAACTACAATGAAAACATAAAACATGCTTTGAGTGAATCCAACCTTACACACACACACACACACACACACACAGACCGATGCACCAACGCTCTCCAGTAGGTGCCTACTGTGACGTGTTTTTATGAGTCGATGTTTCATCCAGGTGTTGGCCGTTGTTATAATATCAGTTTCAGATTTAAGGGCTGCAAATGCACTGCTTGCGCGGATCTCCGGGGCATGTTCACATTTTCACAGGTGACAAGGAAGCTACTGAGAACGGATCTCACCCTCCACCAGCAGCTCCTCTCCACGTTCGTTCCCCTCTCTTAATACACGTAACAAGTAGTCCAAAGTGGGCCTGCACACAAAAACAAGTCATTTGTCTTTCGCGTGTGTGATTGAACTCGTCCTCTGGGGCCCAGTGACACATTGCCGTTCTTTAACAGGCCCCCGCACTCCACGCTCTCACCTAATGTTCACACCGCGTCACTTTCACAATCTCTCAGTGCTATCAGCCCCCACTCTTAATTGTGCCATCTTTATTATGTTTTTTTTTTCTTTGTTATGTGTTAAGGTTTCTCTCTCTTCATACAGGTGTTCTCAGATGTTGTTTATTTTCACATTTTTTCCTTTTTAACAGAACATTTGGAAATATGTAATACAATAAAAACAAAAACAACTACAGCATATGGTATTCAAGAATGTCACTGTGCTAATATTATATTATCATTATATTATTTGAAAAAAAGACACAACAATGTGCAATAAGGTTCTTTGCTCACCTTAGCAGTAAACGGTAAACTAAGCCAAACAACTGCCTACTGCTCATTTCAAAACGGTAGAGGAGAACTCTCACTTCACACTTAAAATAAACATTCCGATAATTTTCTCCTCCTGTTCAGAGCGCTGGCATATTGTGGAGGTTAAACTGTTTCACTGTACTAATTGGCCAGTGTCAGACCTGACATGAGCGTAAACAAACGAAGAGGAGGAAAAGAGAAACAAACGCAAGCTAATTAAACTGATGAGAGTCATGGAAAAATGGGGGAAATGGGCTTAAACGGAAAAAAAGAAAACGAAACTAATAGAATAAGAAAGAGAGAGAGAGAGAGAGAGAGAGAGAATTTGAGTGCCTTCTGATGAAAAATATCTACTTACTTTGAAAATGCCTCAGGCCCTCAGCTTATAATTGGACATAGTGTTTACTGTAAGGAGAGGTGATGACTGCAGTGACTATGGAAATGAACTTTATACCTTGGCAAGGAAGGGGAAAAAAAATCCTTTTTGCATGTTTTGCAGTCAGCATTATCCTCATTGTGGAAAAGTCTCCATCTACTGCTGGTGTTATGGAGTGGGCGGTGTTTACAGCCGTGGCTGGATGCTCTAGCAGCGCTCGTAAGGCGTTACGGCTCCCCAGTGGACATGTTTGCAACTGGCTCCCATCTTTATGGCACCACGGGGAGAATGCTACTGATTACTGCCAGCTCTCGCGCCGGACGCACAATGCTACACTGTCTCTGCCGCTGTGTGTCCATTGGTCTCTCTCTTACACACTCACACACACACACACACACACACACACATGGCAGAAGCAGCACGGGGGCTACTGGGGCCTCTAACCCTTCCTATCACTCTCTGTGTCAGTCTCTTCTTTTGCACTCCATCTTATGCACACTCATTTTCACTCTGTTTCTCTTTCCTTCTTTCTCTCTCTCTCTCTATGTCTAGCTTTTATTTTCTCCTCTCACTCTTTCTCATCTCCCTCTCTCTTTCCCTCTCTGCCTTCCTCCCCCTGTCTCTGCCTGTCCCCCTGGCCATCTGTCATGTAATGTTTATGGGCCCTTTTGCTTTCGTGTCCTGATGACCACTGTCACCGGGAGGTTCCCATTACGATACGCCCTGATGAACGATGTCTCCCCAACGCCTCGCTGACACCGCCGTGTCCTTGGCCGTGATGGCATCTGCTTGGAGAGGGAGGGAGGGACGGATGGACGGAGGGATGAGGAGAGCGAGGGAGGAAGGAAGGAGAAGATATAGGTGCAGGGAGGGATTGAGTGAGGAGCTGTCTGTCACCGCTGCGTGGGAGGGCCTTGTACATCTCAACACAGAGTGTCACATGTCAGAACGGAGGAACGCACATATTTATAAAGGCCCGGCGCACGCTGGACTTCGGAAATGATGACGGTACTGTACGTTGCGTATGTAAGAGTGAAAGCCGACATGCGCTGTTCGGGGCACGGTTTGCCTTTACATGCTCAGGTTCAGCTCTTTTAGTCTCCAAATCAACTCTAACCCTGTGCAGAGAGAGAGAGAGAGAGAGAGTCTACCAGACATGTGAAATATACTGTAGTCTCAGCAGAAACTCCCAGTTTGGGACCAAGACCTTGTGAATGCACATAACACCCTGGGCGAATCTGGAAACGGTTCTGTCCATGTGATGTGTGTACACACTCACAAAGTGAAGGAGAGAGAGAGAGAGACACAGACAGAGAGAGAGAGAAAGAGAGGGAGAAAGAGGAAGGGAGAGTTCAGAGCTGTGCCACTAAAATTCTGCATGTGTCACCTTGTCTTCACTGCTTGAGCCAATATCCACCTCTGTTTTACACACGTCCCCATTACGGCACTGCAGAGCCAGGGAGGCACCCGCTGCTGAATTCCAAAGCAGATCACAACGATAATTGTATATCATAACTGTCAGCTTTGTCATGACTGTCTGTGGCGCCTCGCAGGTCTGTTGGCGGACCCAGTGAGTCTCTGCAGCCTGCTCCACCATAGGGGCCCTATCACCAAGCTACGACCAACATGGAATTATTGCTTCTTTTAAAGGGGGAATTAATTGATAACACCAAAAGGGGAATTAATAAGCTCATTAAGGTTCCTTTGCTGCATCTGGCTGTGTTTTATGTTATTAGAAAATCATTTTTTCCTTGTTTGTTTCAGAAGATACATGCAGATGAAGATACATTGCCACATAGTGGGTGCAGCCGTGGAAACACAAAGAAGGTCCAATGAGTCAGTGACAGCAGGACTCCTGCAGAAAAAAATCTGGTAAGAGATATTTGCCTTCACCCCACAGGAAAAAGGACAGCTTAATGAACCCACACACACACATACACACAAGACGTTCCATGCATCCGAACACCCAGCGAGAAAGAAAACGGATATAAAATATCAAAGTCGCCGTCTCTTCTCTTTGAAACAACCATGGTTACAAAGCAATCGGGGCAATGAAAGAAGCAGCTGGAATGTTCCTGGCTAATGATAACTAATAGTGGATGCGGATAGCGTGTGCATGATGGGACCGGCGTACAGCTCTCTGTGAACCATCACTTGAGGGATGAAGGTGGCGCTTGAGAATCTCAGTGCGGCTGGCCGCCAGTGCAGCGCCGTCCTCTCCCCTCGTCTCTCTCCGCTGCTAATGTGGAGCAGGGCTACACGGTGACTCACCACAAACTCGCCACGCAGGGCTGAATCTCATCGAATGGGAAACAATTGTACGAAATTGGTCATTTTCACTGCGGAAAAAAAGAGAGATGTGTGTATGCGTGCCTGGTTTCCTCACATCCTGACACCTAAATTGGTAGAGCCGTAACACCAGTGAAATCATTTCCCTCTGCTGTAGGTCTGTACGCCAACCACTTCCACATCAGCACTCTTTTATGCTGATGCTTGTGCTCTTTCAGCTCAGAAGATCTACTTCAGCTGTTTGTTTACGGTTTACCTTTATGTTTTGACTTGAATATGACTGAGATCATGAACAGATTTGACCTTCATCAGATGCAATTACAAACAAAAAAAAAAAACAAATAAACAAAAAACAAAAAACACAACAATAAAAAAACTGTTGAAATTGCATCATCCATAAGTCACTCAAACAATATGCAGGAATGGTATAGTACACAAACAGGTGTTGACAGCAAGGAAGGATAAACACAGGAAGTCAACTAAAGCACATTTGTGTGCCGACATGGAACATGTGCATCCTTAACATGTGCATTCCTCACCCACACACAAACACACTAGCGCGCCAATTTAACACTCCTAGAGAAACACTAGTCAAACACAGACAAATAGATGCAACTCCTGTGCTGGAGGTGTGCTTCGTTTGCCGTCTGCGCTCGCAGTCACGAGCCCAATTAAACACAAGGTATTGTTTTCGTCAGGGGGGGATGGGTGTTGGTTGTTTATGTGTTGGTTATTTGTGTGTGTGTGTTTGTGTGTGTGTGTGTGTGTGTGTGTTGGGGGTGGGGTGCTGCTTGACACCTTAATTGGTCTGTGAATGCACTCTAATCAGCTGGTACAGGTGTACCCAGAGGGAGCCCGTGAAGCTTTGGCTGTTAATTGAAGAGACACACACATTGGCAGGTAGCGTACACAAGTTTGCCTCTCAACAGAGCGTGAGCGCTGGCTCCCTGGACTGCTGATGTGTGGGGGCTCCGAAAAAACCTGTTGTGTTGAATGAACCATTAACTGCATTAGAGTAACTGACCATTGAATGGTCTATTTCTCTCCACACCCTCCCTTCTACAGGCCATGCTTGTCTCTCTTACTCTTACTACTACAGTTTTTACCCATTGCTTGAACACTATTGACACATGCTAAAACCAAAGGAACATAACTTGAAGTTGTTGTGGCCATACCTTAAACAAAGTGTAACCATACCTTAAAACAAAAGTGCTGCTTTGCACTTTAGTTGCAATTCTGCAACACACTTGCTCCTATTTGCAACACAATTGCTGCACACTACACACTATTTCATACATAAGACACTTTGGTCAAAACTGAAATCTCAGGCTACCATTGAGAAAACACATCTACTCAAAATACAAAACACACTGGGCAATTGAAAACACTTAGACACACATCTGAAAATACTTACTTAAAAAACTGAACACAAATCAGCCAGCTACAAAAGGCCATAGTTATAGTAAGCCATTTTGAACTTGCAAGCATGGAGGAAGGTAGAGGTAGAGGGAGAGAAAGACAGAGAGAGGGACGTGTTCGAAGAGGCCATACAAGGACCATTATTTCAGATGATGTCAGAGCAATTTACAGTACTGCATGTACAGACCATGTTGTAAACCATGTCCTGACTATGAAGGACTCAAACAACTTGAAGTTGTGTACTTGCCCCTTACTCGCCATTTCTAACTCCTGTAGAGTAATTTTCTGCTTGGAGATGGCTTATGTATGAATGCCAACCATATGCCTGTAGGCAATGGAACAGGCCAGCAGAAGTTTGGTCTACCCAGGGACGGATTTGGCACACAAGTAGATATTTACCCCTATGCTTAGCAAGAGAAGACATTTCTTGTGATGATGAGATACTGTGGCCAGGCCCAACAGACAGCAGGACCAATAAGCCCACTTGTGCACAGCTGTGTTTTTCTGTGTTTACAGTAGTGTATTGTTTCATTTTTGTTTATCTTTACTTTAAGTGAATTTACTATACTCTAAAATACACTACTGTGATTTATTGATTTTGAAAATGTGCCCTCCCTGGAATAGAATACAAACAGAAAAACTAAAGACTGCAGTGTTGTGTATAAAGTAGTGTGTTGCCGCTGATATGGGAGTATATTGATATGAAGCAAGTGGGTATCATTTTCTCATCAAAGTGAGGTTTTGGAAGAGGACTGTTTTGGTTTTGATAGCAGAGTTTGTATTTGACATAGATTTCCTTGTGTGTTTTGAGTGTGAGTTTTGGCACCATGAGCCAAGTTTTGCTAAATGAGTTCAAGCAATGGACAAAAACTGTGAACACCTTATTCTGCTATAAATAAATCTGTTGTAAAATACTACAACTAAAATACTACAACACTACTATAATCTACATTGTTTACATGTGATGCCTATTCAGTAAGTGTAATGTAATACGAGATTTTTCGCTCTTTCCTGGCAGCAGTGCAGCGTCAACTCTCGTGGACCCGCAGCCTTTCTCCTGCCTCTTGCTTGGCCAGGCTGGAGTAAAGTCAGCAGCTCTGGGCATGCTGAGGTCACACCTGTAACAGGTTTCACACTGGGGTGTTTTTGGAGTGGCCACCTGGAGAAGGAAATGGCATGTTCACAGTGAATGAACATGCAACCCTCCCTCCCAGGTGGAAACAGGTGTGTGTGTGTGCGTGGGCGTGTGTGTGTGTTTGTCTGTGTGTGTGTGTTTTGTCATGTCTTTGAAGTCAAAGTATTGTCTTGCACCGAATGGCTGAATAACACACTCTCACCTTTTTTGTGTCATCACCGAAAATAACCCCATGTCAGACAACACCTCGTCCCCAGAATTTGTTTAACAAGATGTTGTCGGTGGAGTGGGAATATTTATGTTGCAGAAATGATGCAAAAACAAGGTTAGTTTAGCTCAGTCTACTAATTATTACCATGTAAGAATCAACACTCTCCAGTTACTGTCATCAGTGAAATAAGGTGGTGTCTCAACACTCCGGGAAAAAAAGTGTTTAGATAATGATGAGACGATGTGTGGAAAATAAAACAACACAGGGCCAACTCAAACAAGATTCTCCGCTTTATCTTAGACTGTTAATATCTAGTTACCAGTTTCAAAGCAAAAAGGCACTTTTATGCAAATGCTAATTATATAGATTGAATAGAAAGCAGTAAATTGCATCACAATTAATGACATCCTACCACTGCAAATGAATGTCGTAATTTCTTACTTAAATATTACAAATCATCAAAACGTCTTTTGTGCGTAAAACAGGTCAGAAATGGACGAGAGATGATATACTGAAAGTACATGATCTACTTCTACATTGCCATTTTAAGCTTGAAATTACAATACACACTTCCCCAAATCCACTTAAAAGACAGGCCAGCTTTAGAAGTGCCACGTCTGCTAATCAATGAGATGTTATTCTGAGAAGCATTGTCTCTGATGGGTATGGACATGTGCTATTTTGGTGCGTGGCAGTGTTCTTGATTTCTCCCAAAGGAATGTTTAATATCAGTGAAGATGTGCTAGCGGTTTTGTCATCAAGTGATATCTAGGAAAGATAAATGAACAGAAAAAAAAAACAGAGGGTGAGACAACAATAACAAAATGTCTTAGGCATCGGCACAGCGTCTTGAACAATAAAGAGTGCTTAAATTGTATATAAGTGAGTCTGTTTAGAAAAATCCCTGAGTTGATTTTCTATAATTGGAAAAGTAGTAGGTGTGGGTTTCAAACAGTTGATGTTTTGTATGGCCTTTAGTTTCTTTCTTAAAGCTCTTTCCCAATATATTTGGCACCACAGAAAACAAGACTGAAAAATATAACTCACTTTAATAACTCAATCTTATTTAACAGTACAAGTGCATTACAATCTTATGCCATTTAATGACAGGCTTTGCTATTTGTACTTCCTTTTAGGTTTTTTTTTTGGAATTACAATTTACTGTCAACTACTGGGGCCAATTCCACTACAACTTTACCCACATTTTTCCCCAAATACATGTAGTCCACTGCCCTGAATACAGACTCCAGTCCTACAAACCTTCCCTCTGCTTCTAGATCTCCCCTGTCTACCTCACACACTAACTGCCCTTTAGCAAACAGCTTCATCATCTTTGTAAGCGACTCCCGGTAGTCAGAGAGGAAGTGAGGTAGGAAGAAGCCCCGCACGCTGGCTGACTTCTTCAGCAGTTTCGCCGGCAAGGTTCCGCCCGAAATGGGCTGGAGCCCAGACGCCGATTGGTAGCCCGAGATGAAGCCGATGATGATGAGCCTTCCCTTGTTGCCTAGCGTGTTGACGCATGTGTCAAAGGTGCTGCCGCCCACAGACTCGTACACCACGTCGACACCCCTCGGGTACTCTTGCCGTAGCGTGGCCGCCAGGTCCTCGGACTTGTAGTTGATGGGCCGGTCGCAGCCAATGGTCTTCAGGAACCCAGCCTTCTCGTCTGTGGAGCAGGTGCCAATCACGTGGCACCCGGCCCTCTTGGCAAACTGCACGGCAAACTGACCGGTCCCGCCGGCCGCTGCTGTCACTAGCACCGTCTCGCCCGCCTTCAGTTCGCCCAGGCGATTCAGCGCTATGTGGGCAGTCGCCCCACTCAGCAGCATGGTAAGGTACTCGGGCTTGACGGCAGGCACGGGCACCACCTTCTTGGCAGAGACGGTTGTGTACTCGGCGAAGGCGCCCTCGCTGAAGTAGGCCACCGTGTCGCCCACTGTGTAGCGGGCGCTGGCGCTCAGGCCCAGGCCCACCACCTCACCCATGCCCTCGAAACCAGCATCGAAAGGAGGCTTCACCGAGGGGTCGTAGCGCCCGGCGGAGTAGTTGATGTCCGAGGCATTGATACCCACAAACCTAAACGATACCAAAATATATCACATAGTAATATTTATAAAAAAGAACAAGAGAACATAACCTAGGGCATATATACAATTGAGATTCTGTCTACAAATGAATATGATACTTTCTCAATCTTACATTATAAAATATGTTTCCTGGAAATGTTTGACTAAAATTAAAATGACACCAGCTGTAAATAATAAACACCAGTTGTGTTTCTTTGGGATTAATATCCCTGTACTTTCAGATGACAACACTACAGACACACACACACACACACACACAAAGACCTATACAGTAAATAAATCATTGCACCTTTCAGGGCTTGCTGTGATTCACGTATGATCCTATAGCATAGTATAGAGACTGTGTGAAAGTGTTAGTTGAAGTGGAACAGCAGCCATGCCTGTTAAATTTTTATTTTTTAATCTATCTGTTTGTTTAAATTAGTCATGGAGAAATTCCAAACACTCATAAAAAAAAAGTAGTGAGTCCCGCTAACACATTCAAAAATAGTTTTAATGCAGCATGAGAGCAAACTCTGACACACACCAATGCACTGTAACATGAAACATGTGCAATCTCAAGGTGTAATTGTGCAACATTATTTGATTAATTAATAGTCAGCAGTGCAACAATAGCACAAGGCAGTCAAGCAATTAAGGAGACTGAGTTTAAGACTGGCGCTGGACCATGTTGACCATAATGGACCATAATGCACTACAATAATCTCGGATACATTTGTACACAGTAGGCCTATAAATCATCAGCCTTTGACAGCTTAATACCTAACTAAGTTAGTGTTAAAAAAAAAAAAAAAAACTCAACACGTGTATGTTTTGCATGTCTGACCAAACAGATTGGCCAGTAATGGTCAGCTTTGTACCTACTACTGGCACTACCGTCTTTGACCTACATTAAATAACATATTGCAATCCTAATTTCAGTGTGAATGTTGGGACGGATAAAATCCATATGCATGTGCCAAGTTTGGATTAAACACTAACCTGGTCGTAAACAATTCTCTCATTAGGCAATAGACTACTCTTACCAGGACCAAGCTGACATAAAGTAGCCTCCTTTTAACTTGGCATAGGTTTCTCAGATCCATTCAAATTGGATTATTCAGGACAACGACAATTTCTCTGAATAATTTCGGAAGAAGTAGCCTATCAGGCCTCTATCTTATGACTGCAGAGGTGTCTGCTTGCTGGTGGACTCGGCGATTGTTTCAAAACATGTCTATGCTCTACCCCTAGGCCGTGCCAAACGTGGCAGAATATCATATCGCAGGTTAGTGACGTAATAAAATCGAATAGATCAAGATGCAGAGATGGATTGATGGACAGATGTTGGGGCGGAACTTGGTCGCGTCTCTCTGGTTGTGGTAGCTCGTCTTCATACAGACAACAATTGTGCAAAAAACTGCAGGTAACTAGTCGATTCTAGTGTGTTTCCAGTACCCCACTGATGACTAACTATGCAAATCAGGCGACGTCTCTCAAGGTAAGGCGATATTCAGCTGACCCAGAATGACACATTGTCGCGTGTTCATTCTTTAATATTGTTCGCTCGCGAATAGAATTAATGCACTATGCAAAATAATGCACATACTGATATAGGTATCTTTTAAATGCTATGTTCAATAGACATACCTTGTAAAAAAAGATTATTCGCCGAGGAGTGGCATTTTACTTACCTATTTCTTACCAGCAGATCCCCGTCACCTGGTGTAGGCACTGGGACAGTTTGTAAAGAAACGGCGCTCCTAAAATTTTGGCTTAGCTTCGTAACAACAAGCTTGTGCATTGAACTTGGTATGGACGAACCTTTAAAATCCATGAAGTGTGTGGAGTACGAGAGGTCTATGATGCCGCGCCGTGACAGCACATTAACTCCAAAAACCGCACTGGCTCTTCCGCAATATTCATTCAACACGAAAAAGGCACTTCTACCAATTGTTTGCCAGGTTGACCAGTACATTCTATGCAGGAGTAGTCTATGAAATACCAAAGTTCACGGTCACTTCGGATATAACAACAGGAGTGAATGATTGACCTACCGTAACCGAACTTGCTAGTTTTATTTACTAATTAGCTTCTGTCTAACATATCTCAAATTGCAATCGACACCATTAGATCACGTTAGTGCTAAAACGGGTGCACTAGAACGTAAATTATTCTACACGTATTATTTTAGCGTTGACTGCGGTGTGTAATGTTGCATTTCGGCTACAGTTTCATTCCCGAGTCCCTCCCCTTCCCGTGGAGAACATTTCCTTCCTAGTAAGGTGAAACAAATCAATCTTGAGTTTCATACATCCCCTATATAACTTGGAAGAATTTCTTGAACACATTTCTAAGGGATAATAGTTTGTATGTTCCAGAAGTCGCAGCTAGTCTGCATCGACAGATGGAAGTGTGTCTGCGAAGCTTCCCTTGTTCTCATGCAGGGCATGCTGATCTGGGAAAATAGCACAAGGCACCTTCCAGAATCGAGATGCGTTTATTAAACACAGTTACCATGCGAATATGATATGTGATATATGTGTTATAAAGGGGAAAGACCCTCCCGAAATAGTGATATTAAATTCAGAAACACCTTAATTATGATAAGAGCAATGAACTGTTTTATTCTAAGTAGACCGATGATAACGGAATGATAAGGTTATGATTGACATTTATATATGATCTAGTGTGATATTACTTCCTGTAGCTTTGTTTCTTATCTTCCACACTGGAACAGGCTAACAAATGTATCATTTTTTTCCCTACAAAGCCACTTCGTCGTTATCGGAGGAAAAAACAAGACAATTAAATAGATTGACAGGAAGGTTTCACTGTCAGAGTGACGCTTGTAGGGCGAGGGGAGGAGTAAAAGTGAAGCAGGAAAAGCCACTCGATGCGTCTGTCTATCAGTTGAGACTGTCTGAAACGCTTCTGGATTCAACGCGTTTTTTCATATTAGACAGGACCCTGGCTCACTCCCTGGAGTTTAAAGAAGAGAAATTAGTCCGTGTCGATCTTCTGGAGAGGGTGGATGCCTGCATCTTGTTTATTTCCCTCACACGCAGGCAACCTCGCGACATCAACCGCCCGCTCACACACTCGGAGCAGCGGCGAGAAATATTTTTGCGACTCGTAATGTAGCAAAGTAGAAACCGAGTCTCCACTCCTGGCGCAAAGGAAGAGCGTATACTATCCGCCGACGGCGAGGCTTGATCTGGCCGTGGTGGCGTGGTGACGGGACTGACATTAACCATCTAATGCCTGCCTATTTCTTTCTGATCTTCTCTTGATTTTAGGGCAGAATAGAAGAAACCTCCCTAGCTCGGAAATATTATTGTGAAGCTTTGTGCGCGCGCTGGAGGTGTTTGCATCCATTTTTGACCCATCTCACTTTATTGATTTGGGAGTGAAAACGTTACGTTACAGAGTAACACGGTGAGATTGTAATCTTTTTCTCCCGATGGCAGAAGGGGAGTGACTGAAACTTGGCTTCAATGTCTGCCGCTTTTTTTCACCGAAAGTGATGAGCGAAGATGAGCTTTGATCGACATGATATAAATCGGCGCAACATCTGTACCTTCTCTATACTTGAGAAACTTTTTCTACCTATTTCTTTCATCCTGTGAAGTCCGTCACTTCTCGGAAAAGGGACACGGTCACACGTATTGTGAAAGAGTGAAAAGCTTTTTTGCTTGGATAATTGTATGTTATCCAACTCAAACCCAAGAAGTGTAAACCTAATTCAGACTCTGAAGTTATTTTGGATAGTTTTTTCTCCGTTGATCGACTGTTCTGATTCCTGCATGAAAAGTACTGTGGAAGGTGACGGGTCACTATGCCGAGGCGAAAGCAGCAAGAACCCAGGCGATCTGCAGGTAAGCTTCTTTCACCACTCTCATCTCTCAAAACCACCATAGAAATTCCTACAAAAATAGTTTTTTTTTTTTCATTTTATTATCTCTATTTCTAGTGCTTTACATTTCACTCGCATTATATTTTATTATCCGTAGGCTATTTGTCGAAATCTGATAGCTTATTGCAAATTAGTTTTTTTTCTCAGGAAATAGTTTGTGAAATCATAATTTTAGATGTTAACTCACTGTTAATACTGATGTAATTACAGCGAGATACGTCATTCATACGATAGCAAACACTTCACATAGACCCTAGGTAAACATTTGAAAAGGCTGATGTTACAATAGACACGTGTTACAATAGTCTACTAGTAGAATTTTATTGATTTTCCTGTGCTGACATGTTTATTTGAGCCACTTAACCAGGGAAATTTTCTAGAGAAAACCTTACTAAAACGGGCCTCTGTCGAGGCTTATTGCGCTGTTACAGACTAGAGTAATAATGAATAATTAAATCAGAAATTGAGGGAGCGAGTCAAAGAAATGGGGAGAAAATGGAGAGAACTGGCGTGAGCTGGTTCTCTTTCTTTTCTGTTTTATTAGAGCATTGCCATCCTTGATTTGATGCGTGATTGATCGCCTGTCATGTGGCAGCCTTTGATCTATTCATCCCTGATAAACATCAATAAATCTCCCCGTGGAGACACGCATGCTCCTGACAGATTTAGCCACTCAAAGGACAACTCTCCGCCCCCACCCCTCTTAAAAAGGGGAGAAAAGAAGAAAAGAAAAAAAGTTGCTCAAAAAGAGAAATCCTCACATCCAATTTGGAGGAAAATTGGAGAGTGAAAGAGAGAGGAAGAAACGGATGTGAAAGAAGACGCAGAGGATTTCTAGGATAATGGAAACCAGTCAAATCCTAATTATGTAGAGCTTATTAACCCCCAGCTTGCCTGATTAGCAGACTTAGGGTACAACTCTCGAAAATCAGAATATGACCCCCTTCTCATCCCATTTTGCACATGCCACTCAAGGGAGCACTTGACTCGCATTCTTCTGGTCATGGGACCGAGTTGTGTTTACTAGCTCACAACATTAAGAAAACCAGACTTTGACTCAAAAAGACTATCAAGGTTGAGGTCTAGTGATTTGGACTTGAAGACTTTTCCCCCCCTCACTCTACCTCTCTCTCTCTGTCTCTCTCTCTCTCTCAGCCCCCTTTAACAAATGTAAATGAGTGACGGGGATTTCTACCTCTCGACTAATGAGCTTCAGCCTTTGAAGTTAGGCATTAACAACTGGAGTGAACAAAAGACAGTTATAGAATTTTAAAAAGATTTTGAAATATGAGACGCAGAGCAGGCTGTACGGGAGGCCAGGCAAAAGACTTTGAACTCCGCAGGTTTATCATTTTAAATTCGTGACTCTGATGGGTTAGCGAGGAATAACTGAGCATGCAGTGCATGGGCCTAAATATGTACATCGCCCCCACTGTTAGTGCCCAGACACATCCGCCTCTGAAACCGTGTACGCAAACAATACACACAGAGTAAATATCAACATGTCATCAGAAACCTTAGTAGAGGGATTATGACGCAAGCTCCCAGGCTAAGTAACACCCACCACTACCACCACCCCTTTTTGTCCAAACGGCGAAAGATTTTAATGGTCTTTGCTCTCACACGAGCTTGGAAGCGTTTGGAGGTTGACAGAGGTGTGATGGGCCACGGTAATCTGGCCTGGCAGCTCCTACATGGAAACATGCCGTCACTGTGACCCCCCTCCACACGCTCGTATTGATCTATTTGTCTCACTTTTGACAGGCGTATACATCATTGGCTGTAATGGTCAATCAAGCGCTGGCAGGCCAAGAGTGTTTCCATTCTTGCATTATCATGACGGTTAACGCACACTCACACACACTCTCACACACACAGTGGTGGTGGTGGCAGCAGCATCGCTAACTGCAGCAGTAAGCTAACTTCACAACGAGTCTGTTGGTAGAGGTGGTGGAAGTCTGGTGTTAAACCTGCTCGTTGTCTTTCTGTGGTTGCTAACAAGACGTCTAATTGAGCGAAATGTTGCCCACCAGTTAAAAGACTTGTTGGGAGAAGGGGGTGCTTTGCTAGAGGGTAGGGTAGAGATCCAGGCCCCTCACCACAGTGGTCCTGGGGTGAGCAGCTCAAAGGCCGGGCAGCTCAAAGAGTTTGTCCCTCAGTCATAGATGCAGAGTGCACTCCACCACAACTGTAGTTTCATTGATTTCAGCGGATTGTTCAGCACGATCTAATCTTTGAATCTTTTTTTGGTTAGTTGATGGTAATGTCTTTTGTGTTGCTTTTATTTTATTTTGTTGTATTTTGTGTCTTACTCTCACTTTACACTCACATATATCTACAAGTTGCATACATTAGTATTCGTACAATTCATATTGTTTTGTGTCACTTTTAGTTCAGATGTATAGTGTGCGTAGTTTTTTTGTAAATGAGTGTCATCCAGTGTGTGTCTGTGTGTTTGTGTGTGTGTGAGAGAGAGAGATAGAGATGGAGAGCAAGAGAGTGTGTGAGAGTTAGTGTGGCTATGTGCAAGCTTCCGTGTCATATGAATTGTAAAAGCATGTGTGTTGCTACAGTATAATGCTACGACTCTCTCGTTCATATACAAAAGAGAGTTGGCCTACTATCTGGTGTGCTCATAGTCATCTTTGGTTGTATCTGATGTTGTATTATTTAACCGGTCACAAAACAACCACAAACTCGTCAGGAAAGAGTTCTTAATTGTTCTAGAAAAGCGTAAGGTTTCACTTGATGTTCATTAGAAGGAGCCACCCCCTTCTCCCCAATTATCTGTAAAGCTGATGGATTTGTGACGGGCTCTAACGATTAATGCTGACAAATTCAGTAAGGTGTCAGGACCACAGCTGCCTGGATGTAATCAAGTTGATATTATACAGTCCCCATAGCCCCTAGTGCAGTATCAACTCAATTTGCCTGTGCAGGTGACAAATGGACTTTGCTCCCTGACTAATCATGTCAGGGAGACAATGCCGGCTAATGACCTCGCTAATCCTCCCGCTTTTAACGACGTAATAAAGCCGAATAAGTGGGAACCCAATTCAGCTGTGTCGCCACTTCTCCTTTGCGCGTCCTCGGCTGCAAAAAAAATGGCCTCATCATTTTCTTTTCCCATTTCGTTAGTGTGTCTTTCCCCCCTATTTTCACATTTCATATTTTCAGCTGCTTTTCAGCTTTTATATTGTGATTTTGCATGTCTGTTTTTTTGCAGAGGAATTATGATAAAAAAATCAGCACTGAACCAATGAAATAATATTTATTTCTCATAAAAGGTTCAGAGCTTTGTTAAGTTTAACATGTAAATATAATTCATTGTGAGGGCACATTTTTTTGTTTTTCTTTGTTTTTGTTTTTTAAAAGCCTTTTTTTAGTAGGTCTTGTAAAGAGTCACTGAAATGTGGGTTAAGTGAAAACACTTCCTTCTTGATGGGAGGGACTCCGTTTGAAAGTTGTGTGGGGTAAAATTTTATATTTGGAATGGTTAAGTATACCACTGACCTGGGATTAATGGCTGTACTTGCCTGGGGTAGCTAAGGTTACATAGCGACCTTTGTGCAGTTCGTTGGTGATGCTGTTATGTGATATTCAGGTCTGTAAATAATCAGCATACTATGATTTATGTGCAAACCTCTAAATCAACAGCAATAGTGGGTCTACCATGTGACAGAAACCTTTTCTGCTCATTTAGTTTTAATGTAGGGGGAAAATGTTTTGAATACACTACACATTCAGACCTCTTGCTTTTATAACCACACACACACACACACACACGTTCTGGCATTGGCAAAGTCTAGGTTTTATTTCCTGTAGACTGTGTAACAAAGTTTTTTAAACACATACGTTTTTTTTTCTTCTCTCAGTTCTTTAACAAAGCCAAAGATATACCATCATTGTCAATCAGACGTAGTCTAATTTCGACTGAAGTCCTGCTTTTTACCTAACAACACTGGCCTAGATTTATTGTCGCTGTAAAAAAAAATCCCTACAAATGGATAATCTGATGAGCGCTCAACCTGGTCTTAGTCACATACAGTGAAGTAGTGTGTGTGTGTGTTTATAGACCAGGTTCTCCTTTACAGGAGCCTCAGCAGAGGTTACACTAATTGGACCGCTTGTGTCGTTAGCAGGTGACATCGATCCGTTTCGTCGATAGCCGGTTTTGCTCTTGTGCCTCACTTTGAGACTAATAGTTAAATTTGCATCTGGGAATTGAGCCAGTCAAAGGTCGAACAGTCTCCTCTCTCCCTCTTTGGATGACTACAGTACCCTTACCATCTCACTGTGTGTGTGTGTGTGTGTGTGTGTGTGAGAGAGTGTGTGTGTATGGGTAGAGTAGATAGCAGTGTGTGAGCATGTGTGTGTACATATGTGTATGTAATAGAAATGGCTAATATTTTTCAAAGCAAAAAAATAATATACTAGCCAGGCTAAATGCTTCTATAATGGCATACAGTTTGTGGATCGGCACAGCCATGCTAAGTATCGCCAGGAAAATAAAAACAGCCCGGACCTCCCTGGTGTCCAGTCATTTGCACCGAACTGGCCTCGGGATAAGCTTTTACCATCAGCATCGTCACCTTTCCTGCAGTGTGAAAACATACACTACTCCCACACATGCACAGAAACACACACACACACACACACACACACACACACACACATACTCTCTGTCTCTCTTGCTCTCTCGCTCTCACACACATGCATGCACACACACGGGTGTACACACACATAAACACATGCCAGTTTATATTTTCTCAGTTACACACATTCCCACACACAAACATACACAAACACAGAAACACAGAACCAAATAACTCGGAAATAACAAGCAGAGGATTGTATTATTGCGGTGGTTGTTAAAAATCAACAAAAATAGATTTAATTTTAAAATAGCGATAAACAACTGTTAAATTCCAGTTAAATGGAAATGTAGTATTTTTCACTTTTCAAGTATTTTGGCACATGTTTTATTATTACCAGTGTTAAATAGGTTGTGGGAAAACATCACTGACAACTAAACATACTGTAATTCTGCTTCCAATCCAGTAAATATATTATTTTTATTATTATTATTATTACAAAAACAAACAAAACAAATATGCAAAAATATTTTTACAAATAATTTTTAATCATAACCATCATCAGTGACTTAGTCATTAAGACTTTCCATGTTTGTGCACTTATGTGTGTGTGTGTGTGCGTGCGTGCGTATGTGTCCCAAATTTGATCAAGGATTCAATCTCCAGCGCGGCTTGCTTTTCTTAAACTGGTGAGATTTTTAAGTGGCCCCATAGTGTTCGCGGAAGTCTCTGAGACCTAAATCTAACATGTTCTTGCCATTAATAAAAGATGAGCAATTACAGAATATTTTGTCTAATAAGTATTTGAGTGCCTTGGCGCAGAAGAAACACGTAGCTTACCCACTCATTACATCAGTTAGCACGGGCTGAACACAGAGCGCCAGGCTCTCCTTTGATGCCAACAAACAAACAGACAAACGAGATGGGCCCTCTCCAGAGGAGCTGCGCTTCACCCTGGGACCCGGCAAGCTCCTCCTCTAACCCCCACTCTTTTTCAGTCTCTCACTCTCTCTCTCGCTCTCTTACTCTCTATGTCTGTGTCTCTCTCACACACAAACACATACACAGAAACACACATATCTCTCTTTCTCTGTCTCTCTTACACACCAATACACATGTACACAAACACACACATTTCTCTCTCTTTCTCTCTGTCTTCACACCTTTCTCTCTATCTCTCGTTGGTGTGTGCATAAAATCGGCCAACCCCCCCCTTTATTTCTCTCTCAACTCTCTCATCTTCCAACAGCTGGTTTTAAAGGGAAAAAAGGGGGGGGAAAAAAAAAAAAAAAAGCAGCGAGCAGGCAAGAGGGAAATGTTGCTTAAAAATGCTAATTTTTTTTCTACATGAAAGCACCCCTATTTTACCTCATTAAACATAAGGCCCAAGCAGATTATCAGCCAGGGGCAGAGGGAGGGAGCAGAAGGGGATACCAATGACAGAGAGAGAGAGAGAGAGAGAGAGAGAGAGAGGGAGAAAAGGCTGTGAGGGAGAGAAGGAGAGAGAATGGAATAGAGGGAGAATGAGTGTGTGCATGTGTGAAAAACAGAGAGAGAATGTGAGAGTAGGAGCATAAGAGTGTGTGTGTGTTTGTGTACGTGTGTGAAGGGAGAGAAAGAGAGAGAGAGAGAGACAGGGGCGAAGGGGGTGCAGTTTTCAGGAAGGGTATTAAAGCTGACAGATGAACAGGACGACGGACAAATTCTCCCGCAGCAGCTGTGACTGCAGCCATTATCTTGACAGGTGTCAATTAAGAATTACTGCCTGGTGGAGTGGTGCATTTCACCCCCCACCCCTCACCCACACCCCCAGCCACCCACAGCAACCCCCATCACCACCCCCCTTCGCCCAGCTGTCTGTGCGTGAACGAAATAACACTTTACCCTTGTCACTCCGCTAGCCCCTAGCTGTAGCCTCCAAAAATGAGCATTGGCGTGCTAATCGATAGAGCAGCGTAATAGTAATTATTCCGCCTGTTGATTTATGGCGTGGGGTGGGAGACTAGCATGCCACAATTAGACCAGCTTTTGGGATGGGCCTTAGCCTGGTCACCCGCCCGCGGTTTGCCAACATATCATCACAGGGTTTTGTTCTATTCGGGATGACCTGAACAGCTCCCAAGGGTGGCGACGTGTACTGTATATTCATACCTCAAAGTTGACCTGCAAAATTTATTTTCATTTATTCATTCATTCATTTATTTATTTAATTTTAAGGCATTAAGACATGGAAACTAGCCATTTAATGGGTGCCTTGGCATGACATGGCAGCAAAAAAGCTAGGCTTTTCCTGTAGGCCGTAAAAAAAAATGGCTAAATCATCTTCGCACCCCCTCTCCAATGTGCTCTCCTCCCTCATCTTTTCACGACTCTGCTGTCTCCCTTTTGCTCCAGATTCTCCCTCATGGGACGGTTAATCTGTCACCACGGGGAAAAGGCGGCTAGTTTGAGTTAAATGAGTGAGAAAATGAACACTTGGCGTTGCCAGTGTGTGCCGGGCTGCTTATTAGCTCCCGAGCCCCTCGCTCGGTCTGACACATCTGCAGAGCGAACTCCTCCTCGCCCGCCCGCCCGCTCCATCGCTCTCTTCCTCGGTCTCGGGGTTTATTACCGACCAGCTCAGCATGCTAACATGTGTTTGAATTCAAGGGGAAAAAAAACTGAAGAAGGTAAGAGATAAAGAGAGGTGGTGGTGGGGGGAGATTTGTCATTGTTAGCACTCGTTCACTAGTTAGCACTCGTTAATGTCATAGTTGGATGTAGTGAGAGGAGAGGCGAGGGGAGCAGGGGCGCCGGAGAAACCTCGGCGTGCCCAAGACGCGTCCGACTTTATCTTTACGGCACAGCAGGCTCCCGCAGCAGCCCAGAGTGACTGGAAAACTGATACCGCTACCAACTC
>JAGFZM010001699.1:18684-28937 GCA_017657215.1 Limnothrissa miodon | reverse complement strand
TGTGTGTGTGTGTGTGTGTGTGTGTGTGTGCATGTGTATGCATGTGTTTGATTAATGTCTGTATCTATTGTGCAGGTGAATTACTTGGTGTAGAATCATGTTTGCATGTGCGTTACATGCAGTTTTTTTTGTATTTATTTTATTTCATATGGTCTTCATGCTTTCTGTATTCTCATGTATTTGTGCGTGGGTTGCATATAGGTTTGTGTGTGTGTGTGTCTGTCTGCCTGTTTGAACAAGTCAAAACACATGCTCTGAAAGGGAGAAAATCCAAATAAAAAAGGGGAATGAATTGCGATCGATTGTGCTGGTTCAGTCTATTGATCTGGCTGTGTGTTAAAACCTAGCTGTGAACCATGAAGTGCAATCACCTGACTCTCTTCCCCAGCTCAACTTACTATTCGGACCCCCTTCTTCCTCATCTGTGCCATTTTACCAACAACAAATACATCCAGTACATACTATAAATAAGGTGCACTCACCGCAAGTGTGTGTGTGTGTGCGTCTATGTAATTTTAAAATATACGCTTTTCCTGATATATTTGTATTGTCAGTGTATCTCAGTAACTGTGTGCTTATGTGAATGAATGTGTGTTTATGTATTTGTGTGTGTGTGTGTGTGTGTTTGTGTGTTTGAGTGTGTGTCATAGGGGAAGTTTAGATATATTGTTTGATGTCCTGTATTGCGTATTATTATTATTATTTTTTTTTTAGAAAAATCTTTGGCTTTTCCTCTTCCTCTTTGCTCTGTGTCTGTTTGTTTCTTGAATGAGATTTGCAAGAAACAAACAGACTCATGTTGTGTGGCCATTAGGAGTGCTGTCCACTTTCCAAAAAATAGTGTTACCCTCGTTCTTTCTCTCTCTCTCTCTCTCTCTCTCTCTCTCTCTCTCTCATACACACTCACACACACACACACACACACTCTTTCCCTCTCTCTCAAACTCTGGTGGTTGTCTGTGATGTGTTTTTTATTTTGGTGGGCGCCCCTCCTCTGAGGTGAGGTTGCTCTCGTTTAACCAGCCGCTCTTCCTCACCTCTCACCTCTTCCTTTTGATCAGCGGTTTTACAACAGTCGTAAAACACACACACACTCACACACACACTCACACTCACACAACTGGGCTTTTGAAGACTGAGACACCTAATGTGGTCCTCAGGGAGGTCTTAATGTTGGGTTAACACTGCAAGCCCACCTCCCCCCACACACACACACTTCCATCTTGTGCTAGGGCCCCTATAAAGATCACACAGGAAAGGCTACAAGCTTAGTCTGGTATGTAACAGTAGTTTAAGAAGCTAGGCTAAGATGTGTGTACATTAACATGGATGAAGTAATCCAAGACATTGTGGGCCTATATCACCCTACATTTTAATATACTACTGTGTAGATCGTACAGGGTATAATATATGCATGCATATGCATCAAACATAAAGATAATAAACAATGATTGTGTTCCTATGTGCAAAACAATCATTCTCTTGTTTATTTATTTATTTACTTTTTAATGTATTTTTT
This sequence comes from Limnothrissa miodon, assembly GCA_017657215.1. Classification (NCBI taxonomy): domain Eukaryota; kingdom Metazoa; phylum Chordata; class Actinopteri; order Clupeiformes; family Clupeidae; genus Limnothrissa; species Limnothrissa miodon. The sequence continues at coordinate 27,418 of JAGFZM010001699.1, read as the reverse complement.
TTTTGTTGTTGTTGTTGACTTGATAATGCCCCAGAAGTGGAGCAGCCGCGCAGCCTCAGCTGTCTGGCTTGTTTGCCGTGTGCATTTGTCACGCTTGTTTTAGTTGATGCTCAAGAATGCCAAGTGCGCTGTCTATTCTCCGCCGAGTTTTTATTTGCATCGCACGGGGACGCTAACTGTGCGAACCGAAATAGTGACAGGAGGACTGGGGAAGAGGGTTGGTTTGGGTTGGTGCGTGTGTGTGTGTGTGTACTGTGTGTGTGTAGTGTGTGTGTGTGTGTGTGTGTGTGTTTAAAGGGGGGTCGCTAGAGCGGAAATGCAGAAACCCAGGAGATAAATCTGTACAGTTGCAGCTAAAGGGTGAGCAGGAGAGGGAAGGGCAGAGAGAGAAAGTGTAGAGGCCTCAGAGAGGGTGTGTGTACTCGTGTGAGTGTGCATACGCGTGTGTGTGTGTGTGTGTGTGTGTGTGAGGGAGAGGGAGTTTATTTAAAGCTCTTGAGGTGTTCTGCCATATGCTCCATTATCCTCTCTGGGACGGGCTGCTGCTGGACCAAACCTCACATCTCTGCCTGGGTGGTGAGACGGAGAGTGTGTGTGTGTGTGTCTGTCTGTGTGTGTGAGAGCGAGGAGGGAGGAGAGACCACGGGAGAGGGAGGATGAGTCTCGGAGCACAGGGCAAGCGAATACACAGAGGGAGGAAGAAGAGAGAACCAGGCTGCGTCAGGAAATGACTGCAAAGCTGTCATTTGGCTAAATGAAATCCCCTTGCATGTTAATGGCTGTAGATGGTCCTCTAAAGTCATCTAAAGTCACCCAAGTCATCTCTATGGAGAGCGCACTCAGAGCGCATTCAGTCAGCCTTGTGCAAAACTACACAAAAAAACAGAGCTACAACAACCCAAAAGACAAACCCATCCCAGCTGACGTTCCATCACGAATCCAAACAATCACCATCACAATAATCCAAACAAGGTATTTATATCTTGTACACTTGCACGTTAGTGGAACAGTCATGGGAATGTATACTTTGAGGTGTGGGTGTTGTTGATTGATAGTAGGCTAGCCAGACCCCCTCTGCTCCCCGTCCTAGTTTGTGTACTTGCTTCTGTGTGTGTGTGTGTGTGTGTGTGTGTGTGAGAGAGAGAGAGAGAGAGGCTGGCAAGGGTCAGGCATGTTGCTGAAGGATCACACTCACTTACGTCGCTCCGGAGAAACCCATCTCAGCATCCCCTCTGACACGGAGGCAGCCACATTACCATAATTGGCTTTTCTACATGACGGGACAGAGGAAATAATAATGTCATTTTATTTACAGCCCTTGTGTGTCCCAGTCCCAAGAACCAAGCCACCCAACCCCCACCCCTACCTCCTTTTTCGCTCCTCTTCTCCTTTCCTCTCTTCGCTCGACAATCCTTTCTCCCCTCCTCTCTTCTCTCCACACTCTTCTCTTCCCTCCTTCTCTTCTCCCACTGCCTTCATTCTCCTCTCATCTCTTCCTGTCTTCCATGCTCATCTCTCTCTGACTCCCTCTCTCTCACTTGCTCTCTCTCTGCCTCAGACTTGCTCTCACTCTCTTACTGTCTCTCTCTCTCTCTCTCTCCCTCTCTCGCTCTTCCCCGGCGCACTCGTTCCCTCTCCATCCGTTCTGCCACACCGCACAGGTCAAGCAATGGCTTTTTGATCAGCTGCTGTCCAAAGCCATCAGCGGCGAGAGGCCTGTAATGGAGACTGGGGTGACAAACGGAATCTAGGAGAGGCTGAGGAGGTTGGGGGCCGGAGGGGGGGGGGGGGGGAGACGACGGCCGCTTTCCCATTAAAATGTCTACTAAACGGCCCCCACCGATTCGGTGCTGCTCCGGGCAGGGGGATGGAACGAGAAGTTGGCCCATCGGAATGGCATGAGTGAAAGGGGCCCCGATTGGACATTAGGGCTGCAAATGACTGCGGTGATTGCCCCCTCTTTCCCAAAATCACATCAAATAAATAAAATGCAGGTAAATAAATAAGACTGGGGAAATGGAGGAATGGAGCGTCTGGGGAGGGGTGTGGGGTGTGGGGGGGGGGGGGGGGGGGTGCAGGGTTCCCTGTGCGATCCCATCCTTTCTCCATCCGTTCCTTCTCTCTCCGATTCCCTCTTTCACTTGCACTCTGTCACTCTCTCAACTCACTCTCACACTGGTGTCCCCTGCTTTTCGACCGGATATCTTATCTAGTTTGTTTGGGTTTGACAGCAGCCAAATGGCAAGGCACTGTGAGCTTGACAGAGAGTTTTATTGATTTAACAACCAGCTGACTTAGGCAAAAAAAGGAAAGAAAGTAAAGGGAAGAGAGGAGAGAAAATAGAGGTGGGAAGAGCGAGGGGAATAAAAGAGGGAAAAGGCTGATAAAGATGGTCAAGTATCTCACAGCCCTGGCTGCTGAATATTCTATTTCTGTATCATTTGGCAAAATGTAGTTTTACCCTGTATGTGAGTGTGTGTGTGTGTGTGTGTGTGTCTGAGAGAGAGAGAGAGGGAGTGAGTGTGTAGCGTCATGCGTGCAACCCACACCCAAAGAGGAGCAGAGAGCTCTATCAGTCTCATTAATTATAAAACACACATTCACCCCTGGATCTATCTGTCTGTCTGCCAACCAACCACTAAGTGGATGGTGACAGCACTACCCTTCAAAATTGTGGTTGGGAGACACACACACACACACACACATATTGACAAAAAATCAACCAAAACGCTAAAAAAGCTTTAGACTCTGGTCCCCAAGGATGGCTGTTTCAGAGCCGACGTGTGCGTGTTAAAATGTCATGGTGCTCGCGCACGTGAAGGCGGCGGCAGAATTTTGTCCGGCGTTGGCGGGCTGGTCGGTGGTGCGTGTGGCCTGACCTGGCGTGGCGTGTTGGTTTAGCTGCCCGCTGCTTGTGACAGCTAGTGGCGGGTTGCAGCGCCGCGGCGCTGTCTTCTGTCTGCTTGAGCGCCGGGTGTCCACTAGCAGAAGTGACAGCCACGTTTTCGCCCTGTGCAGATGGTCCTGCTCTCAGACATCACCCTCATTCCCCCCTCCTCTCTCTCACACTCTCCTCTCTCTTTCTCCCTGCATAGCTGACATGATGGACAGGACGGCATGCAGCTACACAAGCCCACCACCCCTCCTTCCCTCCCTTCCTCCCTCCTTCCATCTCTCTCTTCCTCCCTCCCACCCTCCTCTCCACAAGCTTCTGTTTTCTGTTTTCATCCAGCACCAGCACATCACTCCCACACCTCCCACCAGCGGCTTTTTTCGATCCAGCACAACAAATTCAGTCCCCCAGTTCATCTCCCCCTCTCAGGTCCCTTCTCCATCAGCGCCTTTGTTCAGCTTGTGGAGAGAAGCGATGCTGCCCATTGTCTGAAGGGGTTGTTGCCGTGGCAATAGAATGTTGTAAGGCTTTTGTTTGTTTGTTTGTTTTTTGACAGACAGGTGTCCAGCGGTCCATGCATAGCGTGTTCTGGTGTAGTGGAGAAATTGAAAATGCCAAAGGCCCATCCCTGCACGCGGTGTAAAAGACAAAGAAGGGGGAACCAAAGAGAAGCAAACCAATGGCCTGTCCACAGTTTTTCAGTGCATGACCTCTAAAGAAATTCTGGGCATGATTCACTTACATGTACACTAGACCTTTACGGTATCCACGGCAATAAGCAGCAAACTGCAGGAGAATAGGAAACCTTGAACTGTTTTTCCGTATCCTATTTTCATGACTAGAACAGAGAATGTATTTGAAAAGAAACCCATTATTATGCTAGCTGGGGTTAAAGGGTGATGGCTAAGAAAATAGGCCAAACTGTCATTTGACAGGACTCAAATACTAACATAAAGCCCTAAGAATCTGTTACTCGTCTGAAATAGTGTCCTAAATAGATTAAACCTAGATTCCTATTTGGGGTGTTTGCCCTCTGTACAGAATATTTAGTCTGCAAGGAAAATGAACAGCAACACTGGTGGGAAGTGTTTTCGATATAATCTTTTTATGACCAGCTGCACGCGGCTGCCTGTACCCACAGACACAGCAGCGGGGAAAGAAAGAACAAGAGAAACGGTCTACAGATTTACCATGCTGCATTATGCCACAGTCTCTTAATATTAACACGAGAACACATGGAGGCATAGGCGCACACCTACCCACCCCCACACAAACACACACACGCACACACACACACACACACACACCCATCCACCCAATGCAGCTGCTAGCCTTTCTCCCTTCCCCTTGTATCTCTTCTCAGGCGGCAGTAAATGGTGCCAGCATACATACATCAGGTATTATGTCCACTTAGATTATGATATGACAGCTTAGCGTGCTGTTTGAAGCTGACAGCACATCTGTTTCATCAGGAGAGACTGATACCGGCATCTAGGACACACATCTCACCATGGAGGAAGGAGATAAAGGGAGAACTAAGGGGGCTGTCTTTCCTGTCTCTCCCTTCCCTCGTTCGCTCTCTCGTGCTCCGTTCTCTCGCTTCTCCCCCTCTCCCTATCCTCTGCTCTCTGCCTCTCCGTCTGTCTCTCCTCGTTCACTCACTCACTCACTCTTTCTCTCAAGGCGCGTTTTTGTTTATTTGTTGGTTTGCTTATAAATTAATATTTAATCGCAGCTTCAGGCACTGACCATGGTAAATATGAAATGTTTGTTGTGATCGACACAATGCGCTATTTCTTAGATCCCTGTATCATCCTGTCTCCTGATTGCGGTTGTGTAGTCTCCATGCACAGACCTTGGGTCGTGTTTATGTGAGCAGTAATGTTTGCGGGTAGAATATGCAGAAGGATCACAGTGTGATCTTTTTGTCTGTGTTTAGTTCAAAACAGACAGCATGATCCTGGCTGAAGACTGAAGTGTAACTTAGACTTAATATCAGACAGCCTCATGTTACTAAACAACTGGAAGGATTTTTTTTCAGCAGAATAACACAGTGTTTTTGTTTGTTTGTTGTTTATTTTCTACCATGCTGAAGTTCTATTCTGTTCAGCTGAATACCTCAGTGCATTGCTGACGCCACTATTTCTTTCTGTGTTACAGCTTACATGCCAGAGGATGAGCTGAAGGCTGCCACCTTTGACGAGGAGCACCTCCATGACGATGGCTTGTCACTGGATGGCCAAGATGCAGAATACCTCTGCAATGAGGAGGAGGATGATGCTTTCAGGGGCCCCCCCAGTTTCCGGGATTCCCCCCTTAGCAATGGCACCAACCCGGACGCTGGGTATGGCTCCCCGCTCAGCGACACGAGCGACCGCCTCACCGACTTCAAGAGCACATCCTCCCGGGATGGCCAGGACAAGGAAGAAGGGTCCTACCGCATGGACACCACCACCCCCACCACCACGACCACCCCTTCTATCAACAGCAGCAACAGCATTGCGCTCCATGACAGCTTGGCTCAGATGAAAGCCGTCTATGCAAACCTGATCTCTGATGCATCCTGGTCCCGCATTGCCATGGACATCATGAAGGCCAAGCCGGTGCCCTCCAGCAGTGCTACGGCCATTTCTCCCGCTGCCCTCACCACCAAGGCTGTCACCACCTGCCCCAGTAGCAGCAGTGCCACCAGCAACAACAGCAGCTATCACAATGGAAAGAGCACTACAGTCATCCCCCCAATCAGCAGCGCAAAAAGCAACTCAGATGGCACCCCTGCCACAACTCCACTGCCCAGCAGCGATGGCAACAACAGTGGCACAGGGGGCACTAGCAATGGGGGTAGCATCGCCTATGACTGGCATCAGGCAGCTCTGGCCAAAACCCTGCAGCAAAACCCTTACCATTTACTGCCAGAGCCTAGTCTCTTCAGCACGGTGCAACTGTATCGGCAAAACAACAAGCTGTACGGCTCAGTTTTTACCGGTGCCAGCAAGTTCAGATGCAAGGACTGTAGTGCAGCCTACGACACTCTGGTAGGCCTCACCGTTCACATGAATGAGACGGGCCACTACCGTGATGATAACAAAGACACAGAGGAAGACAACGGGAAGCGCTGGTCCAAGCCCCGCAAGAGGTCTCTGATGGAGATGGAGGGCAAAGAAGATGCCCAGAAGGTGCTCAAGTGCATGTACTGTGGACATTCCTTTGAGTCCCTGCAGGACCTGAGTGTCCACATGATTAAGACCAAGCATTACCAGAAAGTGCCTCTCAAAGAGCCTGTGCCAGCACTGGCGACCAAACTGATGCCCTCGGCCAAAAAGCGTGTGCTTCACGACCCCCTCATTGCGCCGTGCTCTCCCGAGACTGCCCCGGGTGGTGGCGGCATCTCCACTGGTGACTCCACTGGGAAAGACGCTAAGTTAGCAGCCAACCCATATGTTACACCCAACAACCGCTATGGGTACCAAAATGGCGCCAGTTACACTTGGCAGTTTGAGGCCCGCAAGGCACAAATCCTTAAGTGTATGGAATGTGGAAGCTCCCATGACACCTTGCAGCAGCTGACGGCTCACATGATGGTCACAGGTCACTTCCTCAAGGTCACTAACTCTGCCTCAAAGAAGGGCAAGCAGCTGGTGTTTGATCCAGTGGTGGAGGAGAAGGTTCAGTCCATTCCTTTGCCACCAACTACCACTAGGCTTCCAGTTCCCTCTGTCAAGTCTCAACCAGTTTCCCCAGCTCTCTCATCAGGTTCAGAAGAAAAGAAAGAGATACCAGAGGAGAAGAAAATGGAGTCAGGTGAGCCCGAAGAGAAAAAGATCAAAGAAGAGAAAGATGATGAAAGAAGTGGTGAGAAATCTGAGTCAGATTCTACATCCTACAAGTACCTCAGAGAGGAGGACCTAGATGAGACGCCAAATGGAGGACTTGACATTCTAAAGTCATTGGAGAACACTGTGTCCAGTGCCATCAGCAAGGCCCAAACTGGTACGCCTACGTGGGGGGGCTACCCCAGCATCCATGCTGCATACCAGCTCCAGGGCGCTGTGAAGCCATCCTCCTTGCTGTCGCCATCTGTTCAGAGCGTTCCCATGCAACCAGCTTTCAATAGCAGCATGAGAGCCTTTGTGACGGATCCAGGATCCGTTATCCACTCCCCCAGGAGTCCGTCGTCGCCGCCCTCGCTAAGAAGCAACGTGTCGGCCATGGAGGAGCTGGTGGAGAAGGTGACTGGGAAGGCCTGTGTGAAAAAGGAGAAAGAGGAGAGAGTGGTGGGCGGGGAACGATGCAGGTCCCTCTCCTCTGCCAAATCTCCCTCACCCGTGCAGAGAGACCAGAAGGATGGCACGGTTCCCATGGCCACCACAGTGACACAGAGCAGCAGTCCCAGAAAGGCTGGGACTGAGTCTGAATTGGTATGCAAAAAGGAGCCCAAAGACATCCCAGTCGAAACCCCCAACCATGCCAAAAATGGCTCAGATACATGCAGATCACCCATCACCAACGGCACTAGCTTGGGGATCATCACTGACCATTCACCAGAGAGGCCTTTCATCAATCCGCTCAGTGCACTGCAGTCCATCATGAACACTCACCTTAGCAAAGCATCCAAGCCCGTCAACCCCACTTCAGACCCTCTCTCCATGCTCTACAAAATCAGCAACAGCGTAGTGGACAAGCCCCTCTTCCACACCACACAGGTGAAGCAGGCCGAACCTGTCAACAGGTTCTTCTACGAGAGCAATGACCAACCAATAGATCTAAGCAAATCAAAAGGCAGCAGCAGCAGCAACACTAGCGGTGATGAGCGTAGCGGCAATGGGACTTCTTGCACTCCTCTGGTTAATAGCGCCATCAATGGCAACAGACCTCTGCTCTCTGGTCTTGCCCTCTGTGACACCATTTCATCTCCGTTGCGAGAGAATGCGTTGATGGACATTTCAGACATGGTTAAGAATCTCACCGGCAGGCTCACCCCCAAGTCATCAACACCCTCCTCCATCTCTGAGAAGTCTGACGTGGACGGCAGCACATTCGAGGACACCCTGGAGGACCTGTCGCCCGTGCAGAAGAGGAAAGGCCGGCAGTCGAACTGGAACCCCCAGCACCTCCTCATCCTCCAGGCCCAGTTCGCCTCCAGCCTCAGGGAGACCCCAGAGGGTCGCTATGCCATGACCGACTTGGGGCCACAAGAGCGGGTGCACATCTGCAAGTTCACCGGCCTCTCCATGACCACCATCTCCCACTGGTTGGCCAACGTCAAGTACCAGCTGCGAAGAACCGGCGGGACCAAGTTCCTGAAGAACATGGACTCGTGCCAGCCGGTGTTCCTCTGCAGTGACTGCGCCTCGCAGTTCAGGACTCCCTCCTCTTACATCAGTCACCTGGAGTCTCACCTGGGCTTCAGTCTGAAGGACCTGTCCAAGCTGTCAGCCGATCATCTGCGGGATCAGCAGGCTGTCTCCAAGATGATCGGTGACAAACTGACGTATGGGAGCCCCCTGGTTTCCATGGCGGCAGCAGACGATGACTCTGGCTCTGGGGCCATTTACCAGTGCAGACTTTGCAACCGGACGTTTGTTAGTAAACACGCCATCAAGCTGCACCTGAGTAAGACTCATGGCAAATCACCAGAAGACCACCTGGTGTTTGTTACTGCACTGGAGAAGCTGGAAAAACAGGAGAAGGTGTGATGCTTTTTTGGGGAGAGAGGGCAGCAGGCGCAGCTATCCAGCTATACACTCCAGTGAAAGCCAGCTATGTAAACTGACCAGTTTCATTGCACTAACATATATATATATATATATATATATATATATATATATATATATATATATA
>JAGFZM010001699.1:638-18674 GCA_017657215.1 Limnothrissa miodon | reverse complement strand
ATATATATATATATATATATATATATATATATATATATATATATATACACATACATATATTGATCACATTTACTGCACTGGGCCAAAACTGAGCCGTCAAAAAAAGAAAAGAAAAAGAAAAAAGAACGAGAAAAATAAAAAAAAAAAAAAATCAGTCTTACTTTTGTTGTGAAACTGCCTGACTGGACCATGTTGTTTATGTTCAAGTTTTTTTTTTTTTTGCCAAGTTTTTGACATCTTTTTTGTACTGTATTTATATGCTATTTGTCCTGATCTGTGCATGTCTTTTAGTGATGTTGAACACGTTTTCATTCAATTAATGCTCTTTAAAATGACTACTGGTGACTATATTTGTGGATTTAAAAAAAAAAAAAACATTCATTTGGAATGTGATTAAAGGAAATATGACATGAAGAATTTGAAAAAGAAATTGTTTAGCTAAAATGGAAGCCCTTCCGGAAGACTGAAGTAGCACCTTATAGACAATTTAATTTTGTAAAGAGAACTTTTTAAAAACGTTTCAATGACAAGAACAGATTAATTTTATTGATCTCCTGATTATGTTCTTTTTGAATTATTTTTGACATTCAACAGCTCTATACAACTGAAAGTACTGATCAGAAGTTGGTTTGTGTGTCGCATTGAGAAAATGATTCTGAATAGGTATTGTATTGCTGCTTTTGGTTCAAATCAATCAGTAAGAAGGCATTGCAGTACAGTATGCAAGTTTGTTGTAAAACAAAAAAGACAATGTTCCTTTTCAATGTAAAGTATCACTTTAATAGTAATTTTCAAAATGTATGGTTTGTTACAATATCTTTCTATATTGTGCCGCTTTAATTTCAACCCATAGAAGATATTAGTCCGTTATAATGGTTAGTATGAAATGTAAAACTCACATGACATATCTTGCCATTTGAAACAGCTCAATGTTATTTGTACTTTAAGATGTGTGCATTCTTTAACTTTTATATTGTCATTTTTATATATGAAAATCTAAAAAAAATACCTAAACAAAAAAACTGAACACATCCTGTACATAGATATACGCTGTAGAGACACAAATGTTTCCCCTCTTTTTGGAAAGAAGAAAAAAAAGCTCCTCTAGCTTGGTTTACAGGAAAACAAATAACTATACTTGCATCCAGTTTGATGCATGAAAATGGTGTGAAAATACATGAGCGATGCACAATGACTATACAGTTTAATGTTTTATCAACAATATTGTAAAAAAGGAAAAAAAGATCTTTTTAGCGCCAATAACTTCGCTTTGTTTTTCTTTTTTATTTTATTTTTCTCAATTGTAAAATAAACCCCAAAGCAGTTGATGATGCACTTCTGTGTTTTTTTATTCAAAGTACAATTCCTGTTACACCACTGAACATAAAATAAAGTAAAAATAAAAATGTAAACACTGTATGAGACACATTTAAATATATTTTAACATGATTGGCAATACCAAGTACACTGTCATGTAATAGTTTGCGAGGAAAACAATTTGTCAGGCCGGCTAATAAAATGCATCTCCTGGGACTACTTACCAGATAGCGAGATCCTCTGTTTGAACAGTACTTTCCTTGCAGAAGTTTTATTGATATGTACATGCTTGTCTAAACACATTTGCAGCAGTTTGCAGGTGTCTGCTTTTGTCACACCACACGTCTCCCTTTACATGTGCTGCTGCTCCTCATAGGTACAGTAGAATTCTGTAATAAAACCAGCAAACCAAACATAATCTACCCATTGGCATAACATAAATGAAATATATATATCAAACTATTGTATACCAAATGCAAACAAAAATAAATACATAAATAAAAGCTCAATGATTAGTTGTTTTGTAATTGTCAGTTAAATACTTTAGACAGTAGACAATCACTAGAAAACGGTGCAGGTCCTATTTTAAAACCGGGGGCCTCATATAACTGACTTTTTGTCCATGATCAAAACAGAAAGATGCAGTTGTTGAATGAAGGCTGAAATGTCCAAGCTCTGTAGTGATGTCTGACGGCTGAACAGTCATAAACTGATGTTGGTGATAAACTATAAGGGTTCTTATTGTGTTGTGAGCCTCATGCTTGGCTTGTGACCACTCGTTGGAGCGTTTACGCTGAAAGAACCAGTGTTTGTCCTGCCAGAGCCAACGCATCAGTCGTTTGTTCCTGTCTTCCTGGAAGTCAAGTGAACGTCTATCTCCCCCTCCACACACTGCCTTTGGATCTGGTCTGATGACTATTGACATTAAGCCGATACATAAAACTGGGGGAAGTTCAACATCTATCAGCCGTTTCATTCTCCCCCTCCCTCCCTTCTGCCCCCTCTCCTCTGCGTCTGACAAAGACGAACAGTGTATGTCGCCGGCGTGATAATAGTGCGTTTTATTGTTCGCCGGCGCTCAGGGCCGGGGGGGACGTCTCAGATGATCGTGAGGTGACCTTTAACCACGGCTGCCGTCTCCCTGAGCGCTCAGGCTCCGCTCTCCTCCCGAAGGCCTCTGATCTGGGGACGGCCACGTGGAGGGGGACGGCCACGTGGAGAGAGACGCCGGGGCGCAGCCAAACGGGAGGCGTCGCATCGGCGGCCCCTGACTGCAGTGCGGTGCCATGGAGTGGGCTCCCTGAGCACTCAGTTTGAGAACACTCCAGTGTGATGTTCAGAAAATAAATTCACACAAATAAATACACACTCGCTCAAATGAATGCACACACACACACACACACACAACCTTGTAGGGACATTTGCTGGTAAGGGACAGGAATTCACACTCATGTATACTGTACACAGACTCAGGGAGGCACACCAACAAAAACAACCAAGATATACACTTACACATGCATAGGGACATTTTACATTACAAGACAGGGACACACACTCACACAAATCACAAATAAAGCACACACACACACACAAGCAAGAAAAGTTAAACTCACTCTTGCATTTGATCCTTCCGTAGAAATGGATAGGATAGTTCCTATTAGAAACACACACACACACACACATTAGGATGGGCTGTCCTGTCCAGTGTACAATTACACGGCCATTTCACACAGCATCACTTCTGTGAGTGATACATTCATTCATTCACAAAAGAAACATGGAGCGCCTGGATTAGCCTCCGAATGAGGGTTACAGTTTCCCGGAAGGTGGAGGCGGATGATGGGGAGAGGGGTTAGGAGTGTGTGTGTGTGTGTGGTGGTGGTGGTGTTGAAGGAAAATAAATAGCACACAGATAAACACAGGACACTTTGAGCTGATTGCGAAGCTCACAAGGAATAGGAAGGAGGGAATGAACGAAGAGAAAGAGCAAGGAGAAGAGGGGAAAAAAACGGCTTGTAGTTTTAATACCCCTGCGGGTAAACCTGTAATTTTGCTTCGCCGTCAGATAGCTGTCGAGCCCATCCAGACGCTACCCTGCTTTGTTAGGGATCAGCGTGCTGTTTCCTGTGCGCATTCTATGTAAATTACACGTGATAATCGGGACGAAAAACACAATGCCAGTACCTGCGGTGCGGGAACGGAAACCGGGGCTAGATAAACGCCGGGCCGCGGGAAGATTTGCATAGCTTTTGTGTTTTCCGGGCATGCTGAACGTGCGCCTTTAGGATTCGCTGGGATTTCCTCGAGGTTTAAGCATTCGTGAATGTGACTACCTCCTCCCAGGAACCAGACAGTTTACTAGAGGCCAAGCATATATATATATATATATATATATAGGGGACACAAGAGGGGCTACCTAAATGGCAAACATGCATGACTGTGAGGTAGTGGAAATGTTAAATCAGACATTTTTTTTACACAACAATCTCAGAGTCTATATGCCACCCCCTCCTCCCCCCCTCCTCCCTACAAACACACTGACACACACATTTTGTGTGTACTCATTAGAGGAAAATTTGCCGAAAAAGCTCCATGTCCACATTTCTCACAGTTGTGAAGAGGCCTTTTATGTGGACATCTCTCAGACTTCTGGTCGTGAGAATTCAGTGGAATCCAAACATTCACACACAGACAGACAGACAGACACACACACACACACACACTATCTAAGGAGGACATTAAAAAGTCTCCTATAAACAGCTCCACACACACACAAACATGCTGAGCATGTGTGCCCGCACCTTGTGGAACTTTGTAGCTGGGAGAGGGGAATGCTGGAGTCACTGGAGCGCTATTCTGTTTGTTCTTTTAATGTCAATATGAGGGAGACTAAGTGGAGACCTCCCAGGTGTATTTTAAAACTAAACCTACAGTTCCCTCCAAGCCACTAGAGAATTCACACAGCACACCCACACACACACACACACATACACTCTCTGTCCCACACACACACACATACACACAAAATGTGTGATGTAAAGTGCCATGGCAAGTCTGCGGATTTTCCAAGCAACGTACGGAGCGCAGCTGCCTAGGAGATCAGTGAAACAAAGAGACGCTGCCATTGTGGCTTGATGTGCAGACGCTTGAACTCGTCGCTCGCTCCAAACGTGCTCTTTAATACCCAGGATGAAGGAGAAGTGCATGGAAAAAAAATAAACAAGAGCAACAACGGTATGTGACAGAGAGACAACAAAATATTACAAAGAGCATTTCACTGCGATCGGTGACATGGCGCCCCACAAAAAAAGAGTGTTTGTTACCTGATAGGGAAGCCATTGTGAGATTTGAAGTCAGTCAGGAATGTTTTTGCAAGCTGATAAATGTTACACTTTTGTCTCCCGGCAACACAAGCGTTAGTGTAGACTTCCCAGCTAAATGGGAAGGACTTGCTTTGAACTTTACACAAACAAGTGACTACAAAATGCAAGCATACTTAAATTAGACAACCGCTCAAAGTATTGAGCTACACACTGTATATATGTTTCTACCATATAGATTAATTCTCTAGAAACTTCCAAAGTTTAAAAGTACATAAATTCTAGAACTTTTAAGCCAATAGTAGTTGGCGGTGAGCTGCAGCAAAGCTTTGTACCACCTCAGGTCTCCCACCCGGCGGCGGCTTTGCGATTCGGCAGACGTGCCTGCTGTGTAAAAATTGCACACATTACTGTTCATTTTAGCCACATTTGTTTTCAACAGGGAAGTGCAAGTCATTCATCAAGGCAAGGTCGCCTTCTCTCGCGGGAGAGACGAGTGAAAAAGTTGTCTTTTTTCGGTGGAGTGATGGTGGCCGACAGCTGAAGCTAACTGATATCGCACATTCATCTCCCGCCGTGCTTTTAGTTATGATTTTAGCCTCGACAGGGACTCCAGGTTTGGAATAACAGGCAGCGCTGCCATGGCGGCGGCCCACACCCACCCCATCCCACCCCATCCCACCCCACCCCAACTCACCTCGCCCGCCTACTCGGGCCTTCAGCCCATTCATTTATCAGTGCCTCAGACAAAACAATGAAAATGAAACGGTTAGAAGCACGAGGGATGCCGTCTTCCGAAGCCTCGGCCTTTTAATGTCCGCTCATCAGACTCATCTGGGACTCACAGACGGAGGCAGAGGAGCCCATTCATTTCCTTTAGCAGGCTTCCAGTGGCCCTGCTAACAGATCCGAAAATATTTTTTGTTTATTTTATAGATGTAAAGTACAGGAAGGAAGACAAGGTAAGGACACAAAAAACACAAAAATCTACTGTGATGTCTTTCCTCCTTATTATATTTGTTATTGAATACTTGTTATTGATTACCCAACATCCAGTAATTATTTGTGAAAAATCATACATGTTACACAATTCATAGTTTTTTTAGACAAGTTTAATTGGTTTTCTTTTATTTTGTATTTAATTCTTATCATGACCAATGGACATCAACAATAAATGGACATTTATTTTGATCTTTGACCTTGTATTGCAAAGGTCTCTAAAACATGACAAGATCCCATCAAGAACACAGTACACACCCCCCCCCCCCCCCCCCCTCTCTCTCTCTCTCTCTCTCTCACACACATACACACACACACATACACCTACACTTTATTATTTCATTTGGTCTTCCTTCTGGGCAGACTTCTAAACCAGTCAAAGGCTTGGGACAAAAGAGCCTGAGTTGTGTTTGACATGTGCAAGGCCAACCCCATCCATTATCCTCCCGGGACAATACACACACATGCGGGCGTGCACACACACACACAAACACACACACACACAAAAACCCATAACGCTCGAGGATGTACCACGGCATCACTTCAAGATGACGTTGGTTGATTCCGATAATTGACATTTGCTTTCTCATGCATTTTCAAAACAGACCCTCTCCCCCGACTCTCTCTGTCTCTTTCTCTCCCTCCCTCCTTCCTCCCCTCCCTTCATCTCTCCCCATTGAAGGATTATTCAAATGACCTTCAGAAAAAGGAATGTTTTCTTCCGTTTTGGTGCCAGTGGTGCGAGCATCCGTGCTGACATCTCAATTACTTATGCACGTCTCTGAGTCCGTCCCGTGCAGCAGGCAGGCAATCAGAGGCCATGCAGCGTACAGCCCTCAGTCATCTCCAATCAAACGTATGCCCGGACAGACGTGCGTGTTCCGACAGAGCTTGCACACTATTTGCATACAAAGACTTAAGGACTATTGGGCGTTGCGGTGAGGGAGAAATGCCATAAATAAGAAATGGACTGTCCACTGCTTAAAGGGTGTGTGCTTTCACGTGTGTGTGTGTGTGTGTGTGTGCGTGCCCTGTAGGAGCAGGGGTGATGATGATGCAGATGAAGATGATGATAAATGAGGTGACCAAGGGTGAAGGCGGGGGTTGAGTTTGAGACAAAAGTGTGACAAGTGACGAGTCGAAGTTCATAAGAGGTGATGTTTATTATGCAAAGGCTAGACAGTGGGGTCCTGCAGTAACCCCCAACCCTCTCCTCACCATGCACCCCCCACTTCCACCTCTCTCCCCTTTAACTCCTTAAGACAGGGCTCTGTCCCATCTCCTTCTACACCCCCCATAAAGTGACACTTGGCCTAACATGGGCTGATGGAGGGGGACCAGCTTTCTGTCATTAGTATGTGAGAGTGTGTGTGTTTTTGTGTGTGTGTGAGTGTGTGTGTGTGTGTGCATGCGTGTGTGTTCAGTGACAGATATGCACACATGCATACAGGCATACATATACAAGCACACACACACACACACGCATATATTCACACACATAAGAATGTCAAACACACAAACAGATATTGGGCCTCACTAACACACACAAACACACACACACACACACTCATGGATGCGAGGATTGCGGTGACACATGTCATGGTCGGCCCACTAGGCCCCCACACGGGAGAGGATGACATGCTGCGCATAATTTAAACAGTGACACAATCTGCATGTAGAGTTGTTGATGTGTTTTGTTTGGCATGGACACAGGCACTAGCAGGAGAGACGGAGGGGGTGATTATGGACCGGAGGGGAGAGAAAGAAAGGGTGAGAGAGAGAGAGAGAGAGAGAGAGATGGAAGGAGGCATGAACAGGAAGGGGAGGGAGAGAAAGAGAGGGAGCAAGAGAACGATAGAAGAGGGGGTGGAGATAGAGAGATAGAGGGAAGGAGAGAGAGAGAGACTCTGACATGGCTTGCACAGATTGGAGGAGAGCACTGCGACTACCGGAGTCATGCATTTGTCATGTCCACTGAAAAGTAACAACGCCAAACACTAACACAAACAGAAACTCTGTACGGTGCCTCCCCACACACACACACACACACACACACACACACAAAAGAGCACTTGGTTGCCTACTGAGGAGTACACTCTGGCTGCAGTAAGAGGAGCCTGTTTTGGAAGTTTGGTGGCTCCTGCCTTCTAGTGAAGCAATGAAAATGAGATGCTAGCATTGCGCCGTGAAGAACACAATTCAGATGGCATCCGAGTCAGCAGAGTTCTCTGTTAGCGTTAGCACATGTGATTAGCACCGGTGTCTATCTTTACATAACCAGTGTGAAAGCACAAAACAAAAGATCATTCCAGGCGTGAAAAGTCAAATTAATAATAATAATAATAATAATAATAATAATATAAACAACAAGCGATAATTTGGGTGCATTTTTCCACACATCGATTTTGGGGGTGAATTTCCATTTAACTGTCATTAGTTCTAATTCAATTCAATTTTCTCTACTGAGTAGGGTTGTGGGGGGAGGGTGGAGTCTTCTTCAGCAAGGGGATTACACATTTATCGTTGATGAGACATCACTGTGTGTTTATATGCATTCCATCACGACTGTTTGTCAAACCTCGCCATCACCCCCAACCCCACCAGCCACACCACCACCCCCACCCACCCCTGCCTCCCCCTTTCCACCCACCCGCCTGCCTGCCACCAAAACAGTCCTCGTACATGAATTATGCATATGAGTTGCCTCATTAAGGGATCTGTCCCGTGTCGGCGTGCTAATCCCCATCGCTAGCAGGAATAACAAGATTAGAAACGGAGAGTGCCGCAAGCTGGCGTTGCACGGCGGGAGTTGGAGCGGGAGAGAGGGAGCACGGGAGCGCGGGCCGCATCGGGACCGAGGGGACAGGTCGACCTGACCTCCACGAGGATGACGCCAGCCCTTCGCCTGGGTGTCCCCAGCAGCCGCCGCCTGACTGGCTGAGTTGGTCGGCCCCTGTCGGGCCCCGCGGCTACCGGGGACCTGCTCGCCACGCTTGCTATCAGCGCAGGTAGTCACATTGATTTGAAAAGGTGTATTTCGCCGCTCTGCCTTGACACAAGAGATGCGGGATTTGGGGCTTTACCCCCGCAAACAATGCTGGACAGATACCATCGCCATGTCGCTGTTGTTTCTTTTTGTTGTTGTCATTTGTTATTTATTTTGGCTTATTTTTTCACACACACACACACACACACACACACACACAGAGACACTCACAGTAGCTATGGTCCAGTGTCCTTGGCAAATGCCTTTCTTTACCAGCAACAAGGTCGTCACATTGTGCCAGTGAAATCAATGATGCTGTTAAGCCAACATAAAACAGCATTTCAGCCTGCGTCACCGTCTCGCCAATGAACACATCACAAAGGACACACGGTGCAATACACACACACACACACACACACACACACACGCAGCCCAGATTTTATTCCCATATGATGGAATAGCTTTTGGAAAGGGAGTAGCTTGCCCAGTCGTCCTAATGTGCTCTGACACATCTGTTTGTGGTTGTGACTGAGTGGGTTTCTGCGTGTGTACATGCGAGAGAAGCTAAAAGGTGCAGGATCCCGAAGGCGGCGACCATGGCAAAGACAAGACACCCTGCCGAAAAACAGACTCTTAGAAGCAGCAGCGCTGGCTGGCTGGGTGCTGTCATTGTTTAGACTCCATTAATTTTATAGTGCCATTCGGAATTATCCATCTGTTTAAAGGTTAACTGCTTTTTGCACTGGTGAAATGAGCTTCCCACACTCAGGGTTGCCTTTCACAACACCATCAGCAATGTTTCTAACACCTCAGTAATGTTTTTCTTCTGCACATAAATAGATGCATAGACTATACACTGCATATATAGTGTATATACATGTATATATGTACAGTATATATATATATATATATATGTATGTTGTATTTGTGTGTGTACTGTATGTATGTAAACACACGCATATAAACAATTCTCTCTCTCTGTATATATATATATATATATATATACATGTGTGTGTGTGTAATTACTAATAAAATACTGTATAAAAAAAACTGTTTTGTTTGCAATTTTTCTCCAGAAGCATTCGTCCCCCATCCCATTGTGGAAGATGTTCCAGTAGCAGCGCTGGCCCTCATTCACAGAGACTGTAGAGGCAGCACAGGCAGTGGCGGCGGCGGCGGTGTAGCCATAGCGGTCGAGAGCCAGGCGGAGGTCGGCTGGGAATACAATCCACTTAACGGCCTCAGTGATGGGGGTTTCATTGGCATAGTGGAGGGGGTGGGCTCACTTTTATGAGCCCCAGTGTCGTGGCGCGGAGACGGCGGTGATTTAGCGCTCGGCCTGTCATTTGCCTGTCAGTGTGCCGGGATAATCTCTCTTGACCAGATATACAAGAGGAGGGGTGGGGGTGGGTCTGGTGCTGATTCTGTCCGCTCGATAATAAAATGCCGTGCTCCGCTTTAATGTCGTAATTCACACCCCCCGGACCCCAGTAAAATGAGGATCCCGCTTGTTGGCGGCGGCGGCAGAATAGGCCGCGCTGCGACTGACACGGACGCTGTGGTGGGGCCTGTGTGTTTCTAGTGAGGGTGCTGGCCAGCGTTAAAGACAGGGACAGACATGCTGCGGGACAGACAGGCTGGCTGTGGACAGTGTTCGGAGGGGGTGAGAGGATAGAAATTCTCTGCTGTACGTTCCCGCGTCTAATCTCCAGTCTGCCGATGGGTTCTCACCGGACGTCTAGAGGAGAGACTAGCGTCCACATTCACTCTGAGCTAATGGGACAGATTAGAAGGGCTAGTTTGCAGCCACAGCCCTGTTAGCACCAGCTTGCCCTTGGTGAGATTCTCCTGGATCTACAATACTGGGCCACTCACTTAACCACCGCCCCCCTTCCCTCACACACACACACACACACACACACACACACACGCCCCCAGGCCCTCAGGGGAAGGCAGGGCTCAGTGTTATGACATGATGTGACTGTTGTGACAGGACCCCCGTAGGACACCCTCCACCCATCCCCTCCCTCCATCCCTCTCTCTCCTTCTCTCATGGCTTCCATGATAAATCAGTCACACAATGTCAGAGGTAGAGATTAGGGAAGTAGAGGAACACATGCCACATCCTAACCCCCCCACCCCCCTCCCCCACCCCACCCAATGCCACTCTGTCTTCTCACATCCCCGCCATGATGGGCTGTCATCGTATGGCCGTCCACCGGTGCTGTCAGGGAGAGGACGTGCGAGTTTGTGCGGCTCGGGAAGACTCTCCGCTGTGTGCGAGATACGCACCAGGCTTTAGGCAGCGGTGGCGACGACAAAACCAGTCGCAGCTGTCACTTTGGCTATTTTTGCACGGCGGCAGACGAATGCAAAAAAAAGATTCTTCTCTCTCTCCTCTGTCTCACACACTTTCTGGCTCCCTCGCAGATGGAACATCACAAAACATCACTGAAGCACCTCACATTGTTTGACAGATGTAATATTGATTAAACAGTCTGACAGATATTGAGGTGTGTGTGTGTGTGTGTGTGTGTGTGTGTGTGTGTGTGTGCGTGCGCTGCATTCCCACGTAGGTCCCCTGCTGGACCTTTTCCACAAGCAGCTCTGAGAGGGATCAATTAGCCCAGAGCAAAGCTGTGAGATATGAGCTTTAAGCTATTAGTGAGTCCAATGCTAGGACCACTACAGCCAACAGAAGACTTATGGACTCTCAGTGCTCAAATTGCACTGTGTGTCTGTGAGAGATAGAGAGAGAGAGAATATATTTGTGTGTTTGTGTCTGTCTTGTTAGGTGTATATGTGCTTGCATGTTGTGTGTGATTGTGTGTGTGTGTTTCTGTGGTTCATTCGCCTGACAGAAATGTGTGTGTTTGCCCATTGTGTGTGTGTGTGTGGTAGTACATGTGCTTCTGTTGATGTGTGTGTGTGTGTGTGTGTGTGTGTCTAAATGTGCACGCTAACTGCCAGGCTGAAGCTGTGAGCCGTCACTGACACAACTATAGCTACAGCGGCCGCCCTATTTGCAGGCTCCGAGCTTTTGGCCAAGGTTGACGATGATAGCAGGCAAACTGACACTTGATAGACGGCCAGCCCACAGCTGGCATCACCACTTCATTGGCGGCTCGGGGGGGGATCCGCAGCAGCACCACCACCTTCAAAGCCGCGCACTAAGCTGCCTTGGGTTTGGCAGACATCCGTCAAAGGCGACACTAACGCCCACCAACACAAAGTAGCTGTTTATGTTGAGGGGGATTTAGAAAGGTGTCGTCTGTGACGGGATCATACCACTTCTAATTTTCTCAGCAAACGGATTGAAATATTAATGTATGATCTCGTGCTAGGTATTTCTTTCTTTTCTTTATTAAAGATCCACTCAATTTCATTTCAGTCTGTTTTTTTTTATTGTTTTTAATAAAGGTGGCGTGTCAAACGTCACCTAATAGTTTAAAAAAACCTTGAATGGTTTTGTCTGCAATTTTCACAGCTTTGATCTATAGTATAATTTTGGCCCTTCAATCACAGATTTGCTTTTATAATCTGAGTGTTTCCTAGTCATCCTATCAGTGTCTGTGCATACTAAAGTTACAGCTGTAGCCTAATGCTAAAGGCCCCCTGTAGTGTTTGGAGGATGCCTCACCCCCCTCCTGGTCCCTTTTAACCCTACTGCCTACAACAGCCCAGGATTAAACATGCTGGAAAAAAGGCTCTCATTCAGAACTTGTGTTTGCTGTTTTATTGAAACAAAATAGGCAAATTAAGCCATTGAACCTACCCCCTACCTCCCCACGCCCCACAAACACACACACACAAACACACACACACACACCTCATCCCCCAAGCCATCTTTTTGCCTGAAGCAAGGAGCTTTGAGTTGTCAGAAGCGTCAAGTTTGGGTCAGCTATGCCCGCAGGCATTTAGGCCTATGAGCCAGTCATTGGGGGATTCCTATAGGAACGAGGGCACAGACAAGCCAACGGAAAGTGAAAGAGAGAGAGTGAGCGACAGAGAGAGAGAGAGAGAGAGAGAGAGCTGACTGACTGAAAGACACAGTTGTTATTGCATTGCATTATTACATTATAGTCTGACAGCAAAGCCAAAGGAAAGTGTAGGGACTTAGAGAGGGTGCCTAAGGACAGATTCTCCCAGGTCCTCGGTCCCCACTAAACAACTCCTTAAGCAGTTATAGAACAGGTTCTGGCTGAGGCCCGTTTCCATCTCGTGTTGGTCTCACGGTGTTGTATCACTCTGCCCACCCACGTATTTACATTCCTCGTGTTCATCCGCAGCATTCATTCCATCTTTCCCTTCGACTCCCTCTCCCACCATGTAGGCCAATGCAGTCGTTGACTTTTGGAGTGTAGCATCGCTTCAGAGAGGAGGAAAAAAAAAAACAGCAACACCACTCCAGTCTCTCCCTCTGTAGGTAAAGAGTGCTGCTTATCCACTGAGACTGACACGACGAGACAGCCTTAATTAACTGCCTCGCTTTACCTTGTTCTTGCATAACCTGAGCCTTATTTACTTGTTTATGTTATTTATTTATTTACCTTTCACGAGGGAAGGCTTCGTCTTGGAGAGCCATCGTCACTTGTGCATGCTAATTAGAACTGAACGACAAAACCACTTGTCTACTTAATTAACCACTTAAGGAATTAAAAAAAAAAATGCTAAACATACGAACAGCAGCTAAGAATGTTATACTATACAGCACAATAATTTAATAAAAATCGTTTTGCCTTTGATGTAATTTGAAGGAGAAAACCAAACCCACCCGCATCTCTCTTTCCCTTCTCTCCCCCTCTCATTCTCTCCCAGTCCCCTTTGACGCCAGTCATCTTGACATGCTGTAAATAATCTTTCAAGTGCTGATTTAAATATTTTTTTATTACAATCATTTGCAGGTTCCCTCAGTGTTAATGATGAAGGGTTTAATTCATCATAACAATATTCGCACAACCTCTAATTAGCACTGGCGCGTGCACAACAATAGCGCCGTTATCTCCCTATGCAAATGAGCTCTCAGTCTGTTGCGTTTGCTAATTTTATGAAACGGTGATAACTACACTCGCGTTAATCTTCCTCTCGTTTAACCCCAGTTTACTTTCTAATCCACCATCCATAATAAACAAACAACAAACAATAATCCTATTAAATATGCCATTCTTTCTTTCCTTTCTTTTTCGATTTCTTTCTCTATTTAGCTTCTATCTTTTCTTTTTATTTCATCCCAATTAGTAGGTAAGATCTTAAATAGCTGACATCAGATACAGTAGACTAGCCTTTGCCCTTCATACACACAAACACAGTACAAACACACACACACACAAGCACACACACAGACACATCCAAGGCCTGTAGGGTTACTGGCTTATCAAGGTAACTTCGAGAGTAACTTGATGACGTGCTGTGTAACTTCCCGATTAACACGTATTACAAAAGGTGGATTAGTTTTAATCAAGGTATGTTGCCATGCCATTTACTTTGCATCTCGAACCTGCTCGGGGCACGTTATGTTCTTGCTTCTCACTGGGTTGACCCGCCACACTCTCCTCAATCTTTAAACACATTGAATAAGTATAAGGATCACTCAGGGATTACTGCACAAAGGCATTTGAGGTCAGTCAATATTCTTCCTCCCCTCCCGACCGACAACAGAATTTAGACTACAGTCACTTGTGATTTTACCGGTTAAGACGGTAAAGACCGGGTTAATTTCCTGTCACGCTATGGTTTTATTCAAAGACTGCTAATTGTGTTGTTTTGTAAGCGAACACAAATAATTTGGTGATATAGCCTACATGAAATTGATAAATTATATGGATATAATCTAATTAAGAAAAATAACACTAGTGCTCTCCAAATGATGCAGCGGACTTTGAGCTGTCATTTATTTGCACTGTAGTCACGAGCGCATTTAAACAGGAGAATTAGAATTAGAAGATTTAATGCTTGCAAGGGGATGCACATGATTGCAGGACATTTGCAATATCCTGTTTTACTTGAATCTATCAGGCTACACTTTGCACATGCATAACTGAGAACAGGTACAGCTTTACCCCCCCAGTGTCTTAGACAGCCTAAGGGCTATGTTTAATGCAGACAAACTATTCATTTAATAATTGATTCACTCACTACCATTTTGAATCAGTTGACAAAAGCTTGTGCAAGATACTGGTGCAATACAGGCTGTCATTCTAGCCAAATGCAAGGGTAGATAAAGACAAGAAAACTATCAGAAAATGGATACTCTGATGGCAAGCATTTTTAACAGGACTTCAAATGAGAAGTGTGTGTGTGTGTGTGTGTGTGTGTGTTTGGGTAATTCCACAAGCTCTCCTTAATATATCGGGGTGTTTATGCATCCACGTTTATGGAGCTGTGCCTGTGTGTGTGTTTACACAGAGGTGTCTTTGCCTATGTGTGTGTGTTTACATAGCTCTGCAAAAGTTTATACTAGAGATGAAATAGACATGTCCACCAACGACAGCTCTCCCTCTGTGTGTGTGTGTGTGTGTGTGTGTGTGTGTAGGGGCTGCTGGAGATGAGGCGTTATTGTAGAGTGACACTGAGACAGTTTGTTATGAAATGTTGTTTTGCGTTGTACCTGGTGACAGTGTTCATGAAGCCATCAAAACCTTGGGCCTGGGCCACACACACACACACACACACACACACACAAATGCACACGTCAGATCTGCCACCACAATTAGAACTCAAATTAGCAACACCCAGTATCATTACCTGTAGAGACATGGACATGACTTGATATGACAAGCTGCTGGTCTGTCTGGCTAACTAGGTCAGAGCGAGCAATTATGAGGTTTTGGGGCAATACAGAGAGGGGTGGGGGGATTTGGGATGTGTGTGTGTGTGTGTGTGTGTGTGTGTGTGTGTGTGTGTGTGTGTGTGTGTGTCACAAGAGGGTGTACGGATGAAGGGTCCAGAATGAGTTTGAAGTCATCTCAACTCAAGCCCAGAAGCCATTCTCTTTAAGATGTAATGGCATCTTGTAATTAGCATAATGTCCCAACATGTCTGAGGCGATCAGCAGCACTCACACTGGTGCTGTTGGCTCATTACGACACGGCAGAGAGGGAGGGTGATGTGTGTGTGTGTGTGTGTGTGTGTGTGTGGAGGGAGGGGGGTGAGGGGTGGATGGGCTTGGCAGGACATGGGCCACGCAAAATGCCTGTCGCCTGTCCACAACCTGTCACAACCTGATGCCAGGCCCTCACACAACACAGTGGGTTGAGCAATAGCAAAATAATAACATTGATTTTGTCAATATGTTTTATTTTGGTTGTCTGGGAGTTTTTTTCAGAATGTAGAAACGTGAGGTCCAGCTGTATTTTACCCCGGGCCTCTGATTGCCTCTTTTCTTCTGAAATATCAAATTAGTGCTATTGTGTTAACATTGCTTATAGTCATGTCGGCACAATGTCAAGTCGAGAGACAGAATCACAAAAAAATCATTCTGAAAAGCAGCTTACAGAAAATGGTTTGAGCAGCCTATACTTTAGACACAAAGATGGACATTTGTTCTCACAACAGTGGCTGCAGGTAGAAATTACAGCATATGAAAGGGACTTGAGATTATGAAAAAAATATGTTTTGCATGTCATAACTTGCCTACAACAAAAAAATCTAAACTTTAAAAAAAAAATAAAAATGTGTGACGAGTATTTGAAAGCAAGATCTAAACTTCTCTCCTGGAAATTCTGTTGGCAGAAATCACCAACTGTCATGTCCTTAGTGTCTTGATGCAAACCAGATGAAAGAGACATTTTGGATTTCTAGTATAAAGCTAGCCAACTGTAGGTTGGTTGAAAACAGGATAGGCTATGCATGGTATCAAAATAAACAGAAGAACCTGTCAATTCCAATGGTTTATATGATTAGTGGTAATCCGCTGTTACAATCAGTCTTGGGTTCTAAGTGTCAAACCCTCCACATTTGCTTGTCACCTTTGTGATTGTAAAGGAACAGTAGGCCTACTGAAAGTACACATTTACAAGTTGCAAATGTCTTCATGAGGGTTTTGAGGGAAGACTGAGGTTGAACCATGAAATCGAAAGTAATCATTTTCCCTTCAGTAACAAATGACACAGACACTTCAAACAGCACCACAACACTTTGTTTGTGATGTCCTCAAGAATTTCGAGCAGCATCGGGCCGTCATGTGACAAGCGAGTGCTATTATGATTGTGTGTGTGTGTGTGAGTGTGTGTGTGTGTGTGTGTGTGTGTGTGTGTGTGTGTGTGTGTGTGTGTCAAAGAGCTAGCATGCGATGGCATTCATCAAGCCTGTGTCCTGAGCTATCAATCGGCGGTGCCACAGGCAGGGAAAAACACACAGTGGTGCTCCTGGGGCCCTCAGCCTAGTGTTGGGAGGTCTGTCCCTGGCTTTTAATCAATCCCCATTTTCTGTAGCATGCTCACTGGACCCCACATAAATCTTCACCCGCTGCAGCTCCTGCCTTATATATAATGTATTTGTGCAAAGAGAGAGAGAGAGAGAGAGAGAAAGAAGAAAAAGAAATGGAGGTGACAGAAGCAGTGGTTAACATGATCAAACATTCTACCGCAGGGCAAACAGGCCATCCTGACCAGGCCTAGGCTGAGCTGATGGGTTTTGTGTGTGTGTGTGTGTGTGTCTGTGTGTGTGTGTGTGCGTGTGTGTATGGGTGTGTTTGTGTGTGTGCATGTGTGTGTATAAAAGAGTGTAAGAAATGACTGAATAAAGAAAAGGAGAGATGGAGAGAGAGATGGTCAGGAGGAGGGAGGAAGGAGGTCTGAAGGCAAGAGAGGTATGGAGAGGTGTTAGAGAAGAATGAATGGTAAAAGGGGTTCATATGAATAGCTTTGTGAGTACATGTGTGCATGTGTGTGTGTGTGTGTAAATGTGTGTCCGTGTGTGTCTGTCTGTGTAAATAATATGGGATATGTGGGGTGCATATGGGTGAACTTCTACATAAAAAGTGTTTGTGTGTGTGTGTGTGTGTGTGTGTGTGTGTGTGCGTGCAAGAGAGACAGTCTATATGGCTCTGCTGTACATCTCCATATATCACACTGCTGAAGGCTAATCTCTCATCCTCAAACACACAGGAAATACTCCCCATCCTCAAACCAGCCCGGATTCATCCTCATCAGACAAACTCAATAGCCACAAGGTCACACTCTCTCTTTCTCTCCCCCCCCTCCCCTTCTTTCTTTCTCTCTTTTTTTTTTTTTTTTTTCTGTTCACTTTTTATTGTTTGTTTGAAGGGTCGCGCTCGCTCTGTGTGCTGACCTTAAAGAGCTTGTGGATGCAGTAATGGTAATAGCTGCGAGGGAAAGCGTGCAGTGCGGCCGCCCGCATTGAGGTGAAATGGCCGGTGCATTCCAATAAGAGCGCCATTGTGCGCTAACAATG
>JAGFZM010001698.1:0-13508 GCA_017657215.1 Limnothrissa miodon | reverse complement strand
AGAGAGAGAGGGGTGCATCATCAGACATTTGGAGTAATACTGTGAGCCAGAGGGCATATGAGCACGGAAGGCAATGCAGATTTGCTTCACTCCCACTGCTGATAACCAGCCCAAGTGCATTACCATAATACAAACCCCACAAACAGGCCTGCTATTCGCCACAGCTTAGTCTTTCAGTCAGCAAACAAATGTATGCAAATATCACTTCAGTTTATGTAAAACGTTTCAGAAGTGCTAATGCCTCTGTGTTCGGCTTGGCATGAATAAGGAATTAATGGTTTCGTTTTTTATTCAGAAAGTGTTTCCATCTCTCTCTCTCTCTCTCTCTCTCTCTCTCCCTCCCTCCCCCTCTCTCTCTACATTTTTTCTGTGTACCTTCCTTTCCCATGAATGGTGATAAAGTACAAGGCAGAGGAAATATGTTTTTTTTTGTTAAGTTTAGTATGTAAAGATTCTCTGAAGTGATGTTCACTGAATTCATGTATGTTTTCTCCAAAGACAGCTAGCGCTGGAGGGGCTCGGTGCTGAGGGTCACACAGGCACCATGGAGTGAAAGAAGTGATAGCCTAGCGCATTCCAGCTGGGATCTTCACAAAGAAAGATGGGGATAGAGAGAGAGAGAGAGTGTGTGGGAGAGATAGAGAGAGAACTTGAGTGCAAGGAATTCAATTGGTTAACACAGAATAAGAGAGTGAAAGAAAGAGAGAGATATGGAGAGCAAGGAATTCAATTGGTTGACACAGCATGAGAGAGAAGGAGAGAGATAGAGGGAGGGGTGGAGAGTTATGGAGACAGCATGAGAGATAGAGAGAGAAAGAGAGAGATAGATAGAGAGAGGAAGGGGTAGAGAGTTATGGAGACAGCATGAGAGATAGAGAAAGAGAAAGATAGAGAGAGAAAGAGAGAGATAGATAGAGAGAGGAAAGGGTGGAGGGTTATGGAGACAGCATGAGAGATAGAGAGAGAAAGAGAGATAGATGGCGGGTTATGGAGACAGCATGAAAGATAGAAAGAGAGAGATAGAGGGAGGGGTGGAGAGACAGCTGAGGAAAAGTTTGAACAGGAGAAGCTGGAGGAACAGCAGGGGGCTCAGCAGGGCTTGATAAGATGGCTGATGGGATGGCGTCTCGTCTCGGCCCCTGGGCTAGAAACCCTCGCGCTCGATAAACACGGGTCAAGGTGAACGCAAAGGATGGTGGGAGGCCGGGCCAGAGGGGACAGGGGGAGAAAGAAGGACAGAGAGTCCATTAGAAGAGCTCCAAAGCGCTCCGGGATCCAACGGCAGGAGGCCACTG
Source organism: Limnothrissa miodon (assembly GCA_017657215.1). Taxonomy (NCBI): domain Eukaryota; kingdom Metazoa; phylum Chordata; class Actinopteri; order Clupeiformes; family Clupeidae; genus Limnothrissa; species Limnothrissa miodon. The sequence goes on along the minus strand of JAGFZM010001698.1, from coordinate 12,213 downwards.
GGGGAGGGGAGAAGAAACATCAGCAGCAGAACGCAAACACCTGCGGGCGGAGGCTCTAGATACGTGTGTGTGTATGGGTGTGTGTGTGTGTGTGTGTGTGGAGCTGAGAGGAGCTGAGACCCAGGAGCCTGAGCTGAGGAAGTCATCAGCACTGCTGCAGAGGGAGGGAGAGTATGGACTCATCCTGGCGTTCCCTCCGTTCATATCATCTGGTGTGTGTTACTGTACAAGTAAAACTGCATTGTTATAGTAGACTAAAGAAACATGCATAACAGTGTAATGGTAGGGTTAGGGTTAATGTAGCGATGATTCTTTGAGACTGATGGCTGACCAATCACTATAGTCTGAAAATGAAATGATCACTCCTGGTTCAGTGTCCTACTGTACCCTGAGCACCTGTGAGTCTAGTGATGGTCAACACTCGGGTCTCACAGATCCATCATTACATTCATAACTCACAGTCTGTTTTGACCTTGACATTTAGACAGACATCCTTCACCCATCTACAATTCTGGTTAAACAGACCCATGAACCTGAAGATACCGGTCTTCCCAGCATCATATAGACACTGCATGTACAGGGCCATTTGATCTTTTTTGAAGTGAATTTGATTTATTCAGAGCCTTATACAACAGTCTTGCCTCACTTCACAGCAAAGGGCCTGGGGTCATGCAGAGGAATGCAATTTGTTGAAGCTCAGACAGCCATTAGTTTATGGTGTTAAAGGAGCATCATAATAATCCCAGGATATACTCCCACATCATCAAAGGCCAGTCAAGACATAGATTCTAGACAGTGTAGCTGCAGCATGGGACATTACATGGGACATGGGAACATGGGAACATGGGAAATTATACCTACCAAAGGGAGAAATAGACGAACATTATATTGCAACATCATCAAAAGTTAGATCATTCATCAGGGAGTGGATTTCAGTTAAATTCATGCATTCTGACCAAGTTTTTAGTTTATTCTTGCAATATTTTAGCCTGGCCCGCTCATACTTCCTGAAAAAAAGAAGGCGTGTAGTAAGGCAGCCTCGCCAGACTAAGCTCCTAAGAGCCAGGCTAGCTAATATTCTTGTTAAAGACATCATGTTAAGTGTTAAGTCTTAATGTAGCTTCACACTTTGTTGGTTGTATAATGAGGATCGTAACATATAAAACAAGTTATTGAGAACAATGTGTATGTGAGTTTATCAAAACATATAGTCTCTTGACTTTTTCTGGTAAGAATCTGATGTTTCTATGTCTCCGTCCACGTTTCAAACATTTTTTAGGTAGATTGGAAGCTGTCTTCTGCTATTTCATCTAAAGTCTTCAACATTTGTTTTAGTAAGAAGTTCCTTTAGAACAAAATGTAAAAAAAAAAAATCACCTCCACAGGCCCGACTTGGGAACTTTGCACAACTATGACACAGCATAAAAAGCCTAATATGGACACTTAAGCGTGAGCTGTGTGAACGGGTGAATAAAAATTGCGAGAGGGAAGACAGGTCCTTTAGCGATGACCTCTTCTCAAACTGATTGGAATATGGAACAAAGGAAATGGAAAAGAGGGAGAGAGAGAGAGACCAACGAAGATAATGAGCAGAAAGCAAGGTTAAAGGAACAAGATTAACAATGAGGTCATCAGGGGAAGACAGTTGCAGCGCGGTGAGGTAGTGGGACCGAATGATAGCACAGAGATAGAGAGAGAGAAAGAGAGAGAGAGAAGGAAAAGAAAAAAGAAGATAGAGTTGAGAGTAAGGAGAGGGGCAGTGGAGAAGTCTGAGGCCAAGGAGAGGAAGAATGATGGAAGAAGCATATTCAGCATCCAAATGAGCTGTGGAAGGTGACGGAGGTTAACGGGCGGAGCTGTTGGGGACATAGATGTATGTGTGGATGTATGTGTAGATATATGTGTTGCCTGTGGCATTTGTACCACACAGGACCAAACGATTTGTCGTTTATTATCTTCATCTTCCGATGAATGCATTAATTCCGATGAATGCATAAACAAAAAATACAAATTTTATTTAAAAAATATTGCAGTGGGCTCACAGGTTTGTTTTATTCTTGACTAGCTCAGAACCAACAGTGCCTACCATTTTAAAACATGGCAGTTATATGACCTCCAACACCATCACCATCTCCTGTTTTGAACACATAATCTTGAGGTCTCGTAAGAAATCACTCTCTGGGGAGAAAATGATCAAATGTCGGACAACCTCACTCAAACATTCATTTCCAGTAAAGCTGTATCAGGCAAAAAAAAGCAGATCAAACCCCAAGCAGGAAATTTAATCACTGTTGAATCACGCCAATGCATGTGCATCATCAAGTAACATGAGAAAACATCTTCCAGAATAGTCCATCTTAAATTAAATTCACATTAATACACTTCACTTTTCACTTCAACAACTTTGTGTACAGTTTGTAGATTTGTACAAATTGACAGGTTCTTTTTGCACACCTTTGGTCTACAAAACAAAACAAAACAAAACAAAACAAAACATCTGCCCAACCTTGCCATACATCCCCTATTTACTATTCACCACCTGGTCATATAGTGTAGGAGAATACAGAAGAAGAACTGCAGTGTTATATATAGGGGTGTGTGTCTGTGTGTTATAATACATGATGACAGCACAGGAGAGGAATCTGCATACGCGCTATTGGGGAGAACTGTCAAGGGGCCAGGGGCTTGTAGGGCCCTCTGAAATCCATTTTATTTTTTCCCAAATTCCGTTTTACGTTATAATCATATTTAGTTACCTTAATGTCTGTCCAATTTTGGAGTGCATGGGTAAAAAAGCTAAATTTTACAATTTTAATCAATATTTAGCTTTAAAAGTCAATGACAAACACAACCACACATATCAAATGAACACATACAGAAATATATGTTATAGCCACTGTTAACTCAAAAGTAGATATCCAAAAATAGTTTTGGGGACAAAAAAGTCTATTACAACTTTTTTTATTATACAGCTCAACTTCATTAACTTAATAGGCTACAACTTAACAGCATTTGCAGAAGAGTTGTTGGCCAGATGCATAATAATTGTTTGGATATACTGTAGCTCTGCCTGAAATCTGGCAGTCAATCGCAAAGATTCTAGAGCGCTCGTAACTCTTTAGAAGCTGCTAGTTTTGCAGCAGAGGCTGGCTACGTTTAGACTTATCCTTCGCATCTGTGAGGATTGGAAACAAACTCATGTGATTAACAAGATATGGTCTCTAGGCAACCTCGGAGACTCATTGAAATTGAAAGTTGTGACAAAAGTGGGCAGAAATCATGTTTGTCTTGTAAGTGGGCGATCGCATTTATTTTGTGAACACGGAAATATGTGTCTGTATGTGTGTGCGTGTGTGTCTGTGTGTGTGTTTGTATGTGTGTCCCTGTGTGTGTGTGTGTGTGTGTGTCTATGTATGTGTGTGTGTATGCGTCTACATGTATGTATGTGTGTGCAGGCAAAGAGGTCACAAGCAGAGCTGGTCCCTGGGGCAGGGGCAGTTAAAGTCAGGTTCACAGGGGCAGTTAAAGTCAGGTTCACAGGGGCAGAAAGGGGGCCGGGGGAAATTACAAACCTCCCTTTTAGCTCCGCCTGTCACTCCCGCTGCAGCAGAAGCATCCAAATGAACAATTATTAATGACCTGATTAATTATAGATCTGCTGGCTAATTATGAAATGTGCCTAAGTAATGAGATTTCATTTCCCTTCTATTCTTTCACCCAACACAAATGAGCACGTTCCCATTCTGCCTCAGTGGTGCGTGACAGCATCAAGGAATGTTCTCTCTCTCTCTCCTTCTCTCTGCCTGTCTCTCTATCTCCCCTTCTCTCTCTCTGCCTGTCTCTCTATCTCCCCCTCTCTCTCTGCCTGTCTCTCTATCTCCCTCTCTCTCTGTCTGTCTCTCTATCTCCCTCTCTCTACCCCCCCCTCTCTCTTTCTCCCTCTCTCTTTCTCTCTCTCTCCGCAGGGCTGTAAAAAGTGAAAGACAAAACAAATACAAGTACAGGGTACAACAAATAACAGCATATACACCCACACAATGTCTTTACACCACACACACACACACACACACACACACACACACACACAGTACACTCACACCCTGCCAGAGACACTCTGTGTTTTGGACTCATCTGATCTGTCCTGACTAATGGTGAGATGGAGCTGTTACTGCCGCTCCACGCACAGGACAGATCAGATGACATACAGTCAGACAGACAGACACAAGGTGAAGTGACATCATATTTTCACAGCTGGCTGGCGACCAATAGCACCTCAGGAACAAGACTGAATCCGATGAGGTCATTCACAAGTGCCGGGGCAGAGCTAGTGGCTTACTGCCGACTGCAAATGGAAAGGAAAGCAAACACATGAAACTTGGAAAATGACGAATGAGTCAAAAGGGCACAAGATGGCTGCTCTTTCTAAGAGAACCTTTAAATGTGGAGATTAACTTTCAGAGGTCATGACAAAGGCAGACACTCTTTTAGCCTGACATTTTGTAGAATAAAGCTATACATTTTTTAAATTTACTTTGTAATCTTTTCAGTGTGTGTGTGTGAGGGGGGGGGATCTCAATATTGGTGGGGATGTAACAAAACTGAGTGTACACCGAGTTGAAATAAAGGTTTTTCTAGATTTAAAAGAAATCAACCAGGAGAGGTGGGGACACAGCTAATTCTACGCCCTTGAGAAACCTTTTCTCCAGCGCTCAGGCCTTTATACCGAGTTCAGGCCTTTCTCCAGTGTGTGTGTGTGTGTGTGGTGTAGAAAGAGGCAAAATAAAGTGTGTGTGTGTGTGTCGGGGTGTAGAATGGGGCAAAATAAAGTGTGTGTGTGTCTGGGGGGTGTAGAATGGGGCAAAATAAAGTGTGTGTGGGAAGAGGGGTGTGACTAGGGTCGGGCTGAGTTAATCCAAAACTACAATTGGTGATATAAGAACAGAAAAATTCGTTCCCAGATTCGTTAAGAAGCTCTTAACGCTGAGATCTTCTTTGGAGCGCTAATCTGGCTAATGAGAGCTCTTAAAGAGCGCTTCAAAGAAGATCTTAGCGTTAAGAGCTTCTTAACGAATCTGGGTAACCCGGCCAATGATGGTGGAATGATGGTTGAGGCCTTTGCATTCTTGCCTACAGTATGAGTTACCTGTGATAGGAGTGACTGCATATGAAGGTGCTTTCCTAATGAAATCACTTATCATCAGTAATCTACACCCATCTTGCCATCCAGGCTATCGGGCCTCTCTCTGGTGGCTCTTCCTCCAGCCCAGCCCTCGGCCCCGCAGCGAACAGGTGCATGTGAGGCTGGAGCTGAACGACCTTGTTACCTGATGATTAATGCAGGGCCTCCCCCGGGTGGCGTGGGGTGGACTGCTGATGAGAGGATGATGGCAGACGCGGGCCCAAATGGGGTCGGCTCCAGCCGCATGCAGATGTTAGTGTGGGGAGAGCTAATGAGCAGAGCGAGGAAATGGGGGAAAAAAGTTGAGGATGGTCGATGCGTTATCTCACATTTATGTTCACAGAGGGACAGTTAAAGCAAAGTACAGCGATTAAAATTTGCGGATTTACAACAGTTAAAATAAATCATCTTTACTGCCTCATCAAATAATGTGACATATCAGTTTAGCTCCCCAACGGAAGACAACAGAAATGCTGGATGAATATTCAACTCATTTTATTCAAATATAATTTTATTGTCCATCTATGATTATGCTGAATTACTCAGATAAAGAATAATGACGGCAGTTTATGTTTCTGAGAAATGAAATAATTACATGCTGAAGTATTTCAGAAATAAGAAAAGGTAAAACAAAGAAAAATATATAGGCTAATGCAAATAACTAAAAAATGCACACACACACACACACACACATATATACACATGCACACACACACATACACAAATACACACACAAACACACACACACACACACACACATATCTTCAGAAGCATACTGGACCCTCTAGGTCCATTTTCAGAAGTATTTAATGATTCATTATAAAACTGAATTGTAGGCCAAGTCACGACTATCCAATTGTACAGTCTCACAAAAGGTTGTTAAGGCAGAAAGGTTGAAAGGTTGGTAGGGGAAATGTTAAGAATGAAGAATAGGGAGAAGGTTAGCCTCCAAGACGAAAGGTTTACGAGTAAGATGTCTTGATCCTTATATCTCCCCATTCACTATTCCCAATGAAACGGACATGAAGTGTAAAGCGTTTCCTTTCCTGCTTTTGGGAAGCAGCATATTGCTTAAAATGAGTATTGTATGCATCATTCAACGTTAACACTGGCTGTCAAAGCCACCTATGAAGTACATAAAACACTAACACAGCCATCTGCCACCATACATGCCGGCTTAAAAGCACTAAATACGTTGAGCCTTGCAGGTTGGTTCAGAATCAGAATCAGTTTTATTGGCCAAGTATACTTGCATATACAATGAATTTGACTCCAGTGGGTGTTATGCTCTCTTGACATGCAACAAGCCTCTGGCACACTGCTAAGACATCCATCAGTACACATACACCCTTCTCAATACCCAAGAAGATCCAAGAATGCTTCATGATTTCCATAAAGGATGCCTTCATCTTGAAAGACTTGGTAACTTGCAGTTGGGTAAATGAAGACTTTTTTATGTTAATTTGGTCTAAAATAATGTGCCAGTGTGAAAATCATGTTATGGTGCAAAAGCTAGAGCCAGAACTCTTTAGGAAAAAAGAACGAATCAGAACTAAACAGACATGTGTTAAAACTGTACTAGAGGCACCCAAGAAAGCCTATGTGAGGTTAAACATACAGCGCTTTTATATTTGTAAGGTTTGGGAGCACTGCAGAGTTCACGCGGGGTAGCAGAAGCGCTGGCTGTGTTCCGCTCTCTCAAAAGAACAATTCAGGAAGAACAGTCAGGACGAGCACACAGTGTGATTTGCCCGTGGGAATCAGCGTCCGCCACGCAGGAAACTTGCAGCGCAGCAATGGTAACAGCAACCTCTGAGGATAAGAGAGCGCAGAGCCGGAGCAGGAGAGAAAGCACATCCTCTCTAATCCCACAGCTTGCTGTACTCCTGCCTCAAAACAACTTCTTGCCAGTTGCATCGGAAATATTAAACTTCCAGGCTCCCTTTAAGCCATCCAAAAAATTCTACTTTGAACGATAATCTATTAGAAACACAGTTAGACGGTATTTATTGCATTCATTTCCTGCATTCAAGGCATAAATGACTCGAGTCTTAGTGAGTAAGCATTTACCGGCTCTGTGAAGAGGCTGTCAATTAAGTAACTATTGCTAGTTACTGGTGTCATTGGTGTCATATAGGACAAGTGTAAGTCTTGATAACTTCGGAGGAGGTTCTCTGAGTAGTTAGATATGAAGAATTCACATACAAACAAGCTCGAACTGAAAACTATGTTTATTCCACTCCTGCAACCACCAAATCCCCCCGCAAAGCCTCCTGGGTCTTTTTTTTTTTTTGATCTCCCCCCAATGGGTAGCCTATTACAGTTCTTACACAAGCAATAACAATATAACATAATATAGCTGTGTTGTAAAATAGATTTGGAGCTCCTAGGCTCAGTGGATATCTTCAGCTCTGTTTATGAAAGATATTATGTTGAATAACGGATATATTCAGCTCTGATTGTGAAAGATATTATGTTGAATAACGGATATATTCAGCTCTGATTATGAAAGATATTATTTTGAATAATGGATATATTCAGCTCTGATTGTGAAAGATATGTTGAATAATGGATATATGCAGCTCTGATTATGAAAGATATTATGTTGAATAACGGATATATTCAGCTCTGACTGTGAAAGATATTTTGTTGAATAATGGAATTTAGACTGTGAACATGTGTAAGTTACATGTATGTGTGTTTACCTGAATATATACTTTATAGGGGCAAATCTTTAAGACTTTTATTTGTGTGTGTGTGTGTGTGTGTGGTTCAAAAGATATGACAAGGGTATGAATGGACACTCATTCCTATCAGATGGTAATGGATTGCATCTCTAAAGCACTTTTCTACTCCTACAAGCATTCAAAGCACTTGACAATGTTTTATCTGCCTCAACAAAGGGATTCTCTTCTCTGATTGGCTGATGGGGTGGCCATTAATTCCGTATATCCTGCTACCTTTGAACAAAGACGGTTGATGAAGTGTTCTAAAAGATCTTTGTTTTGAAGTAGTTCCAAAAAAAGAATAATCACCGTTCCCTATCAATGCGCCATGGTAACCATGTCAACAGTAGTAGACTAATTAAATAAAAATTAGACGACTTGGTTAACATGGCAAGTTTCTGAACTCATAGCCCCTAGGTTGCTGTTTTGAAAGATTAAAGGCCCACTAAGCAACATTTTTCAGTTAATTAATCTGTTTCATACTGTTTAGGATGCTAACATGAGTCATTACACGGCAAACAAACAGTGTAGAATGCGCCACTGTGGCCTACAACGGTAGATACAGCACTTGCAATGTTCAACAGCAGTGGTCCGCACCCAATAGAATGCAGTGCAATACAATGCACAATACAATACAGCGGTCTTTATAGGGAGCTCGCGCAAGAAAAAAAAACAGGAGTGGAAATGTGATTAAATAGTGTTATCCCAACTGCGAATTGGCATATTATATATTATATTGTATTGGCCAAACCTTTTATAAGTTTATATTCACTAAATCTATTTGTCTAGACGTTGACAATCCGTCAACAAATTTAACTACTTGTGACAATTTGATTTCGATGTACAACTGGCATGGAAATGACCATTTGACGCCATTGCTGTCAAACACTGTTACCATTGCGGTGAATGGAGTTGTCGCCACTCTCCCACTAAAGGCACTCTACCTCCACCTAGCCATTATTTCCGTCGAACTGGTCACCTCGTTGGCCGTTATCCCTTACTTGTCACACATTCACCCTTTCACACAGATGTATTTGTACGCTGTATGTGTATGTGTATACATTCATCTGAATTACTTTGGCACAGTATATCTGCTTGAAATTACGTTTGTGACTCATGATAGTAAAAATGCACCAACTTAAAAAAAAAAAAAAAGATCATATGAGTAGAAATATGAGCTGGTGGAATAATGAATAGTTTCATTTAACAATAAAAATCAAATAAATCAAACGAATCAAGTTTGATTTTTTATTTTTGATCAAAGTTAAACTGTGAGATAACCAGATAACCCAAAAGCAGTAGATAAACAAAAAAAAATCAAAACCAAAAGACAGAGAGAGAGAGAGAGAGAGAGAGAGAGGTGATAACAGAGACAGTGTGGAAAACTAAAAGAAAGAAAGAGAGAGTGAGTGAGTGAGTGAGCGAGAAAGAAAGGTGAAAACAGAGACTAGGTGGAAAGACAGAAGAGAGCTTGAAAGAACACAGAGGACATTTAATACAATTTATTACAATATAGTTACAGTAGGCTACTTGTGTGAAACTGTGTACAGACACTTTGAATTGCCACAAAGTTATGATCAGACTGCTGCTCATATTAAAAAAGATCAAACATGACAATATTACATTTAATCAGTACATTTACAGTATACCGACCAACTCTCTTTGTTAAGGGGAAAGCAATTAGAACAGCTTCATCCTCCTATTAGATCAGATTAATATTCTCCAATGGTTTGTGGTAAACAGGACTGTCTCAGTAAATGTGGCCTTGAAGTAAACACCTGAAGTAAATACCTGTTGTCCCAACACACACCTCAGCAGTGAGACTACTCAGCCTCTTTTCTGGGGAACTCTTGTTCTGGCTCTATCTTTGCACTTGTCGACCCCCAGAGTCAGAGGAAGTGGGAGAAAGTGCTGGAAAGAGACATTAGATCATCCTTTTGATGGCCTGTAATTGATCCCTGCAGGGCAAAAGAAAAAACAGAAACATAGCAAGCAAGGCATTTAGCATAGCCAATGTGCGAGAGCAAAGTTTGTGAGAACACACACTCTGTCTCTCTGTGCCATTAGGTCTGGGGCAAACAACAAGCTATTAAATCTGTGAGGCTGTGCACCGGGCCCTAACACAACTGCACCATTGCGTCATCATATGCACACACACACACAAACACATACACAAATACACACAGATACACAAATACACACACACACACACATAAACATACACACACACACACACACACACATACACACAAACATACACACACGCACACACATACACACACACATACACAAACACACACATACACAAATACACACACACACATACACAAACCCTGAAAAGCCCACAAATATACACCGAGCATATGCCAGAGGAAGTGGGTTAGGCCCCTTTGGCAAGCAGAGGTTCTGAAAGATCATTCATCAGCATATGAGGTCCAGGCCTCAGGCGTGTCTCCAGTTTTATCAGCCTGAAAACATTTGGAAACTCGAAACTTGTAACACTATCAGCCAGACCAAAACACATCCCCATCACATTTCACCCTCTCTCCTGGGGCAAGCCACACCAGCGACCACAGGGAGGTGGTGGCGGAGATCTGATCTGTGCGAGTGTGTGCTGAGCTCTAACTATAAACTGTCCACTTGAGTTCTTTTGAGGACGAAAACCAGACAGGGACCTATGAGGTGAGGGCTTAGGGAGAAGCAGTAAATCTTTAACGACGACACCATGTCTGTTTGGAAGCCACAAATAAACAATTGTTTGGCTGAAAACAGTCAGAAAGAATTATTGCTTGTTTTCAGCAGTGTTTAACCAAAACATTTTCAAGTTCCCCACTCATGGCACTTCCTGTTGCTACGTAGGAACTTCCCTGACAGCCTCAAAATTGACTCATAATTAAATAAATTGACACACGCAAGTGGACTTTTTAACACAAGCCAAAAGATAGAGACAAGAGATGGTCATTTTTGATATTTGATGATTTCATAAGGTCCATGGATGAGTCACTTTCAGCTTCGGTGTCAGTAGGGTGCTGACGGAGAAACAGAGAAAGGCTGATTGATGCAAGTAGCATATGGTTCAGTTTGCTCTGAAGGAAGGTTGGTTGAGTGAATACACATGAACCTTTTGGTGAAACGTGTGTCAAGATTTCCATTCTCCATCATGGTAGTCAAAATGTTCAGTTAAAGGCAACTGGACTTCTGTTTGGAGCTTGAAGACATTTCTCTTTCAATCCATAAGCTTTCTGGAACAGATGAACTGATAAAAAAAACAAATGAACTGTTCAGAACCGATGAATCTTTCTGGTTAGAAAGTGAGCCCCCCCCCAAAAAAAGAAAGCCCAGTTGCCTATAACTGAACACTTTGACTTCTGGTTAACAGTATACATAGCAATAGTCCTTCAGAATTACTCAGCAAAAAAAAGCCCAATTAATTCATAATTAGAAGCTGCTAGTGAAGAGAAACAAGTGCTGTATGGTGCTGAAGTTTGTGGCCATTTCAGAGATATTTTGAGGGCACAAAGTCCATCACTTTGCTCCTGTGCCTGGCATGATTTATTAACAGAGATGATGGAGGTCAGCTCTGCGGGGTGCTTGGGGTGGAGTTCCTCAACACAGCACCTCTCCGGGGTGACACCCTTTGAAAAACCTTATTGATGTACGGAGAGAAGGGCTAGCAAAGTTCAGAGACATTAGACCATAGGTTAGCCAAAAAAGATCTTTCTGTCTCTGTTAAAAACAAAGTTTTTACTTGAAGTGAGATTGCACAAAAAAGAAATTTATACACACCCTCTATCCATGTTTTGCATGTTAAATGACAGCTTCTTAAGTTAAATATGGTTAAAGTCGGTATGTTACATTAGACTTTTGAGTCATAGTGTTCAGTTAAGGCAGCTGGACTTCTATTTGAGTTGCCTTAACTGAACATTATGACTACCACAACCTGGATGAATGAGAACCTTCACACACATTAGACTTTTGAGTGAAAGACACAGGAATGTGTGATGTGCAACAACCGATAGCCTGCTTAATATGCAACTAGCCCTGTAATTCAGTTTATTTTGAATAACTTTTTGATTATGCATGGTGGGAAAAATATGAGACCCCTGTTCATATTCAAATATTAGTGAGCCTTTGGCTCTGATAATCTTGCTTTCTCCTCAGCTTCTGTGCACTGGTTTCATTATCAGCCTCCGAGATGAGGCAGATTAGACGTTGATCGTTTCCTATTGGTACATACTCATAATGAAGCTTTACGCCACATCAAGGTAAAGTGGTGTACCCCAAGGTAAAGTGGTGTACCCCCAAGGT
>JAGFZM010001697.1:0-11287 GCA_017657215.1 Limnothrissa miodon | reverse complement strand
CTAACATTAACCACTATGACTGCTCAGAGTTAGCACCTTTGCTGCTAGCCTCAGCCACTATGAATGCTCAGAGTTACTGTGTGTGCATATGTATATGTGTTTCTGATAAAAAGGTCTTATCATATAGTTCCAAGCTGCTGTGAGGCCACGCCTGCTATCTCCACTCGGACCAATAAGAATCCGCCGCCTGTTCTTAGCACTGATGTGGAAGGGGCAGATGTAGCATTGTCTCCGCCCGGTAAGGCGGAGTCAGTCACCTCTCAGTGTTCCTACAGCAGCACCATAGTACATGTCGGGGGTAAGAAAGGTAACAGACACACACACATACACACACACACACACACACACACACACAGTGTATTACAGACATGCATGAACATACACACAGTACATTGCACAAACATGCGCACACACACACACACACACACACACACACACATACATATATATCTGAAGGTTTAATATAGCTTAGATCCGCTGTGTTTGATCTGTTGGGTTTGACATCATTAGAGACCACTGAGGAGCCTGAGAGCCCTGCCATGGCCACGCCCGCTGAGGCAGGAGCCTATCGGAAGCTGGGGCTGACCAAGATGGTGTTGGCCGCACACACACAGAAGGAGGAGATGGCCTTTATCGCACGCTACACACACACGTTAAACACACTGCTCCCAGGTTAGATATGCACACACGCTTACATATACAAACATGCACATGCAACACACACTTTGTGGATTCTCACACACTTACATGCTCGCAGGTGAAATACAAATACACATGCACTCCTTTTGCCAACAAACACAGACTTATTCGACAATGTTCACACACACTCACACACACAGATGCTGTGCTCACATGCACACACTCACACACATAGACGTTATGCTTGCATGCATGCTCTCACACTATACACACACACACTCACACACAGACTCTATGCTCACACACAGAGACATTATGCTCACACATAAACATACCCTAAAAACTATAATGTTCAAACCCACACTCACACACCCAGACATTGGGCTTTCACACACCTACACTATAATGTTCACACACACAGTGTGTACAGTATGTGAGCATACACACTATATGTGTATAGTCTTCACACACTCACACATACACAAACAGGCAGTATGCACTCACACACATACATTATTATGTATACTCACACAGATCCTATGCTCTCTCTCACACACACACACACTCACACACACTGTGTGATTCCCTTCAGGTGGCCCAGAAACTAGAGCATCTGCAGGAAGGGGGAAGCTTAACACCATGAGGAGCGGCCAAAACAGAAAATCTAAGAAGCCTCGCATGAAGCAGCCCGATTCGCCAGACAGAGATGCCTATCAGCACAAGCCCCTCCCACCGCTGCAAGGCCACAACCAGACATCCTGTTCGCTGCCGGAAACCATCCCATCTTTGCAGTCTGTCTTCTCCGCTCCGCCTTTTTCTCTTCCTTCTGGCTCTCAGGCCCTGCCCACTATACCCCCGTTAGTCGCACCTGTAATGGCCGTCATTATTCCCAATTACCTTTACCCACAATTAGCATACAACTCCCAGCAGCCCTTTCAACCGCAACCAACATTCAGCTCCCAGCAGCCCATCCAACCTCAAACTACTTTCAGCTCCCAGCAGCCCTTTCAACAACCAGCCTACAACTCCCAGCAGCCCTTTAGACCTCAACCACCCTACAACTCCCAGCAGCCCTTTCAACCTCTACCTGCCTACAACTCCCAGCAACCCTGTCAACAAGAACCATCCTTCAACCTCCAGCAGCCCTTTCAACCCCTGTTAGTCTCCAAGTTCCCTAAGCTTCATGACATAGATATGGCCTCTGCCCCTGCATCTTCCCGCCCTCCAACTTCCCATCAACCTCTGGAGCCCCAGGAACCTGAGGCTCCGCCCTCCCCATCACCACCCTTCCAGTCACGCTGTAGCTCTCCTCTCAACATGCTGGAACTGGATGAACACAGTGCCCCCACAGCCCCAGAGGAGCAACTACAGGTGACAGAAGATAGGATTATTGTGTGTGTGTGCCTGTTTATGTGTGTGTGTGTGTGTCTGCAAGTGATTTGACAGGTTTGGTGGTGTTGTGTTTAGGTGGGAGGTCCAGATGATGGCTGTCATAGCGATGACCTCTCTTCTTCTAGTGAAATGGTGGAGTTGCTACTGCAAGATGACTCTGAATCAGGATCCTTCTCAGGTGTGGTATACATAAACACACAAACACACACACACACACACACACACACACACACACACACATATTAATATACACACACTTGCAGTCAGGATCCTTCTTAGGGTCACACACACTCAGGATTCTCCATAGGTATACAAACACACATACAGACACACAAACACACAGAAACACACTCTCAATCAGGATCTTTCTGTACACTGTATACATTTTTATACACCCACTTTAACCCCCATAGAAGGCAAGTTATTATCTATGATCCTTATTCCAGGAAGCAGCAGCAGCAGCAGTAAGAGATGTATCAACCAATCAGATGCTGAGCACAAGAGTAAGGGGTGTGACCAGGTTGAGGGGCGTGGCTCATTAAAGTGTGTGCTGCAAGAGCCCTTGTGGCTCCTTCTGGCTGATGCTGATGAGAGTGTGATGATGACCTATCAGCTGCCATCACGGTGAGTGACATCCTATCAGAAGCATTTAGGGGTCTATACAGACACACACACACACACAGAGTTTTATGGGACTTTGGCCAACATTGGTGACCAGTTTCTATCTTTCCATCACACACACACATACACTCTGATACACATATTTATATGCATACACACACACACACAGGGAGATGCAGCAGGTGTTGCGTGAGGACCGTGAGCGTCTGCGTCGCATGCAGAAAAAGCAGCCGCGTTTCTCCATTGAACAGCGACGGGAGCTCATCAACACACACCCATGGTTACGCCGTGGACAACTACCTCCCCCAATCAACCTCACGGTATGCACGCATGTTGTGTATCTGTGTGTGTGTGTGTCTGCAGGGATGACAACTGTTTGCTTTTCAGCAATTTGTGATGAATGAATGAGAGGACTCCACATTACACACACAGAAACACTATAACCAACTATAACCAAGGTTACACACACACACACACACAAATAGCCCAGTGACGACTCGTGGCCATTTTGGCTGAGGAAGTCCATTGCCAGCAAGACATTTTTTAAGGACATTTTTGTTAAAATCCGCCATCTAATGACGGCTAGTGGTCTGTGTGTGTGTGTGTGTGTGTGTGTGTGTGCAGAAGTGTGTATACTGTGAGAATGATGCAGGTGCTACTGTGGAAGAGAACCCGGATTTGGAGCTTGGCATTATGGAAGAAGGGGCAGAGTCATAGGAGTTCTAGGAGGAGGAGGAGCCTGCATCCCATGCTGCCTCCTAGTATGGGTTATTTTTATATGTATCACCATGGAAACACTTGAATTGAGGTTCTATAATTTGAATGATGGAACTACTTAATAATTATATGACCTCACAGTTGCCTGTTTCTGCTTCTCTTTTTCTCTCTTTCTCTTTCCTTCTGTCTCTCTTATTCTGTACGTCTCTCTTTCTTACTCTCTCTCCTTCCCCTTCCTCTGTGTTAGTATGGTGTGAGTAGGAATATGATTTGTTTATGTGTGGAAATAAAGTTCTGTTTCCAAACCTTGTTTGTTTGCATATATTAGAATGTTTAGATACATAGAGCCTTGCCAAAGCTGCCGAATTACAGAAACTACAGTCTGTGTGTGTTAACGCACTTACTCACACATGGATTAGTGTGTGTGTGGGTGTGTGTATTTGATGTCATGGGTGGTGCACATAGCCATGGCAAAATGCAGTCATTACAAGCCCTGCCTGTACCTTCACCCCCAACACACATACACATGCGCCATTTCATCCCCTTCCCACACACACACACAAGATCTTTAACATGACAAACTAATAGTGTCTTCATTTTACATTATCTTATTCATCTGACATATTTTAATTATAAGAAAAATATAATATCAAACATATTGTAATAATCATCACTGTAAAACTAATTATCATATCAGACATATTCCAAACGTGATAATAACAATAACAAATTATCATATCAAACATATTCCAAACGTGATAATAACAATAATTATAGTACTAATTATATGAGACATATTCCAGTAACAACAAGAACTACACTACTGGTAACATTATAAGTATCTGTTCTCTAATGTCCTGTTTTAGTCACGTGTGCCCTATTTGCACACACACACCTTCGCTATGGTCTCCATATGTCTGTAGAGAGTGGTACACACACAAACACACACCTTTACCATGGTCTCCACATGTCTGAAATGTGTGAGGCGGATTGGGAGGCATCTGTGTCTGAGTCGACCTCAGGCTCCGAGATGCACTCCTCTTCTTCCTCAGTAGAGTCACTAGGGGCCATATCTGCCACGCCCATTAGCAGCATGTGTGTGTGTGTCAGTGGCTGCTGCTGTACTGGCATGGTGTCAACGTCCGTGTGTGTGGGATGGTGGGCCAGTTTGTCTGTGCCAGCATGTGTGTGTGTGTGCGTGTCCTCGAGTGTGTGTGTGAGTGGCATACACTCCAGCAGGTGGCTGAGCAGGTCAGCGGCGATCGAAGCGTCCAGTCCGGGGCAGCCAGACAGGAAGGTGTGGACCTCGTGCATGCACTGGATATATCCCGCTGAAAAGCGCTCGCCTGACACCTCGCTCACACACTCTGCCTCTGCAAAATACACACACAAACACACATAAATCAGTGCTATTGTACACACACATACGCACACATACAGACATCAATCAGTGCTAATGAAAACACACACACACACACCAGTCAATGCTAATATACACACGCTCACACGCACACTTGGGATGGCTTGTGGCTTTCACACAGTAGATAGTGGTAAAATACTGACCTCTAGTGGTGTTGTCAGTGTACTTTGTGAGGATAGGTAACATTCTTTTTTCCCATACTAGTTATGTCTGTGCATTTCCACCTATACTGGTTGCACACACACTATACACACGTTACACACTGGTGTGTGCAAGTGTGTAGGAGGGGATTTTGTGTGTGTTTGTGTCAGTGTGTCACCTTGAGTGCGACTCTGAAGAATCTCTTCCACCCGTTTTACTGTCATCTCCAGAACCTCTGCATTCTCCATCTTTGCTGAGAGCTGTAGGACACACACACACACTAAGAGCTGTGGAACACACATGCATGTTCATACACACACATACGAAGAGCTGAAGGACACACACACACTAAGAGCTGTGGAACACACACATATTCATACAAACACACACACACACACACTGAGAGCTGTGGGCCACACACACACACACTCATTGAAAGCTGTGGGCCACACACACACTGAGAGATGCGATATCCACACGCACACGCTGAGAGATGCGACACACACACACACACACACACATTTGTACATATTAATACCAACTCACTGTTCTATAATTTGTAATTTATTGTTCTGTATATCTTGCACTTTCTAGTCCAGCAATTCTAAATAGAGGCCAGCACATTTCGTTACCCTGTATTTATCCATGTGTAATAAATAAAGATGTCATTACACATGTATACCCACCAGGCCACTAGGAATCTAGGGACCTGCCTTTCCCAAGAAAACACCCGATAAAACTGACTTTGAGTTTGAAGCTGAAGATAATCTCTTTTAAAAGAATTCAGTTCAATGCAGTGATGCTTTAATTCTTGACACACACACACTCACACACACACACACTGAGAACAATAACTAATAGGGAAGACTAACACACACACACACACACACACACACAAAATAACTTTGCCAAATCAGCACACACACATACAGTAATTATTTAGCACACATTCAATAACAATAACAGACAAACACACACACAAGTATAACTACAGTATAACTGTGTAAAGTCTAGCAACAAATTGCATAGACAGAGCAATACGATGGTTATTTTCCTTTTTGTTGTCCATTTGAACCGACAATTCACACTAACCAGCACAACATACACTAATTAGACTAATTGTGTTGTTCTGTCCTTTAGTGTCCTTTATGTTATTGCTTGGGGTCGAAACCCACACAGTGGTTTTAGGTGACTAAAATGACGAAAGGTTGTAAAAAAAACTGTGTTCAAAGAATTTGTAAGAAAAAAAAATAACTTTATCACTTTTGAAATTCCACATCGCAAAGACTCACCTCACTATCAGCGAGCAGCATACGAAGCTCCAGCAAACTTTCGTTGATGCGCGCGCGCCTTCTTTTCTCCACCAGTGGCTTCCGCGTCTGAAAGTTAAGCCGGGAAGACGACATAAGACGTGGAGTCCCCGACATCATTAACTGTGCAGTGAACATTTATCTACCTTTCTGTCCTGTTTGATGCCGAAGCTGCCATCGTCTTCTCCGGGAGCACGAGCCGAGGACCCCATAGCTCTCTATGCCTCGCGTCAGTCAGGTCCTGTTTGTCTGTAGTGTGTGAGGGTGACAGTGTGTGCAGCTCGTGTATGAATAGAGGCTTGTGTGCAGCTGGCCGGCGCTGGACATCGAAGGGTTTGCCTCATTAGCATTTCAATCCGTCTCTGTGACCGCTGGCACGGGCCAGACACAGTAGGTCCCGTACTCCCTCTCGGGGCTAGAGCGTATATTAGCCAATCAAAACTCGTGCCTTTATCTTTAGCCGGGACTTCCAGTATATCCCGGAGGCAATCAACTGTTGGTCTAAATTCTGTGTGTGTGTGTGTGTGTGTGAACAAGAAAAAGAGAGAGACAGACTTTAATGTGTAATGTGATGCCAGTAGTTGCCAGCTGCCGGTGCTGCTGAATGCGCCTTGAAACTCTCTGCTCTGCCCCGCCTTCTCTCCCTCGAGACACTAACAGGTGTCCAGCAGCCTGCAGGCATGCTTGCGCGCGCGCGCGCGTACACACGCACCCTGCACTTACCAGCTGGATGTCCCGCTGGAGGTTTAAATGAGTTGAATCCTGAAGTCTCAGGAGAGCACTTCACATTATCATGCAGCCAAGAACGCACAGGATTTTGTATTGAGGCAGTCACTACCGATACTTGTGTGTACACGTGACCTCGTTTTCTAGTTAATGCACTTCGTCTAAAGTAAAACACGAATAGGTTACATTGAAAGAAGAAATGTTGATGTGACAGCCCTTTTATTGTTCCGTATGCGTAACGTTGAAAACAGACATTTGTTGACGGCCATTCCAGAACACCCGGTCCGCCACTAGCTTCGTCTCACCGCTGCCAACTCCCCGCCCCCACTTTTCCCCCAGACCTTCCTTGTGTGTGTGCGGGGAGAAGCCACGCGACTGCCAGGCGCGCACCAAAGCGTGGGAAATGAAAGCGCACAAAAGCAGCATCGATCCAGACTTAATGAGCATCTGTGAGTGTGTGTATGTGGTGGGGGCTAGGGCCCTGGGGTCAAAAACGGCAGGTGCGCACTGACCTTGTCTGCAAAAGGCATGAAGAGCGCATGTGCGTGTCTCTGTGTGTAAACTTTCTCCTTCAGAATCTGATCAGCGCACCGGTTAGAAGTCGGCTACAATCTACATGACTACATAAAAATCACCGAATGGCGGCGCCAGTAGTCTCAGGCTGCATTGCAATATACCCCACTAAGCCAAAGATGCTAAATAGGCGGAGCACTTCAAGTACTTCGTGGTAGTGGTAGTTCACAGTAGTGGGAGCAAATAGGGATCAGTTCCCGATCGGCGTAAGTACAGAACATTAAAATAAACTTGGTGCAATGAAACAGGAGTGGAGAGTCACACTGTGACATTTCTGGTTAGGGGTGTTTAGAAATGATGGTTCCCTGTCCGATATATATACATATGCATTGAAATATTCAGATTTTTAATATTCTGCGAATTCCTGGGAAAATGCTATACTGAGCGTGGGATGGCCATAGACCTCAATGATATGGAGCTTGCTTATAATGTGCCCACCCCACACCTCATGTGATATGCTGTTCCAGTGAGTAGGCCTAGTAACCTAGATAGTGAAATATTATCCACATGGTTAGGTGAATTAGTATATGAAATATGAAGATTTGCTGTGGTCTGCTGACGTGCAAAATGCTGGAATGATATATTATACCATGCGATTTATGGTCCTCCAACTACCCAACTATTGACAGGTGCGGGAGTGAGTGTTCATCCGCTGCTGTAGGTCATGCCTGGAGGGGGCGACAGGAAATCGCTGCCCCACAGCCGTACGCCGGTGATCCACTAGCACGCGATGCGGAATCCGCGACGCACTACTCATTCGCTACGCTACCCTCCCCGCAGACGCTTTGGTAGTTTGATGGGTGGACACCACTGAGCTAGAAAGCTAGTGGTTCAGTGGTAGAAACAGAGCTCAAGTACGGCTAATTGGCTAAACAACCAACAGAAATGTTCCCTCTTCGATTTTAAAGATCTCATTCCATCGTATTTTCATTAATTTTGTGGTGGTCTCTTGTCTAAAATAATATCATGAGAGTTGGTTTCGACAAAAAATATGCTGTGGTTGTCTTGTTTCAAGCTATTTTAGTTAGGTGAAAACGAGAGCAGGGATAGCTCGAGAGGATTCTTATGAATATTAATGATATGCAAATGTATCGCCTCTGACTAACAACATTGTGACGCTCCCTCTAGTGGGTCTGTCTGCAGGCAGCCTAACGTTTTCTTGAGGGCGGGTTAACTGCATAGCTAATGTTCAAATTGACAGGGGTAGGAGAGCATTTTGAAGTTGAGCATAGAAGTACAACTTGGGCTGACCTATGGTAATGTAAAAACATCAAGTCTTAAACGGTTTATTTTGGAAGGAGACCTTTAATGTTAATATCTGTAGTACTGTACTGTAGTACATGTACTGTAGTCCCCTCCATTCACTTGTGGTCACTTTGCCACTCACCTGTAGTCACTACCACCCACCTGTAGTCTCTACCACTCACCTACAGTGCCCTCCACTCACCTGTAGTCTCTACCACTCACCAACAGTCTCTACCACTCACGTACATATGTAGGCCTACAGCTTTTCCGATTCGTTCGTTTTTCCCGGCAGTTTTCTATCACAGGCGAATACAGACTACAGGGGTAGGAGAGCATTCTGAAGTTGAGCATAGAAATATGGTAATGTAAAAACATCAAGTCTTAAACGGTTTATTTTTGAAGGAGACCTTAAAGAGTCTGTAATGACTACATGTTTTGTTACATTTTGAATAAATCTTACATTTGGGTAAAATCAGCACATTTACTCTCTGAACAAAATGACAACTAGCCCTTGTCATCTTCATGACATCCTGTCAGCAATCTCCGCTATTTTCCTCCACTCTTCATTGCGGATTAAGTGGTCCCCATATAAGTCAGATGACACATTATATAGACATAAAATAGAGGAGACCGTCTATCAACTTTTCGTCCATGATGACCTCCCCTGTGTATTGCTCTGCTATTGGATAGTTGCCTCGCGATTTGCGCGCGTTGGACGGATTCATTTGCATAAAGTTGGAAATTGCTGAACTTTTTTGACGCGCCGCAACACCAGCTCTCGACGCATCGCGTACCCAGAATTCTATGCGGGAGCGGAATTCGCTTCTCATAGAAATGAATAGGGGTAGTGCGTCGCGGAATCCGCACCTGCGAATACTCCAACGGCTCTGCGCAGCACAAGCTGGCGCTGTGAGACCCGAAGCAACTGTCACCCACCGAGCCATCGCACTGAGGATACCGCGAGAATCTGTACACTGTCAAGAGAGGGAGAGTGCTAACCTAAAACCTGGAGTAAGTCTTTATCACCGGCGGGGCTGTTTACACTGACATACCCGCGAAAGATCTACGTGACACTATTTAAAGGTTCGTGCTTATGCTATTCTAACAGTGAGTGAGCTCGCGTCACCGCTGTGATGTTAGCCAGGATGGCTAGTTAAGTTGGAGGTTTCGTTAATTTGCAGTGATTCGCTCTGAGGCCCTGTTTGCACGTACACTTATACGTGAGCGAATGCCCCTCTATACGTTGTAGAAAACTACCCCAAAGACAGCTGGCATTAGCTTGCTAGTGCGCAAATCAAAACATCGTTTGCTAGCTGCTCACTTGAGAAGGCTTTGCTGCGCCTGCTGCCCAGAAATTTGTTGCGTCGCCTGATAAAGTGCCAAATAACTACAAGACACAGTTCTTTTCACGTAGCGACCTCTCTTCTCCTCCCCGCCCTGCCCATTATCACAGCGCTCGGTGCGCACGCTTGGGGTTGGAGCAAAAAGCGCATCGGATTCGGGTGCTGTGTCTGCCGGTATTGCCCATCAGCAACAGCACAGACTAGAGTAGAACGGGTATTGGGAATAGTAACGGTGTCACTGGAGCACGGGCTGATGTGGTGGTGCTTTAACGGATCAATGCGGCTACGCCAGTAGGCGCGTGGTGGCGTGAAGCCGAGGTTACTGGAGATTAAATGTTAAGCTTTAAGCCCTGACCTGACCTTTCTGCTATGCTCACAAGCTCATGTCATCCAAAGCAGGTCTGTGCTAAGTGGTGTGTGTATTTTTCTACACTGACTGTGTCCTATGAATGTGTGTAATAACTACACTTGCCCTGGGGGGATAATATATAACCAGGCAATATGGAGTAGCCTAGTTGGTAAAGGTAACCACCTGTTTAAGATTAGTAACAGTGCATTTCAGGTATGTGGGTTACAGGTGTGTGTAGCTGTGTTTCAGGTGTGTGCACGTGTGTGTGTGTGTGTGTGCGTGTGTTTCAGGTGGGTGGTGTGCTCCGGGGTAGCCATTGCCATGCCATTCCCCTTTGTGAGGTCCCATAAGTCTCCGGCGGACATCGTGAGGAACCTGAGGGAGAGCTTGAGTGTGTTGGAGAAACATCCCCCGCCCGACAAGAAGGCAGAGAAGGTGGGTGGGTGTCTTTGTGTGTCTAAGTGTGTGTGTGTGTGTGTGACTGTGTTATATCCAGAGGTGAAATATCCTCTGCCCAACAAGAAAGCAGAGAAGTTGTGTGTGTTTGTGTGTGTGGAGATGTCTGAAGAGTTGAGTAAAGCTGGTTACATGACAACTGATTACTGGAACGCTTGGCTTGGACTTCCCACGGGACTCATTCACAAATTACACTGACTAACATACATAAACATACTGCACTAACATACTGTATATAAACATACTGGATGAATGTATACGTAATTACTCTGGACTAACAAATATACTGGACTCATAAGCATACTGGACTAACATATATAAATGTGTGTGTGTGATTGTGTGTGTGTGTGTGTGT
>JAGFZM010001696.1:0-13456 GCA_017657215.1 Limnothrissa miodon | reverse complement strand
GGCACTGAGCAAGGGCTGTTGTACTGGCAGGATGCAGGTAGACTTTAACATGCTCGTAACTTGGAGTGAATTTACAGTTACTAGGCTGCGTGTACGTGGCAGCCATATTTCATGTTTTCAGTAGTTTGTGTGTGTGTGTGTGTGTTGGGAGGCACGGCGCCGGACATGCGGCCGCTACTTCACAGCTCTCCCACCCATTTTTTGTGAACGAATGCTTTGCCTTCAAAATGAAACGCGTAAACTGAAGCTCGTCTGATGCTCACCTGCGCTCGCTCACACCCACATAAAAACGCACTATTTCTGGCAGCGCGTTAATTCGCCCATCATCAGAGACCCTGAGGTAATGAGATTACACATCACAAACACCTTCTCCGCTCTGTTTGCCGCTCTTTCCAAAGCCTCACAAGAGCCTCACTCAGCCGACCAGAAAACAAATGAACTGTGTATTTATACGGCCATAAAAATTCTGACAGTTTTTATGGGGGAACATTTGCTCTTTTAGCCATAAATGTCACACCTACCAAGATTAAAAATTCCAAAAGACGAAGGGGGGTAAATTTTCTTTTCCTTTACAGAAACTGCAGAAAAAACAGTTGGCTATGGTGTTTGTCAGCCTTTTTTAATCGAAGGTGCTTGGAAAGAAAAACTTAACATGAAGAAATGTGGCTAAGTTCAACACCACCATAGCAATCTACAGCACATGATCAGCAGCATATCGGTCCACTAACAGCAGTCTGCAGGACAAAGCCAGACATTTGATGTCGACATGAGGTAGGCCTATAACGTGCTGACTGAGAGATTTGTGCCATTTGTTTCCCAACAAGGCCTGGATTCAGTGTGGATCAATAGTGTGGAATTCATTCTTTATTGCCTCATGTAGACAACACAGGTGATTGTTTCACCTGAGAGTAGGCCTATTTTCCATAGCCTATTTCATATCATGGTTTGAAAATGGTTTTGGCTGCTTTTCCCCTCAGTTGTCCTTTACACCACATCAGTGCCAGCAATACCTGTATGGTTTAAGCAGTAGACATATCGGTAAGTGTTGTTTGACATGTTGTGAATGCAGGGTCAAGCTTCATGACAACTGGAGAAATTCTGTATCTTATTACAGTTCATGAAACGACTGTAGTCTTTTTCATTTTTTTAGTTATTGTACAAAATCATCTTTTAATCTTCTGTCATGTTTAATGTGGCTTCAATTGATTAAAAACTGTGTTGCGTGGGTCTTACTAAGAATACTACTTAATTTTATTTCAGTTAGTTTTATATCATTTTAATTCTCAAAGCATTCATTCATTCTAATTGACTTTGAATGCTATTTGTGTTGCTAAGTACATTGTGGAAGTGATTGCTAGGCTCTTCCTAAGGTAGGCCCTACTCAAAGTGAATACTATTCTGTTCAGGATGCCAGTTGCTCAGGTAGTTATGCTTTTTGCTTGCATGGTCTTAATGTTGACCAGAATATTAGCATTGACCGGATAGCAGAGTGAAGTAGTTCAAAGAGACTTTATTACCACAAAATAAAGGTTGTATAGGAGATGAAGAATAAGCATACATGCAAAAAGTTCAATCTGAGTGATTACATAAATGTTCATTTAATTAGCTAGGTAATTAATGTCTAATAAGTTAATTGATGTAGCCAGCATACTTCTTTGTTTCCATTATAGTCCCTGTTACTTACAGCAAGCTGAATACAAGATTATGCAGAACTAAGTCTTTTATAAGACTACACCCACCAGCTTTTAAGATCAGAGCCTACACAGGCCTGTTTTGCTCCAGTAAACACTGGAGGGCAGCATTGACCTTCTAAACCCAGGGCCAACCTCTACCCAAGATAACCAAGAGCCAGGCCATTTGAGTGATGTCAGAAACTTTAGTATTCTCTGTCAAATCACAGTTAAAACACCTCCCTGAGAATCCAACCACTGAAACAAGATTGCTGTGTGTGTGTGTGTGTGCACACAGGTGTTTGCGTGTGCGTATGTGTGCCTGTGTGTTTTCAGAGGTAAGCCTATTTCCCCCTCTATTCTTTGACAGCCAAATTTAGTTCTAATCTCTGACACCTGTTGATTAGCCGTTAGCATTTCATGTTTGTTTCGAAAAAAAGGATCAGGAGTAGCACATCACAGCATCAGCCCCTCACACCTGTCGCATTCAATTCACCTAAGCTAGAAAGGCCAGACTGCACATGTCTCACCAGTGGACTCAGTTACTGATTAGTGTGTGGCCAAAAGTTAGTATGCCTAGTATGTTTCCAAAAAGGCCTTATATAGCTTAGAATGAATTTGTTCCCTGAGGTAACCCTACATACCATAGACACGTGCTACCTGCCATCAGTTTAAATGAAAATTCATATTTGATTTGCTCTGTGGAAAGGCAGTCTGGTTAATAATTCTCTTGTGTGGTTGGCAGCTGGACACAGTTGCTGAAGTCTCTCATTCTTTCTTTAGTGTGTGTGTGTGTGTGAGAGAGAGAGAGAGAGAGAGAGAGAGAGAGTGCACATATGTAATGGAGTGATACTTGATTTTTCTGTGTGTGAGCAAAGACAAAGATGAATCTTTTATTAGTGTGATTTTGTTGACCTCACACACACCTCATGACAACTCTGGCTCTGACCTAAAAACATGGTGTAATCAGCACAATAGGCTTTATAGCCCACTAACCATGTAATGGGCTCCAGAGGTGTGAGAGTCTGTAAGTATTTAGTCAGCACCCAAGCGATGAGGTGACAGAATTACAGACAGTGCCCCTTTCTGACTAAACAGCATCACCAGTATGAAGGCATGTGTTTGTTGTCAAATCTTTTTACTATTTTGTTATTTGCTAAATGCAATTTCTGTGCTATTTTATTTTATTTTTTCAAATTTCTTATGTTTTTAAGATGCTCAAATGATGTTCTATGTTGTAGCCCCCTGATTTAATAATGGTATATTGCTAAGAAACAGTATACAATGTACAGGACTGTAGACAAGCAACCCTAGCTCTCAAACACTTAAACAGGCCCCAATTATATTGTGTTTTTCTACTCCTTCGAGCGCTCCAAGCACACTACAATTTGCACTACCTTCTGCACTACCTCCATTTCCTTTTAATTATGGATGACACAAAAGAAAAAAATAAAGCAGTAGGAAACATGAAAATGGTGGAGGTGTATGGTTGTCATGACAATTCTGTTATGTTCTGGAGGGGCATGTGCAACTGTATGTCTTCTGGGTGAAGTGCAGGTTTGGTTGGGCGGATCGAGGTGGGGGTGTGTGTGTGTGTGTGTTGTCCCATGTGTGTAACATGTCACGTGGGAGGAAGAGGGAGCCATGTTTTTAATGAGAGCGGTCTGAGGAGATCAGGGCACAGGAAACCACCTCCAACCCCCTCACTCTCCCCTGCAGTGCTGTGGCAGGTTTAGAGACAGGGCTTCCCTCAGCCCCTAAATTACACAACTTCCCCTTCAAGACACCAGGATTCTCCTCTCACTTCACTTCTCCCCTCCTCTCTGTCTGTCTCGCAGTCCCCCCTTGCATGAGTGGACGTCTCTGGGACATCATCTTTTCTTTCTTTCTTTTACTTTGACTGTCACAATACTCTCTCTAACACACACACACACACATACACACAGACGCCTTTTTTCACTGTCACATAATGTCACAGTTCACCTCATGCTTACTAAAGTTCTCGTTGATTTACTACACATATGAAAATAAAATGATACACACACACAGGCACACACAAACTCTTATCTTCTCACTTTCCTCTCCCAGAAATGCGTCAAGCTGATGTAACTGGTCACTTTAGAGCCGTATGCTTCATATTGCCGCCCATAAACAGACACTCAATCCCTCCCCCGGAAAGGCCTGTTTAGCCTGTGCTTTACACTCCATTCAACTCTCTGTTTACCCACAGCCAAACAATAACGCCACTGTGCCTCCACTGCCGTTAAAAGACAGAAGAAAAATAGAATTGATTAGGGGTTGTTTCCACTAAAGCTTGTGGCGGGGTCAGTAGTTGGCACCATGCTAAAATAAAGAAAAGAAGAAAGTTTCTTTATTAAAACAAACAAATAAATAAATAAATTTACGAGGTGCTTTTCAATTGGGCGAGGAATGAAATACAGGTTTGTTAAGGGTTAAGGGTTTGATCTGCATCATTATCTGAATAGGATGGATCATAAATCTGTGTGATGGGGCTGTCTAATCTACCAAAACACAGCCCAGAGTGCAGCTCTATTCGAGAAGAGGCCCACACTGTTCAGCACAAGGCCTGCATGGTTGTGTTGCAATGCTGTTGCGTGCACTCCGTAAATTCCGAATACCAATAGCAGACGAACATTGCCATTAATCTGCTTGCTGTGAATTGCTATAAAATAAAACAGGAAAAAGTTGTTTTCTCATTTACTGTCTGACTTAAAGGGATTATCCTGAGTCAATAAACCAATAGCCCTACTGTTTCACATTAGCTAGCTAGGAGAATGAAAGCATTTCTGAAAGCAGACCAAATAGCGAAACAGCAGCCAAAGCTAACTGTAGGGGCAAGGATATTTCGTTTAACCACATCGTCATCTGTAAGCATTAGCTGGCAGCTCAGAAATTCATCTATATGCAGTACCAAATGCTGGCATTCTTCAACCTACCGACAGCACTTGGCAGACTCAGGGATATGAGCTGATCGACCAGATAAGGATTAATACCAGGTTGGGGGATTAAGACTTAAGTCTTGTCCCAAGTCTAGTTGTATGTACAGTATATAGTCTATCCTATTTTTCAGTTGTTTTGTGTGTACAAAATGAGGCCTATAATTCATCTTTATGCAGTGCTGGGAGGTAAAGTGTAGGGGATTACAAATGGTAAGTTCAATGGGAAAGCTGTAAACAAGACTGGCAGTCAGTGAATCAGTGATATTAAAGTGGAACTTGAGCGCCAGTGAAAGAGAAAGAGAGAGGGAGACAGGCCGAATGAGGGCTGCCCTACTGCAACACAAAAGAAGCCTGTTAAAAACCCGGAGCCAGACCCTAGTCGAAGCTTGTTTTCTGCCTCCATCTCTTGAAATATAAACAATAAAAGTCAGACTTTCCTCACAAATAATCAATCTTGGGCTCCGCTGCCTGGTGTCAGGGGTTGCAGCCCAGCAATACTTTCATAGGGTTCGCTGGATGTTAGGGCACGTTGTTTCCCCTTGGCAATGTCACCCTGGCGACGGGTAGGTGTTGACACGCGAGCCTGACAAGTCAAACTCCCTGCTGACAGACAGCCCAATATCCTGTGTGAGAAGGCGCTTCGTAACGGCCGTCTGGAGGCTCCGAAACATTGGAGAAAACAGGAGAACACAACAGAACGCTGACCTGTACATTTGTGCCAGTCAACTCATGAGCTCAGTTATTTTTGGACTTGCCTTAAAATAGAAAGGCATTTTTTTGTCATGAAATGGCCAATTATTACATTTTCTAGAGCATTACTCAGAGATGATCTATGAAATTGGACTAATCTTGAAGAAACATAACATTGTATGTCTGTATTATTGCGGGAAGAAAGTTTTGGCAGCAAACTCACCATTTGTTTTGTCCAGTGTTCAACAGCCATATTACATTTTAATATGCTCTCATTTACAATCCTCTCACAAATGGCACTTGGGCAAATGGGTTTGTGGGGAGGCAGGTGTTCTTGGGCCCCTATAAACTCCCATTGAGAAACAGGAAACTTTCTGGAAAAGGCTCCAATTAGTCTCTCAGTGACAGTTTGTTTTCCGTGGCCCCTTCATCTTGTTTTCACTCTCAGTTAAGTCTGTTTTGGTCAAACACACACGTACTCTTAAACAGCCAATTAGAAACTGCTTTTCACTTCAAGCTGTTACACTCCTGGCGTGTTAAATATCAATGACACGGTCAAACACTGGACCAATTATCAGCATACTTGGCAGTGGTAAAGGACGTCTGAGTTTAAACACTTGTACACACACACACACACACACACACACACATACGCACAATGTCTGGGGCGGAGGTAGGTCGCTAATTAGATGATGTGTTTGGTCTGTCAGAGGAATCAAAGGTGAGGAAACATGCTTCCATCAGAGAGAGTTGACAACTATCACAAAAATGTCTGAAGTGTCAGCTGCACAGAGCCCTTTTTAAAGATGTACCCGTGTAGGTCTACCCTATAGACAAACCCTGTTTGAGTTCCATACTAAGAAGCTAAATTGGGTGAAGAATGTAAAAAGTGCTTGTATTCTAGAGTGAGGTGGGAGGGGGAGATGTGGAAAAAGAAACGTGTCCCTAATGTGCCAGAGTAGCCTGTGGTGATGAACAACTGATGTCTGCTTTCAGACAGAGATAGAAAGGGACAACGGAGAAGAAAGAGAGAGAAGTCATAATGAAACACACATACAGTACACACACACACACATTTGCCTATTAGTCTGACGACCCTCAGGGTAACCTGTAACCTGTATTACATTATGAAACAGCGTCTCACTAAAACCTCTTTTAATGGGTCAGTTTCTGAGACATCAGTGCAATCAAGTTAATGTTCAGTCTCTTTTTTTACCATACAGAGATTTTTCTATTTGTTTTTTTTTATTTGGTAGATTTTCACCAAATCATATGTAATTACGTACATTTAGTACACGCACATTTACAGTAAAAGCATCCAAGTCTGACACAATCATATATTTACATGTGCACTACCAGTCAAAAGTTTAGGGTTACTTGGATTTTCTTGTTTATTTTTATAGAGATATTAAAAGAACTCTGTATTGTTGAGTGTCTCCATGTAAAACAAGGAGATCCAAGTGACCCTAAACTTTTGACTGACCAGTGTATGTAATGTATGCATGATTGCATGTATGTGTGAGAGAGCGCATGTATGTAAGTGTGTGAGGGAGAGAGTGTGTGTTTGCATGTGTGTGACTCTGCAAGGGGTCGAGGGCGAGATGAATTGGGGGTTCGTACAGCTCTGGAGTCCCTTCCCGTCTGTCAGTGGTGGGGAAAATGGGGCGGTGAGCTGCCTCTAATCCTGCTGTCAGTGATCGCACCTCGGGCTCAGGCACAACCATGGCCCCCTCTCTCTCTCCCTCTCCAGAGCTCCAGAGCCCCAGGGCTCAGCTTAATCTCTGCCCCGCTAATAGCTCTTCCACTGGGGCTTGGCTTCATGGGTCTCGGTGGTTATGAAGCTGGAGGTCTGGATCCATCACAAAAACACCACCCAACACACACACACACACACATACACACCACAGCAGAACAAAGGCAGACACACTGACTGCTTTACATTAGTGTTTAATTAAGTTAAAGGTCCCAACCCAAACACACACACACACACACACACACACTCAGTTCTTCCCTTCATGGCAAAGAATCTGGCATGGAAGGTCAGGTCAAGAGCACTATAGCAGATCTGAACTGTATGAGTGAGTATGTCTGTGTGAATGTATATGTTTTTACCTCTAAGTGAATTCAGGGGCATAAAAGTGAAATTAATAAAACAGCTCACACACACACACACGGTCATCTCAATGATGTTGCTCCTTTAACCTGTTTTGGGCTTCTTACTGTACTTACTTAAAGCTCTTTTACTTGTTCACCTGTACAACTGATGTTTCACTCTCTTTTGCCACACACACACACTCACACCAGATACTGTTCACACCCACACACACATGTACTAGTCTGTCCACTTTTTCTTGATCACGTTGGTTCATGGGAAAGATAAAACAATGGGGAAAGATACATTTATTAAGGAAAGACATCAATAAGACGTGAGAGAATCCAGATTCACTCACAAGTAAATGAGGGTGGGTTTAATCTATGCAAAGTTAATTGGTTGTTGTTTTGTAGAAGAGGAAATAGTGATACTTGTATTATATATTGGGGAACCTCAGGTACACTCTGGTGAAGTTGGTTTGAAATCATAGTGGCAAAGTCCCAGGCATTTAGAGAGGTAGAACAGTCCATTTTTGAGTCATTTCATTGGGGAAGCAACTTTGCTCAGCAAAGATAGAAAAAGGGAAAGAGAAAGAGAGAGAGGAAGAAAGAGAGAAACGCACACACTCTCTTTCCCTCAGGCACACTCTCTGACAGATCTCGTCTTAACACCTTCATGCGTTACAGATAACAGACTCCCCTGATAGCATCACACCTTGAACTGTATCCAGCTCTGACCAAAGACCCTGTATCTCTCTCTCTCTCTCTCTCTCTCTCTCTCTCTCTTGGGCCAGTCCCACTCTCTTGATGGAGTGATAGGGTGATAGAGATGTGGTGGATGGAGAGAAGAAAGGAGAGGGCTGGAAAGAATGGAAGATAAAAATACTTCCCTCTTGAGACTGACCTGAGGCCCACAGGAAAGACTGAGAGATGGAAGGATGGATGAAATAAATGAGGTAGGGAGGGGTGGAGCTGACGATGTAATCTCTTTCAAAGCCTTTTTGGTTGTTTTATCAGAGCTTGTAAGTGAAAAAAAAGCGAGAGCGAGAACTCTTTTCAGCTGTTCGGACAATAAGCTCAATGTGTAAGGTCACTGAATGAGTAAGATTTTCTTTTTCTTCCTCCCTCTCTCTCTCTCTCTCTCTCTCTCTCTCTCCATCTGTGATTCCCTCATTGATACTTAACAGTATCATTTTCAGCTTCTCAAGTGTCCCTTTAGCTGGCTGGTGCGCCACAGGACTGTAAATCTCTCTCGACTCCACTGAATCTCCCACATTTCTGTTGCCCCATCTTAAGCCTAGCTGCCCGTTTGAATAAGAATAATAAATCTATTTCGAGTGAATGAATAGTGTCCTTCTCCATCATTCATCACGCTACAGTTAAAGTCTATTGAGCGCTGGGTTTATTTTAGACGTTTGAAGTATTTAATTTCTCCCGTTTTAAAGCCGGCCCGTGACGCCGGCGCAGGCATCAGTGCCACTCAGGGGTTTTGCTGCATGACTTATGAAAGGGGGAATACAAGTCTACATGAGACCGATGGGGCCTTTGGTGGTCCGTAGTGATGAGAGAGTTAACGGGCTCTCCCACACTCGCTTTCATTCCTTCTTTCCGGGTGTTTCTCTACTTCCTTTCTCTTATTTGCCACATTTCTGTCTGAAATGTAATCTTCTTCCTCTGCCTATCCTTCATGCATTTTCCTTATTTCTTATTTTTCTTACTTTCATTCTTTCTTCCTCTCTCCCCCTTTTTCTGTCTTTCTGTTTTCTTCTCTTGCAGGCGGAACGAACTGTTATCCAATGAGGCAAGACCTCCCGTCTCTCTCTCTCTCTCTCTCTCTCTCTCTCTCCATGGTGGGCCCAATCCGGGCAGACTGCCACAAAGCCAGCAGGGGGCCTCATTCTAGAGCTGCCTCACACATTGCCTGTGCGAAATATGAGTTACGGCAGGGCCATTTCGTGTGATAGCGTCGTGTGTCCGTATTGTAAAAATAAAATGTGTGTGTGTGACACCGACCACCCCCCCCCCCCCCCCCCCCCCCCCTCTGTGTTCCCACTTGCGGCAAATTTTTCTAAGGTTGGGTAAGAGTATCTCTTTCATCACCTCAGAGGCTTAGGCAATGGATACATCCACCATCTCAGTTGAAGAAAAAAATAGAAAATACTAGAGAATAAAGAGAGGGAGAAGGGTACAGCAGAAGAAAGAAAGAGAGAATGAAAGACAAAGGGAAATGAGTGATAGAATCTCCCAAACAGTGATGACTGGGAGGGGAAAATGCTTGATAGTTCCTGAGGGAGATTGTCACAAAGGAAGAAATGGTTTGTACATCAAGATTCAACAGTACATTAGAAAGGGATGTGAAAAGAATGAAAAGTAAGAAAGAGAGAGAGGGAGAGAGAGAAGATGGACAGTCATAACAGAGTGGGAGCCAAGGGAACCATCCTAATTACCGACTGTTACTCATGTCATTGACCATCCCTGCATGAGTTACAATGGCCCCATACAGAACAGGGTTAATAACACTCAGATGTTTGCACAGCGAGGACAGCTTGATGCCCGCAAACCCTAATTTACGGTTGCGATCCGCTGCATTGTTGTGCTACAGCATTGCCTTGTCGTCACGGCGATGCTCTGCTAATGATATTGGCTGCTCTGCACAGCTATGGTGCACTGATAGCCCCGTATCACGTTCCCTTATTTCAGCAACTCATCTAATCTGGAGGACAGGTGTGGCATTGGTCTTTGGTTGGTGTGCCCTAGCATTGGGGCCAAGGGGTGAAGGTGTAGGTCGGGGGTTGGAGGGGGTGCTACATGAAGGGTGATTGACAGAGTTCGGTGGGAACACCGGTGGTGCTCTGAGGAGTGGGTTTTGGAGGGGGCCTTACAGGACTGACCAGACCCTTGGCTGACATTTGGGACATCCAACGGGGCACATGTGGGTCCCCCTCATGTGCCTCCTGTCCATGCGCCACCCCCAGTGGGTGTATATTACAGTGGAAAGGGACTTCCAGGCTTTTGTGTACAACCTGCTGGGTGAGCATGGGTCAGCTATACACCTGCCTATTACCTGTTTTTTCACCATATTTATGGTCTTTTCCTATCTACTCCGCCTTTCCCTTTAGCTCTTAAGCATAGTGTGTGCGACTCTCAATTGGTCAAGAAAACCCAACTCTCCGCAACCTGACT
The DNA here is from genome assembly GCA_017657215.1 of Limnothrissa miodon. Classification (NCBI taxonomy): domain Eukaryota; kingdom Metazoa; phylum Chordata; class Actinopteri; order Clupeiformes; family Clupeidae; genus Limnothrissa; species Limnothrissa miodon. Next base: position 2,862 of record JAGFZM010001696.1, on the reverse strand, counting down.
CATGTGTTCGACCAGAGTCTGTATGAAATGCTATTACACTCAGCCCAACTTGCTTTGAACATCAATATCTTACAGCTACTGCAGAGTTAGGGGTTGTATGAGTGAAGGAGACAAGATAGATGGCATCAAGAGACTGATGGAGGAAAAAATGTTAGAATAAATGACAGGAATAGAACAGGATATAAACAGTACAAACAAAGAAAAAAAAACACAAAGAAAAAGTTACAGTACAAATAAATAAAGAAGAAATGAGAGAGACAGAGAAAGAGAGAAGAAAAGTGATTGAAAAGAAGGAGCAGGAAAGAGAGAGAGAGAGAGAGAGGGGGTGGGGGGGTCAGACAGGCAGGCCATGGCAGTGACCGGTGCAGGGCCCATAAATTGTCCCAGGGTGTGAAACAGAAGATGGCTTCTCAGCAGGACTGGGACGTTTTTCATCACTCCTGCTTTTTAGTGGCCTCTGCCATGATGGCTACGCGTCACCCAAGACCAGGACTATGCGTTTAAGCATGCAGCTCTTAGCATGTGTGTCTGTGCTGTGTGTGTGTGTGTGTGTGTGTGTACATGTGTCGACTGAAGCGTGTTGAGTGAAGTGTGTGTGTGTAATGTGTGTATGTCTGCTTTCATGTTAGATTGTAGGCCGTACGTCCCTTCTCTTGTCTGTGTGAAAGTGTATCTCTGTGTGTGTGTATTGTGTGCGAGTGTATGTGAACAGAGGGCATCAGATAAAAGAGAGGAGTGGAGGGATGATGAGAGACGAGGAGAGTAAGAGAGGGGGACGTCCAATCCATGCGGAGCAACAGAAGGTGAAGAGAGGCTCGTAAATCCGCTGGTGGACGCCGGGCAGCTTTTGACGCAAAGTGAGTGCATGGGGTGGGGGGTGGGGGGGTGGAGTTGAATAAAAAAAGAAACACTTGGAAATTTGCTGACAAGATTAATATGCAGTTGATGGGAAGGTTTTCACGACAGGGTGCCAACAAATAAACACAATTCAGGGATGCCACAGTTCCCCCGCCCCAGACTGCATGGGTCCCATTGAACGGACACCGCCATTCCCAGGATTCCGGAGGGGTGATCCGGTGTCAGGTGGTCCCAGCCGCTCTTAGTCGTCCTCCAGGGACGGAAAGGTTATCCCGTTCTCCGAGAAACCGGAATATGGAAGCATGATAAGGTTGAGTTGGACAGCTGGGGCCTAATCTGGTGGCCACGCTGGTGAGGAGCGGAGAGATCCACACAAGACCCCGACAGGCCATTCGATAGCAGTGTGAAAATACAACTAAGACAAATCCAAATCAACGCAATGAATCAGAAGGGGGGAAAAAAACTCTTGCGGACAACATGTGTATTGTTTCTGAGTCTCTATGTAGAGACGGTTTATAAAAAAATATCTCAATTTTATGTTAATGTTGGCTGTATGCCCCACAAGAGGCGAGAGAGGAAGAAAAAGTACTTTAAATTCTATGTTTTAATGATGTCATGCATGGGTTTAGTCTGGGATTGAATAGACACAAAATCTGCTTCTTGATACTTTTGTTACCATCATCAATGAATTCATTTAAAGTTGCAAAATTATGAGTAAGTTGTTCAAGTGTGAGAATCCATTACCTAATACATACAATACCAAGTTATTAAAGTGTGGTCACTTTTGTTATATATTGTCCGAAATAGTCTGTAGGAAATGGCTCTACAGTCAGACATCACTCTAAATTTGAACCTGTGGGTGTATTTATTCAAAGAAATAAAACAAGATAAAGTTTTACGAGGTATCACGCATCCCTGGACTTTCAGAGAATCCACACGAGACCTGGTCTCACTGCCAAGACTGGACTTTGGAGCAGAATCTTGATCTGGTGCCCTCCTGCGTGCCCAGAGACAGAGAAGGCCATGTGCCACATCCAACTGACGCTGAGAGACATGTTTACGAGCTACGAGCTGGTCAAACACAGAGGCTCATCCAGAGGCCTTTCAGTGTGGATGCTTGTGCGCTAACCCCCTGCTGGGAAAATGCTGATCGAGTTTGCCTGGAAATGAAGATGTCACTGTGCTGCTTGTCATAATTAATCATCATCTGTCTCCATAAATCATCATAGTAATTATTGTGATCCAATTCACATTTTTCATTTTATTTTAAATGATTGCTTTCAAGGATTTCCTCAAATTCACTGAGTTGGACTGGTGGTCTCTAATGGAGTTTCTTGATTAGATGACTAGATGGGTTTTACTCCTACCATGGCTAGACAAGAGGAACCTTGGCCCAGGAGAGACTTTAGCCTTTCCCCTGGACTATTAGCATACCATCATGGTGTTGACTTATACTGCTCAAACAACTCACAAGCAAGAGCCATTGCTCAGGAGTTACAGCATAGTGGTACCGGCCACTGCTAATCTTCTCAGGGGCTGCTTTGTTGAAAAACGTAGCAATTGAAATAGTGATTGGCCACACTTATTAGCACCTTAAAACCTTTAGGTGGGATCCTCCTCACTCTGTTTCGGTACCCGAGGAAAAAAAAAACCTTCAAGCCACTAAGACACCCACTTATCGTGTGAGCCGACTAGCATCCCCGTTGTGTGTACACTATGTGATTTATGTGACAGCTGCAAGAGGGACCACATACACCATAGTAGGACAGGGAGTTTGGGGAGGGGGGGGGGGGTGGGATGGTCATGGGGGTGGTCGTGGGTGGGTGGTATGGAGGTGGGGGTAAGACTGGTGGCACAGTCCTTCAGACCTGGGGTCATGCTGAGGTCTAAAAGGACGTGAGACCTAGGAGACTATGCCCTAAGGTGCCAACACCCCGCTGTGATGGACACAACTGCGCCAGGCTTGGACAGGACCAACAAGTGGGGAGATCATCACTTTCTCCA
>JAGFZM010001695.1:81466-110266 GCA_017657215.1 Limnothrissa miodon | reverse complement strand
TGTAGTCATGCAGCAGTGTTATGATTTGGTTCGTGTTACAACAAATGATTTTAACCCCTCATTCCTTACCAGTGTTTGCTGTATGGGCATGATAAAGTCAACCTGGTAAGAGAGACATCAGTCTCCTCTTTCCCACTGACACTGAAAAATCACCTTGCAGAGATGACCAGCCACTAATGGCTAGACAGACACTCAAACGTAGAGGACCGCTTGGCGCCAGAAGACAAACACTGCACTCCCAGGGCTCGATGCATCAGCAGACTAAGCTTTCGTTGCTTTGCTGTCTGTCAGATGACAAGCAAACCACCCATTTACTGTTGGAAAAAAAAAAACAAATCCCTTCTAATCTGATGGGGCGGGCAGATTTACTGTCCATTTGATGTGGCCCATCAGTATGACTCTTAATTCGGTAAACAAGCATGGTTCTTGGAATGGAAAAATACAAAGTTGGAACAATATGTCCTATTCATGAGAAAATCAAACTACAAGTCTCCTCTGGAGGAAGCCCACCGAGAGACGTCTGTGGTCATTCTGACTATATGCCTAACAATATGAGATCAATTTGCATTAAACTGACTAAGAACCACATTAGGGAAGTCAAAATTGTTGTAAACACTAAAACATCATTTTTTCTGCATTCATGCATGTAATTTAATGAGAATTCAGAATGCTTCAGATTAATTTGTTGTGCTAAAACCTCATTTGATTTGAAATAGAAACTGATTGAACAAAGGTTGTAAAAATAGCTCACTCTTCTGTCTGCTCAACCGTTTCATATGATATGATGCTATTGTGTTAATGCATTGTATTGTCACATTGCCAACACTAAAGTGGCAACATGTCCCTACCATTTGTTCAATGGTGTTGTTTAAAATAAAAAAAAAAACACACACACACACACACACAGACACACACACAAAGCACTTCCCATGCAATTCAGGGACCTCTGACAATATTGGACATAAATATTAACATGCCACATGTCCGGGGCTCTATTATTATTTGGAAAACACTCTTGCTTGCCCTGGCAGAGTGCTAGCTGGGAGCACGGGAACAGCCCATGGCCATCATTTCCATTGTTTATTAATGCTGAGTAATTCCTCAATGATCCTCTGGCAAGCTGTGCTGTTTGGGCTAAAAAGCTCACAGACCTACATTCTGAGAGTCTCGACTCCCACAGACACCAAAAGTCTTGGCTCAAACCCCCTTTTTTTTAGTCGGGAAAGTGTCACTAAGTCCTGACCTCGGATCAGCCTCAGTGAAATGCCGAGGTTCAGCAAAGTTCAAGCGGCGGTAGCCTACAGTTAGTTTTGTGTTGCCTTGATGTCATGCAGTCAAGCCGTTCTGACTGCATTGCACTGCTACTAGAACAATGACCCACTACATTCATAGCCATTTCCTCTACCTGACATATGCGAAGGCTATCATTTACTATTCCCAGCCAAGTAGTGTCAGTGGGAGATGGATCCTTTCAGAAATGATTAGGGCTTTCTGATTGAACATTGTTCTCAAAAGCAAGCGTCATGTTGAGAGTAAAGCCCTCCAATTCTGTTCTTTTCACTCATTTCACATATACAGTAAACTGCAAAATTAAAGTACATTTCACATCTAAGAAAAGGGGGAGGGGGCCAGGATTTATGTATTGAGATGAAAAAAAAAAGTTCTGGTGAACTCTCGAGTCTCGACAGGAGCTCCATGTGTGAGCGATATGATGATATTTTCACGGGGGCCCCTGCCGTTGAAAGCCGTGTCACTGGCGAGTGTGGTAGGAATCTGCACAGAAAGGTAAGTGCCCCCACTCGGCGGCAAGGCCTGTGACATACCTGCGCCTTGGTGCTAAGTAGATAAGTGAAGCGTTGATTAGCCACTTGTGCTTGAGGGGATTGTGAAACATACTTCAGAGTGAGTTGCTTAATCCGAACCTCTTCATGGATGCATAATTAACTGGGTTTTCTGAGCAGCAAAAAGCAAGCTAGTCTGCTAGCCTGTGACACGGGACCTCCTCATGACGCTAAGAAAGGAGATCAGAACAGCCACGGGGGCACAAGCGAACGCCAGCGCAGTGCATCTTTGACACGTTATGAGACGTTTACACTGTGATCTGTTGCCTGTGAGCCCCTCTAAATAAAATCTGTTTTGTTTGTTTTAAAGGGCTCCCTTACGTGAGAAGAAGTTTACTTTTAAGCCATGGCCTTGGGCATAGCGTGCTCTCGCTGGGTAAAAAATGAACTATAAAATAATAATAAAAAACAAACAGGAAGAAAGGCCAATCAGGTCTAATCGCCCCTGACATGCCATTGGACTCGCTGCGCTGACTTCCTCTTTCTGACCAACACTGGACCCAGGACCTCCACCATTGCCTGGGTTTGAGCAGCTCTCAAATGATCCTTCTCTCTCTCTCTCTCCCTCTTTCTCTCTTTCTTACTGTCTCTCTCTCGTGCGCGTAAGCTCATCGGCTTCCAGGAACGCCATCTGTCACACTGGTGTCAAGTGGCTCTTGTCTTCAATGATTACCAGCACAGCCTCAGGTGGTCCATAACCACGGGGGCCATATGGGCTGTGGTGTAGCCTGGCCACAAAGTGCACATGAGTACCCAACCCCCCGTCCTCTTTCAGGACAACCCGGTGACACATTCTAGCATAGGAGGTGTTGTGTTGGGTTTTCAGGTATACTGTATGTGTGTGTGTGTGTGTGTGCTTGCATGTGTGTGTCTGTATGTTATTGCCAGCATGTGTGAATGTTTTAGTATGTGTTGTGAGCATTCCCAGTCCATTTTTGTAATTCAATGTATACGTGCAATACCTGCCTGATGCATCAATCAGTATGCTAACAATGCCTTTCACAAATCCTAGTCAAGGCCAAAGTGGATGCAGAGTCTTTTTAATGGAAAGACCTTTTCAGAAATACCTACGGCATCCCAACAGTTAGGTGTTCCCACACGACGTCATAAAGCGGCGGGAGCCATGTTGAGGGTAGAGCCTCTCGAAGTCTGAGGGTCTGAGAGCAGAGGCGAATTAAGAAGAACGGGATTATTTAAGTTAAGTCTCTTTTATTGTCAATTTCTCTACATATCCTGGACATACAGAGGAATCGGAATTACGTTTCTAGCAATCCCACAGTGATGCGCACAGTCAGGAGAGCCAGAGGCTGTCCTGTCACACACCAGTGGAGGGGATTACCATGCAAAGCTCCAGCCTGCCACCAGGAGCAATTTGGGGTTCAGTGTCTTGCTCAAGGACACTTTGATGGTATTAAGTAGAGTGGGGCTCGAACCTGCAACCTTGCGGTCCACGATTTCTCTTTGTTTTCGTTTTTTTTTGTGTGGGTGTTTGTGTCGGTCTAAAATGGTACAATACTGTGGTGTGAAAGGTTAGCCTACATTGCGTCAGGCAGGCTGGACAGGACAGAACATCCCTAGATGCATGGCTGCGTCAGTGTGGAGAAAACTTTTATGCGTGCGAGCAAGGTGGATCATTACGTGACTACTGACGATATTAGATGTGTGTACTAATGACATTAGGCAGTCTGAGACCACCCAGTAAAAACTCCAGACAATTCCACGAAAAAGCACAGAGAGAGTGACAACTTTGAGCAATGGATTTATGTGAGTAAACGGTGTAGTTATGTTGATTGCCCAAAGGATTACTCATACTGTTAGTCCATACAGCCTAACCTATCTGTGTAGGTGATTTAGACGCAGGCATTGTACGCCTGTGTGAGAGCTGGTGTATATCAATCTGAAGCGATCTGAAGTGATCGCAGGAAGGCTAACTTAGGTTATTGGCTAGTGCTACACAATGTAAACAAACTCGCTCACAGCAAATTGACCATGGACACAGCGAAGAAGTCATATATAAGATTGGTATTCTAAATGTTACATCGATATAAGAAATGTGTAGCAATTTTTCTTTACAGCACTTGCTGCTAGCAGACTAGCCCAGTTAACAGGTAAATGAATGACCAGCAGTGAAATTATGAAAATTACTTTCCTTTTATACTATCACTTACCTTTGCCTTCACCAGGCTCTTTGCATCAAACTCTTTTGACACTACCCATCCACAAACCATTTGGTTATAAGCCTCTAAACCTTCTGCTCCTATCTGCTCTACTTAGTACGAGATGACAATATCTGAGTGTGATATCGATGGTAAATAATTCCATCTGAGAGGTCAGTTATTCTGTGTCGATAATTTCCCCCAATTTTTGCAATTTTTTACTGTATCTTCCTTTGAGTGTGACAGTCACGCAATTTGACACGTTCTCACACCACACGCCACACTTGACATTTCTCACGCTTATTTCCCCATTCAATATTTTCTCATTTTTTTCATAATAAACTTTGGTCCTCGCTTTGCCGTAGTCCGAGTGACTCTGATTGACTGACCGAGATAACCAATCCCAGACCAATCAAGCGGTCCTTCTAACAACTACGTGAAGGCACCACGCAATGTAAACCAATCAGAAGCAACGTAAGGCGGACCTTGGCGTCTCCAACTTTCACCAATGGATGCGCCAGTTTAAGAAGGTGGAGGAGCCCGTGCCTATTAAAAATTCTCAGGTGCAAGCTGTTGAAGATCTCAAACAGGAACGTACAGGCCAGTGTGTTGCGTCCAAACTTAAAACAGGGTTTCTTAATTGATTTCCGCCAATGCGTTCTTCTGATATAATGCCGAGAACTCTAGTTGGGCTGAGCTCATCACAGATGGGTCATTCCGCCAAATGAGTACCATTTGCTGGTCGAACAACCTCAAAAATAAACTCAATTTCAACATAGAATTTGTCAATGTACACTTTTACTCATTCAAAAAGAGTACTGGTCAATCTCCGGCTATTTTTTTTTATTTATTACAACTTCTGAAAGTTAATGACCATCACATTTTTTTCAGTGCTGTTACCAAAACTAAAATGATATTTTAAAATCAAATTTAAAAGTATTTCAACCAAATAATTTGTTTTCCCATCAGGAAAATGTCTTAATGTACATTAAATGATTGGTTACATGATGAAAAATTATTATTTATGACGAAAAAATCACTATATATTTTGATCAAAGTGACATTTTTTTAAATGCTAATCAGACATGTTCCTTTATTTATATTTAAAAAACATTTTATTTACTTAAAAAGTGTGTATATTTCCGTTATTTCCGTTTCCGTTAAGAGTTTTGTTCTGTTTGTTACCTGCATATACAGTAGGCCTACAATAAAGTCGCTTGGCATTGCATAGGCTTTGACAATTCACTTTTTTTCAAAGAACTTCATGTCAAATAACATCATATTAAAATACATTGGTAAAAAACCCATTACAAAAGCATAAAGAGCAGAGAAAGTGGATAGAGGCAAGGCAAGGCAAGTTTATTTATATAGCGCATTTCATACACAAAGTAGGCAGTTCAATGTGCTTTACAAAGATAAAAATAAAAACATAGTGGATAAAATAAAGTAAGAACACAAACAAATAAGATTAAAGAACAGAGTAAAAAGTGAAAATAGTTAATAAAGGACAGAAAATAAAAATAATTTTAGAATAAGGATTTTCCCAAATTCACTAATTTGTCACCTACAAATGTGTTCCTATACATCCAGCAGACAGAAGCACTCCTGTATTACTACCATGCTTAGAAATAAATGGTCCATGTCAAACACCTCAACTGACAGTAGCACCCCTGGATATTCCCGAAAGTAGTTCCCTAGTGTGCACTATTCCTTTAGACAAAGCAGCCAGGTAGTCATGGGAAGGTGTGGGTTGACCTTCCAGACTTTATGGGCCTCTCTATATTAAGAGGTCCGGAGTTCTAGACTCCAGTGACATTTTCAGACTGGGGGGAGAGAACTGAGCTGAAAACGTTGGTCTGCCTCCTCTTAGGCCCAAAGCCGGGGCACAGTCGTAAAATTGTACTACAAGGAAAAAATAGCACTTACCCCACAGGTGCTCAGGCGATATGTTGAGGGACCACACAAACCACAAATATAAATAGTAGCCACCTACGAGTGCTCTGATAACTAGAATGATGTTGGATCTTACCATAATCTGAATAAATTGTTCATTAAGAGAAAGCATCACAGAAAAGTCTGGTTTTGAAACTGGTAACAGTAGGGGCATTTTTTATGTCTTCAGGAAGTTGGTTCCTGTGTGTGAGAGAGAGAGATGACAAGGGTTAGAGGCATCTTCATTCACTCTTTTTAACCTTCCATTTGTAAAATGAACACAAACCAAAGATATTATGTTATTGGATTTTCATGCTGATCATTTCCCATTCATTAGAAAGTATTCTAAGTATGCTTTTCTGCAGCACTGAGTGCTTGATGTTTTCCCTTATGATTCATATGCATTATCTCAGATAATAACTTGGTCACTAAATTTGGTGCACTGTCACAGACCCCAGGCTATGGACTGTAAGCTCATTAATATTAATTAATACATAATTTTAAAACATTCATTCATGCATTGTATTCTTTTCTTTAAGATAAAACACGTCACTCATTCCTGTTACCTCCACACATTGTTATTTGAGTAACAGCAATGAGGGTAACGGCAATGAGGATTTAGCATGAAATTAGCAATTGTGTGAAATCTGACCACATGGCAACCATGCTAATACTTTTAGTGCACAGAGCACATTCTTAAGATTTAACTAAACATTTTACTTTTGTTATGAACAAATACTGTCTGGAGATAATTGAGGTAACACAGGAGTAACCCAGTCAAATCGATTTGCCATGCTAACGTTAGCAAGCTAGCTTGCTAGGTTAACTGATACAATTAATTATTTATCCTGTGTCTTAAAATATGAGTTATTGGTATCACACATAAGCAATGTTAAAAAAACGATACACAGAATTATGTTTATATTGCCTAACATCTTTTTAAGAGAATTTGTTAATGTTATAACGTCTATGACGTCCGTAATTAGGAGACTGGAAAAGTATCCGTTTGATTACACTGACGAAGCCTAGAATGCTTTATCTTGTGTTCTAAAAGATCTTTGATAACACTTTGTATATATCCAGTATTCAGTCATTATAACCTCGTATTCAAGCATTATAAATAAACTCATAATAGGTTACAATGCATCTGTAACACTTTATAACTTATTATTTATTATTTATTTATACTTAACTTGCTATTATAAATTATCATTCATAACTAATCATACATTCTCATGACTGTAGAGTACTCATAAGACATCATTAAAGGTCTCCTTCCAAAATAAACCGTTTAAGACTTGATGGTTTTACATTACCATAGGTCAGCCCAAGTTGTACTTCTATGCTCAACTTCAAAATGCTCTCCTACCCCTGTAGTCTGTATTCGCCTGTGAAAGAAAACTGCCAGGAAAAACGAGCAAAACGGAAAAGCCGTACAAATGTACGTCAATTTGAACATTAGCTATGCAGTTAACCCGCCCTCAAGAAAACGTTAGGCTGCCTGCAGACACACCCACTAGAGGGAGCGTCACAGTGTTGTGTACATTTGGACATCATTAATATTCATAAGAATCCTCTCGAGCTATCCCTGCTCTCATTTTCACCTAACTAAAATAGCTTGAAACAAGACAACCACAGCATATTTTTTGTCGAAACCAACTCTCGTGACATTATTTTAGACAAGAGACCACCACAAAATTAATGAAAATACGATGGAATGAGACCTTTAAGTCGAATCCCTTACAACTCCTTACAAAAAGCCTTACAAATTTCTTTGGTCTTTTGATACTAAAGAAACACACCACTTTACTCACTGCCTATATTGGTGTTTCATTTGATGTCCTTGAGGAATTATGTGTTCATTTCACTTTACTACTTAGAGTATTCACTATGTACATGCCTCATTGTCAATCAGAACTTATTTAAGCCCTCTAGTTGAAAAAGTTGCCCAGGTTTAAAGTAAACAGGTGAAAATTAATGACAAATCTTGTATGTATCAGGAAATACGCCATGTTTGAGGTGGTTATAAAGTCCCAATGTGACAACGTTTTGCTTTGTTAAATGAAAAACTTTGTTACAGACTGCTATTGAATTGGTTTTGTGTGATATAATGCCACCTTGAACTTGAAATATTCTTTACATCTCCTTTCACTTTTTCAACAAAGTTCCATTGCGATAACTAAATGATCTGTACTAATGGGATGATATTAAGATGTAAATTTGAAGCAAAATAACCTGTTGCCATTATACTCTAGCAGCACTGATTATACGGAAACAACTTCTATGTAAACATCGGGATGGCCATATAATGAGACAATATGAAAAGCATATTGACTTGTATAGAATGTATAGAAATCATGTACACTTACATCATTAGTTGTAAGACTATAGATATGAATGTATTACAAGCCCTTTATACCTATGTTTATAATGCCTTATCTTAACCAGGTTAATTGAAGATTTTACTATGGACACAAATGTAAAAAAAAATAAACATAATATTATTTTTAAGATAATCACACAAAGCCAGTTCAATAGCAGTCTGTAACAAAGTTTTTAATTTAACAAAGCAAATGTATTCCTTTCTGTGTGTGGATTTCCAAGCTCATATTACTTTTCAGCATCCTAACTGGCTATCCTTGTCCTCGGATCACTGCAATTCTCAGCTAGTAAAAGACTGTAAGATTTTTTAAGTTTTTGTAGAAAGACTGTTCCAGTCTCCCAAATCTCCAACCCAAAGGCAGTGAATTGAAAGAATTTGAAAGGACTTGTATCTGTTTCTATTTTACAATGTAAGTCTGGAATTACCCAAGCGCAGACAACGATTAAACAAACAAGGTTTTTTTTTTTTTTTTTTTTTAGATCTTAGAAGAACATGTTAGGTATGCATAATTATAGCATTTGGTGAACAGGGTAATAAAGTCACCTTTCTAACTGGCATTTTTCCAAGTGTTGCTATATTGTTGCTATATTGTTGACACATTGTTGTTGTGTGTGGCTAATTTCAATTAAGTGTTAGCTTTCAGTCTTTCCTCCTTGTAAATTACATTTATCCTAATAAAAGTGTTTTAGTTGTCTCCATAAAGCAGAAACACTAGCAAGCTAACTTCTCCTGTGCAATTAGTCATATTTTCCTTCATGTTTTCAGACAGAGGTTATCGAAACATCAGTCTGAGAGACAGCTGCATAACTGACTGATTCTGTGTCAACATAATGGCTGCAAATACCTCTGTGATGTGAATTACAAAAGTTCATAGTTTACTTTCATTCAGAGTGGAAAGTTCCATTAAAAGACTTTTTTTTTTAGAGAATTCAGCAGACTCTGATTGGGCCTTCCCAATGTTCTCTATCACTAAAACATATATGATTGCTGCCAAAGGCAATGAGTTCTATGGTTTGAAAGTTACAGTATGTTCACGTCCTTCCACAAGTTTAGAACATCATTTAAATCTGCTGTTTGAAAGTCAGCAGGTAATATGTTGTTATGTAATGTTCAGGAGTTCTACTAGATGCTGTATTTGTGCAAACAATATGTTTCTCTGCAGCCTCCATGGAATGGTAAGAAATATGTAATATAATCCCTTTCAGGACAAAGCAAAAACATCAGGACTTCGCTCCCCCTCTTTAGCCTTATTTGCGAACAACAAGTCCCTTCTGACCCTTTGGAGCAAATTATATCCTTTATACTAGTGTTTACCTCATGGCAAGTGTTAAATCAACTAAAGTGATTGTCCACCTATTCTAGACAATTGTAGCCCCTGACTTGCGCCCCGGCCTCCCACCACTAATTAACAAACAAATAGGTGTGTTATCTAAACCAGCTACGGGAGGTGGAAACAGATGGACAACAACACGTCAGTGCATCCACACACTGGCGGGGTACAATACTGTGGCTCTGCACCTGTGGGGAATGCTTACGTGTGTACACTAGCTAGGCCATGCAGAAGGATTGGGGCACGCCGAGAGCCAGATCAAGCCGTGCTCTGCATTAGCATGCCTGGCCTAGAAATCATTGCACACACCAGTGGTGAAGCAGCAGGTAATGCTTGGTGCTGTTTAACTTACAATCAGCCTGTAATAGATTTTTTTTTCTCCAACATTTCCTTGAGAGTTTCATAATAAGGCGTGAATTGTGGAAAACTGTGTTCTCACTTTTGGAGAGGGGAGGGGGGAAAAAGTATCCACGGCACCACAAACAACAAGTATCGCTGTACGACAATTCACAAAGATAAGGTATGATTGCATGCTGTTTCCAAGAACAGAAATCGATTTGGAAAATAAAGAATTCTGTGCACCTAGCTCAGCTTGTGATGGGCCACACCTGCCCTCCCCAGCATTCCTCTCAGGGATGACGTGCAACCACACAAGCTAGTTAATGGCACTATTATAGTACAAAGACAACCGCCGGGGCGAATGGTGCTAGGCATTACATCTCCAATTTTGGAGGCATCTGTTTTAATATCGTTCTATAACAAAGCCAAACAAGAGAAGACCCACAATGAGAAGACTAGACTTGATGCGTGTCAAGCTGTTATCAGTTTAAGATATCGAGAGTCATGGATAGGGACCAGGTATTTAAAGGGCAAAGGGCTTTTAGTGAGGTTGGAAAGAAAGAACATTTGCTGACAACCACACACACAGAACCATACACACACACACACACACATTCACAAGGACAGATGATAAGCCTGCACATATGTACTGTATATTTTATCTTTCTCTTGGTCTCTCAACATGCACACACACACACACACACACACACTCACCCACTGTAATATTGGCTCTTGGATAGACGGCTGGATTTAAAGGGCTCTGATGAAACAGCAATCCAGATGCATTTTAAGCATTCACACCTATCTCGTTTAAAATGAACTTAAATGAACTTAAGAATTTAAGTTCATTTTCTCTGTTGGTTTGGACCTTTTAAACCAGCTGGAGGGATGAAAAATGCTAAAAATCTGATAGCTCAGATTCAAACTAGGCTACAGTTTCATCTTCTGCTGTGGACAGACACACATTCCTTTCCTCACAGATGTCACGCCTTTCATTGCAACAATATTACAATTTCTATCCAATGATTGAACAACCTTACCACACACATGGTTTTATTGCAAATTTCTCGTACACCCACAAAAAAATGTAATGTGAAAGGGAACCAAATAAAAAAAATAAAACTGAGTATTTTGCTCCAAAACATGGAGCAGACACCTAAGTCGTTGGAGATTGGTCTGAAACGCCATCCATGTGTGTAAGGCCTCAGAAATGAACCCTACTTTATAGTAACTATACTCTAGTATACCTGCCATGGCAGACCTAGTCAGAGCACTTTTAAGACCGTTCATTTAGAGTACAGAACAGCGAACAAGGAAGGGTAAAAAAAAGAAATATTTTAAATGCCAAGGATTTTTCCCATTTCTGATTTTTTTTTTCTTCACATGGTGGGTTCCTTCTTTTCTTGTTTCCTCTGTCCAAGATATATTAGTACCAATGGGCACAGAATGGCTGGCTGCAAGTGGCCCTGGAATGTATTTTATGCCTAAGACCCAAGAGCCCTTGCTGTGGTCTTAAGGTAATTATACACCTAACGCGAGCAGCCGTCGGTGGAGCGGCCAGTGGAGGGGCGGCTTTGATGGCGTCGACTTCATAAAATGCCTTATTGAATGGCTTTATGTCGCCCAGGGCCCCTCTGTCAATAGTGCATGTCCCTCTTTTACCCTCTCAATGACATTTATAAGTTCGGTCAAGCACTAACTTGTGACGGAGATCAATCAGCGCTGGGGGTTAATGCCGGGTCTCGGAAGTGCAAAGCAGAGACATTCTGTGCTTGAACGCATAGTGAGCATGATTTCTTTGAACCGACCTGCACATGGTGTGAGTGCAGTCAGTCTGAAACGGGCAGATATTCTACTTAAATATGGGGATGGTTTGACATGGAAAGGGATGCAAATGAAACAAAAAACTACTGTCTGAAGAGACAGAGGGAGAAATCTTGGCCTATTTTTATTTTTTGTTGAGAATTTTTTTTTGTTTGAATGATTAGAGTAATATGAGGCAGTTTGCAACTAGCTAATTTCATGTTGAACTCCACAGATCTAAGTAATTTATCTATTAAAGGGGGAATCAAAGAGCTCTTACACAAACTTGACCAGACTTGGAAAAAAAAACTTGACCAAAAATATGGTTCAATTTTGCTTTAATCACTTATTTAACTACTTTAATAATTTTTAACAGCGCTAAATTCATTGTGTGCATGGGCGTGTGCAGGTGTGTGTGTGTGTCTTACAGGGTACTGTATTGACAAGCATTTGACCGTGTGTATGTGTATCACGTACCAGTTTACAATACATTGTTCAATAGTACAGAGGCCCCTCCAAATCTCTTGAAAGTAGACTAATATTGGCATTGTGATCTGTCTAGCAAATAGTCATAATCCTCCACCCCATTGTTCTCCTGAAAAACCACAACATTTGAGCTTGGTGCCATTGTCTCTTTTATTTGTGTAACCACCCCCTCTAATCCAGGGGCCCGTAAGTGCTGGGCCAGTCACTCGGCACAGGGGAACGGCTGAGGGGAGGGCGTCACATTGCAGGCGGTCTGCTGGGACATGCACTACGCAGGCTAAAGGGAGGAGCACCATGGCACTGAGCTTGTCTTTTAGCCCCTGGTGACGAAAGGAGGTTCCCCAGCCAGAGCCACCACCATCATCACCACCCAGCCCCGCCCCGGCCCACCCGGGGCCACGTCCAAAGAAAGCTCCTGTGATCCATATGAGCTGGCCACCGTTGAAAAAGTCACCTCCTCTCAACACCAGTTTGTCATGGTGTTAAAAGGGATCGGCGTGGAAGCCAGGTCAGCTTAATCAAGTGGCAGGTTATTTAAATTACTCTATTTAGGCGGTGGTCACTCCGTGGGAGAATCTGGTCCGCTTGCGTGCCAATGCTGCTGGAAGAAGGGGGGAAGGAGGGGTGGGATGCATATTTACAACAGTGTTGAAGTTGACTCCACCATCACTGTCACCATATACAGTGGTAGACCAGGAATGCTGAGATGTGACACACACACACACACACACACACATATATATATATATATATATATATATATCACCTATCTTAACTGGAGTGATGGTACCACTTTTACCTATCACTCTCAGATCCGATAATCACAAGTAAATGCTACTGTAGCTGACCAATGAATCTCAGACCGATGTCTTTTTGAGAAAACCGTTTAGACTATACTAGACTATATTTACAGCTTTAGTCTTTGCAGATTTATTGTTGGAAAAAAGGATTTAAAAAGATCATAGTAATGTACAGTGCTTGCAGACAATACCTCTATTATTTATTAAACAAAAATAAAACAATATTTTTTTTCAAAATCTTTATTTGAATTCTGAAAAAATATTACATTATTTAATATGTAAAAAAAGACTTGCTTTTGTCACCCCCTGTGAAATTCAACCATATTCAAGCACAACAATTTGGCATGTGTGTCCATGCATTATTGCTAAAAAAAAACATGAAATAAGGTCACACACAATTCCCCCCATCTTTATTCCTGTGAAATCTCATACTCTACTCATTGTCCAGAATCCCCAGTCCAGGCTGCCTGTTCCGTCTCAGCTTGTCCAAGAGTGGACTTCAGTAGCACTTAGAGCTCTCTCCTCTCCTCTCCTCACCTCCACTCCACTTACCCTAATCAACTAATAACACACAAGCACATGGAGCTGGCCGGGGGCTTCCTGCGGCCCCCTTGTGCGGTTATGCTGGGCCTTCCCGTACTCTGGCACTCCCGGACCTGATGATTCAGCTCTCTCTGCCGGGGTGAACTGCTGGGCTGCCTATTGATTCTGGCTTCATTAAGATTCACTGTCCCCTTTGTTCTCCGGTCATTTACTGCATCAGAGTCATTTGCAGGTTAAGCACTGAATATACTTGTTGAGTCAATCCCTTTCTTTGTTTGTTGTGGTTGTTTTTTTTTTTGGCCCTAATCAAATACAGTAGTAACTGTCCCTCATTCATTTAGATACTGGTACTGGTAAAAACATTTGGACCTTGTTCTTCAAAACAGACCTTTATATTCAAATCAGCTGATGAGGTTACTGTGTTGGGCAGTTTAGTTTACTGTGTGTTAGCCCATTATTAGCTCAGGGAGATGGATAATATGGGTATGATGTGTGCAAACCCATTGCATAGGCAGTAGTAGTAGCCTATAAATCCATCCATCATCCACATGTCTTTCCCCAGGTTGTTTGGGAAATGCTTCAGTGACACCTTTCAGTGCCGGCCAACTGTTTTAGGCAAATACGGTGTTTGATGTTATCCATCTAAAACATGATGGTCATCTTAACTATAGCATGGTTTGCTGAACCTCTTTTAGATGCTTTCAGTAATATCATCTGCCAAGATTCTGTTACAGCTAAAGAACACAAACACAACACATTCTATGATGCTCTTAATAGTTCTGAGAAACATATTTTGAATGTGTGTACTTTAGACCTATAAAGTATTTAAAATGGGATTTTATGATTTTTAAAATGTTTAAAATAAATGAGAGGTTTGATATGTTGTTAAATATATCATGCTTCCATGTGTTCATTTTTTTGTAGGCTATATTTAACCTTTTTTACACCTAAGATCTTCCCGAAACAAGTTTTGTTTTTTTATTAATAAAACAAATATTGCGAGGTCCAATACCCTACCACGTGTTTATTTTGTCATTTAACGATCGGGTGTGATATTTTTCATTATACAGTATCTTGTAGAAACTGCCTCGCACCTAGTAGGGCAACAAAAATCATTCATCGCAAAAGCAGAATTGATAATTACACATCTAGGCGCTATTTCATTCGTTCCGTTTCATTAGTATGAATGTAATGAAGTTATACTAAAGCAACAATTATTCCAGAGTTAACAATTACTGTCAAATGGATGTCAGAGTCTCTCGACAGAAGCCTTTGTGTACCCGATTAAGGTTATGACAAATGAGGCCAGCTTTTTGAACGCAAGAGGGCGCGTTTGTGTGTATTATGGCAAGCCTTCCTCCGCCTCTTTGCGTAGTCCTCTTCCATGACGGTCCCAATCCTCGGCCAAGTGCAGGAGCTGTTGTTATTGTGAACACACAACGTGTCTTTTCGAGAGATTTTTGCGAGATAGGCCTAATGTTGTTTACATATATTTATGCTATCAGCACCAGCATTGTTCTCGGTCAGATTCAGCAGCCTGCGACAAGTGTATGCTTTCGCTCGATTAAAAAAAAAAATACAATAACAACATACCAAGGTTATTTCTGAACAAGTGCACAGAAATCCTACAAGAAAAAATTTATAAAATAAATATTTTTAAATGCTGCCAAACCTATATTTTAATTCGTCTGCCATTGCCCTAAAAGTAAAATCTAGGACAAAACGCTGTTTTGTATTATTTTAATAGAAACGCGTTCACCTTGTTCTGGAGATTACACCACGTGTCACACAGCGTTTAAGTCCATCATTATCTGCAATTATGTCCTGTAATTGCGTTTTGCTTCAGGAAAAATCCTGTCGCAGAGTCTCGTGCCACCAATTGGCTTCTGCATCTTGCTCCAGACCTCCAGGTCTGTCTGGGTAAAAGAACACTACAACCTACTGGGAACATGCGCTCGGACCAAAAAGGAAACAAAGTAATTTGAAGCACTCGAAAGACTGGCCATTGTAGGCTGTCAATTTCACACCTCGCAGGCCTAACGTTTTTTTGTTAGCGTGTCACTGAAAATAACAAAATATTGGCATAATTTCTATTTAAATCGTGTAGTTTTACAACATACAACTAAGGTGTAATAATTATTATTGATTTATGGAAACTCTGCACACTAAAATGATCTTTAAAATAAAAAATAACAATAAATTGCGAGAAATTAAAAAGGACTTTGAAAGTACGACCTCTCCAAAATTAATTTATCTGCATGGCGCCTAAGAATTCTAGTCTTTTGCGCAATAGCTTCAAAGGCTCATCCTTGTGGAATTTAACATGGCCTTGCATTCAGATGGTTTGGGGCAAATAAACTCTATTGTCACGTGAACATAATAAAGGCATACTGGGGCAAAAACTCAGAAATAATGCCTTGGATCCTAAGGTGCTGTTCTGGCAGGGTCCGAGGGGTCTGCGCCACTATAATAGGAACAGCTGCTCGCCCCTTCAGAGCCAATCAGCTTACAATGAAGGACGCTACGTCAGCCCAATGGCAAAAGAGTAAAGCTGAAGCCAAGAGAAAGAAAGAAAGAAAGGGGGAGAGAGGGAGAGAGACAGACAGAAAGAGACAGAAAGAGGGAGGGAGAGAGAAAGAGAGAGAGTGGCCCATCAATGCTGTGACCAAGCATCGGAGCTCAAACACACACCCCTGTCCCAATCGAGGAGCACAGCATTCGGGAAAGATCGACAGTTCATCGGACTCTCACCCACAATTCCAAATAAAACACCCAGGTCCTAAGTGCTTCCACCTCGATTTGAAAGTGGACCTAACACCGCCTTACTTTCTTGACATGGGAGACATGGGGGATCCACCGAAAAGTAAGTGCCAATTATAATATTGTTGTAAAAGAATGTGAAAGGAAATGTCCGTGTTACGCTGCAAACTTTCTGTAAACGCAATATTATTTTGAGCCAATAACCACAATTAAAAAAGCTGAAAGTATTTTTTTTTAATTAATACTTATATAAATCAGTAAACCGAGTAGCCTGGGTTGAAGTTTTTATGGTATTATGAAATTACGAGGTAACTAATTGAATTATTGAATTATTGAATGATATCATTATACTATTTATGCTGCATTTAATGTAGTTGATTTGGAGTGGTCTTACTATAAATTGTATTCATGTCTGCATTTGAATCAATACGTTATAGCACACTGTTTACTTTATCATTAGAGAACAGCTACAATCAAGGGCACAATATTATATTTGTTATATCAAATAGCCTACGAATAGATATTACACATTATCACACAGACTGTTTGCAAAATGAAATGAAAAATACTAACCTGACTATAAAAAAGAAACAGCTGTTTTCCTTTTGTTGTAGCCGATTTTCAGTGCATACAATGTTGCTCACTGTTTTCTCCTCCTCTCGTTTTCTCAACAGAAAAACGATTAATTTCATTGTGCGTTGGATGTGGGAATCAAATTCATGACCAGTACATTTTGCGGGTATCCCCCGATCTGGAATGGCATGCAGCCTGCTTAAAGTGCGCTGAATGCAACCAGTATTTGGATGAGTCTTGCACTTGTTTCGTCAGAGATGGGAAGACGTATTGTAAAAGGGACTATATCAGGTAAAGTAGGCTACATTTTGTGTATCATTTATAGGCCTTAAATATATAATATGTAGGCCTATGCTGTAGGTACCCTATGAACATAAGACGCATATATCATGAATGTGTATGACATTACAGTATGCTGCAGCAATTGAAGTAGGCCAACCTCCGCTAATTTTGTCTATTAACTGTCAGTAATTAAGTTACGTTGCAATTAAGTTGCAGCTCACTGTGGTTCTCATATATGTATCGCAATCCAATACTTGGATCAAATAGCGTTTTAAAATTAAAGCTGATGTCAAAGTTGCTATCACTACAGATCTAGTTTAGCCCACTGATCACGTTCTATTCGTTTATACTGAGAGCAAGACACTGACACTGGATGACAGTACTTTGACTGCAAGTAAACGGAAATCAATATATTGCAATATATTTTAGAACGATATATTAATAATATATAGAAAATAATAATGTTATTATATATCATATAAAATAATATATAATACTAGTTGGATAATAGTAACCATCATTTAGGCTATAGTAAACCTCAGACAACAAAATAAAACTTAAGGCCTAAGTTTCATCTAGTCCTTGATCACCATGATATGCTATCCAAAGCGCTGTTTACTTGTAAATTTAGGCTACATGACAGACCACCCATCAAGTGACCAACATTTCAAGAGCTATGTGTATTTGTTTCCTTTCCTTTCGTATGAAATTGTACAACAACTTCGGGTCACACTTTGCTATTTGTCATAAGAACAAAACACATCTTATCGTATTTTCCACATTTTTTACAATACCAATAATTTGCTTATATTTTATTAACAGATTATATGGAATAAAATGCGCAAAATGCAACATCGGCTTCAGCAAAAACGACTTCGTCATGAGAGCCCGCTCGAAGGTGTATCATATTGAGTGTTTCCGATGTGTGGCCTGCAGCCGGCAGCTCATCCCCGGGGACGAGTTTGCTCTGAGGGAGGATGGTCTATTTTGCCGGGCCGATCACGACGTGGTGGAACGAGCCACCTTGGGTGCTGGAGACCCCCTTAGCCCATTGCATCCAGCAAGACCTTTACAAATGGCAGGTAGGTTTGTCATTTCTAATCCTGCGAAAAGACGTTTTTGTCTTTTGTGTCTTGCTGGTAGACACACTTTTAGCAAAGCAAAATGTATACCAAACTTGGTCCTAAACCCATCGGATGTCAAATAGGCCAGTTGGTTGAAAAAGCCCCCGCTGTCATTTAACTCCCTTTGATTGTGAAACATGAGCACATTTCTTTCCATTTTGAATTTTCTTTACGCTGATGGACAAGTACATTTGTGACAGCCCTGACAATGGAACAAAGTGATGGTTTTTGCAATGAGGTTAAGTGCTCTACTACAAAGTTGCCCTTGTTTTCTGTATACTGTTGCGAGACTGACGTACAATATTAACATCAAGAATGAGCTTCCATGGACTTATTGTATTAGTGATCGGCCAATGCCACTGTCACCATAGTTATGTCTAGATGAATTAATGAATGAACGTGTTCGCTTTGTGAATCATTCGATAGCGATGGATTGCTCAGTGTGAACCAATGTGTGTGTGTACGTTTTAGAAACTGGCATTTTCATCTCAACCCTCAGAACTGACAACGAGCGATTTTTAGATATCACGTAGAACATTTTTTTCTGGATTGATCCACCTGCAGTGGTTTATTTATGAAATATCGTGCCAAAATTCACAGTGTATATGCTGCTATGCTCAAGAATGTGTCCTTGCGTATAGCTTTTGCGACACTTTGCTGTGTAATTATTATCCAAAGGCAGCGTGGAAGTATGAAATCGAACATTATTGCCCATCGCATGCAGGGACACTGATACCGTGCACGCGTCACATTAGTTGTCAAATTCATTTGTGCCCTACAGAAAATGACACACACATTTAGCATTATGTTGCCGAAACAGAATACAACATCGAGTGGTTTGTTAGCTTGTTTGAAATTTAAAAATGTTCAGAGAATACTGGTTAAGAGAAATTAAATCTCAGTCGTAAATCTCGTGATTTTAATTAGCATTTTGAAACAGTGCAAGCCTCTGCTCCTTTATCCGGCTTCAGGTCATAGGAGTAAATGCAAATAGATATAGCAGCCAGCCTGCATGAATACCCTACCACCCTCCTACATTCACACCATACAGACTTCAGGATAAGAAAAAAATCTAAAATATTCTCATTATCATTTTCGATTTTATGTAACGCGCAGAGATTAAATAAATTATTAGAGTCAACTATTAAGTAAAACTCATAAATTATATCCTAGATGGTGAAACGTATTTGTCTAGCTCAGATATCCTACACAGGATTTATGAGGATAGTGCGAGGACATTCCATATGTCCAGTCCATAGACCATGGGTGTTTGTATTGATAATAGACCATTCCCCTCAGGCTATAGAGGTGTGCGCTGTTGGTTCATTCTGCTTGTGCTGTAGGCAGTCCTGTAAGAGTAAGTTGTGGTGGTTTGCTAAAATAACTTGAGCAATGTTGTAGAACGTTTTGCACCAGTCTTACGTAACTACCGGGGAGTCAAGTTAACCCATGAGGTCTGCTAATTAGCCAGTTAGGTGACTATTAGTGAGGAGGAGACAAGAATACTTCACCTCTTGAACTGTGTGGTCCCATAGAATCTAGGACCAAAAACACTGCACACGGAACAGCAACTATCCATTGCGTTTTTGTTCAGGATAGCCAAACACACGACCATATATTCGTGCAAATGTGGTCACTCGCCTGCTTCGGTGTTGGATTTTTTTTTTTTTTTTTTTTTTGCTTTAATGAACATTGGATAAATATGTATTCTAGAAATTAATTTATCTAACCTCTAAATCCCTAATGTACTATCATACGAAGTTTGCAAACCCGGACCTGGACGAGTTTAAAAGGGGGCATATTTACTTATTCATTCTCTTTTACTTACAGCAGAACCCATTTCTGCCAGACAACCTGCGCTTCGGCCCCACGTCCATAAACAGCCAGAGAAGACAACGCGCGTTCGGACAGTGCTAAACGAAAAGCAACTCCATACGCTGCGGACCTGCTACAACGCTAACCCCAGGCCCGATGCACTAATGAAGGAGCAGCTGGTGGAGATGACAGGCCTTAGCCCGCGAGTCATCCGAGTATGGTTTCAAAACAAACGGTGCAAGGATAAAAAGAGGAGCATCCTTATGAAACAGCTCCAACAGCAGCAACCTAATGACAAAACGGTGAGTAACTGTTCTATAAACTGAAATCAGTTCAGCTGGTACTACACAATAGGTTACATGCGTCCATGAAAGCATTACATATTGCGAGTGCATATTGCATATTGCAAGCGCTGTGTTCAAGTTAAACCTGCATGCACCTATACTGCACTCCCTTTCTCGCCACACACTCCCACACACACACAGATAAATACACACACATGAAGCAAATGAAATATGAAAAGATAAAAATGTGTTTATCAGATGTGTGATTTCAAATATATCCGTTAATTTCCATATCTGACAATTAGTTTATCTGGGACTATATGCAGAATATCCAGGGGATGACGGGGACTCCTATGGTGGCCACCAGTCCAGAAAGGCACGATGGGGGTTTACAGGCAAACCAGGTGGAGGTACAAAGTTACCAGGCGCCTTGGAAAGTCCTCAGTGACTTCGCGCTGCAAAGTGAAATCGACCAGCCAGCATTTCAACAACTGGTGAGTGCCAAGATCGCACAAAGAGGCCAAATGGAGAATTTAATGTGAAATACATAATAATAATAACAATAATAATAATAATAATAATAATAATAATAATAAGAATATAATTGATTTTTACAGGTGAATTTTTCGGAAGGGGGACCAGGTTCGAACTCGACAGGGAGTGAAGTGGCCTCCATGTCCTCACAGCTTCCCGACACTCCCAACAGTATGGTGGCGAGTCCAATAGAGGCCTAGGATCCATGGTCGCGCTCCTCTTCTCCGTCTAGTGAAACGAGGAGGGACTTGTCCATCTGAGGAGTGAATAACATCCGCCACGATCATCCTCAAGAACTGCAACTAGGCCGCTTTGTATGAACAACCCACCCGGTTGCGTTAATACACTGTGAAGACAATCATGGGATTTATGGCGCTCGGATCCACGAGACCAGAAATACAGCAGTGCACCTGCCGAGCGTTGCAAAATACTGTGTGAGACGACTTAGAATATTTACCTGGTGAACAGAATTACCGGCGTATACCAGATGCAAGATGAAAGTCGAACCATTCTTGCGCATCATGCAGCAAGTTCGCTGCATCACCTCCCTGGTGTGGAGTGCTGTGGGTTGGAACAGAGGTTTACGACAGTTTTGCCAAAAAATACCCACACTATATCTTTTTTTTTTTTTTTTTTTACAATGGGTGGATCTCTGTGACATACTGCGAAAGACTTTTTCACACCCATGTGTAGGCTGATGCAG
The DNA here is from genome assembly GCA_017657215.1 of Limnothrissa miodon. Taxonomy (NCBI): domain Eukaryota; kingdom Metazoa; phylum Chordata; class Actinopteri; order Clupeiformes; family Clupeidae; genus Limnothrissa; species Limnothrissa miodon. The sequence goes on along the minus strand of JAGFZM010001695.1, from coordinate 88,578 downwards.
TGAACGCAACTGTTTGTGCCTACACCACCACCAGAGACTGTTGATTCTACTCTATTGCAGCTTGGAGTGAAACAAGGCCCCAGTTAGCCTACGGCATTTGGAAGGATAGGCAGAGAGGTCTACAGATTTCCCAGATTTTTTCATTGATTTTTTTTGTTACATGGTCTCATTTGAAGCCCAAGTACTAAAGCATTGCAACAAGGTATACCTCTAATTTGCCACAAGCTCGGTGGGAATTTTATGTGTTTGTGTCCGTCCAAGAACATTTTTTCTTTCCCAAAGATGTGTATAGTTATAAGTTATAACCATTGATTAGCCCTGGAAAAATGGTTACTTTTTGTTTGTTCCTGTATTACAAAATAATAATGATAATAATAATTTATTATTTATTGTCGGAAGACCTGCCACTTTTTGTGTACCTTTCTTTGCTGAAGTAAAAAGGAGTAAAACATGCTATTGTGGACTCTGAATTATCGTTCAGACTTGATGTGTCTTGTCGTTAAATCAAATTATGTAAAAAAAAAAAAAAACGCCATATGTAGAACTATATCTTCAGGTAATTTCAGTAATAAAATTTTGACGTACTGCACGTAATGCGTCCATGTATAATATGCGACGATAAATTTTGGTTCATTTTGAAATCCATCGTGATAAGCATTTGGCAGTTAAAGTAAAAGGCAACACAAATTGACAGCATTTTACATACGAAAACATATATGAATGCTAGATCCCGTCAATTGGTTGTAGGCGGATGAGTGAAGCAAGTAACGAAAGAACTGACTTCTCTGAAAAAAAACTCTTTAGAGAATATGACTGTATTATCATTTGAATTCATGCAATTTCTAAACGTCCATCCCATTTTGAGCTTGGTGAAGCAATTTCTCCACATAAGCAAAACGCAGAGGAACAGGCCGTCTTGCAGAATGCATGCTTTCATAATGCAATGTGAACACTCACGCAAGTCCAAACCACCTTGCCAGTTTACACACATACAAACAGGCACACACTCAGACACGCACGCACACACACACGCATAGAAAGCGGCGTAGACGCACGCCCGTTCGCAAGTGCATAGCGCTTAGAAGACTAACGTGTGTAGAGGGCATGTAGCACAATGCCTGGGGACAGGCCCGAGAAGACATTGTTGTAGGTTACTCCACAACAAACCTGAAGTACATTTATTTAACTTTAGTTAGTTTTCGTTTAAAAATATTGACGTTTGAAGGCCGTTGAACGACCAGAAGTGGGCAAGGTAACACAGCAAGGTGGAATGTGTGGACATTTCCTTTCTGACTTTAAAACTTGTTAACGAAAGGCTTATTGATGAGATCCCTTGCATAGGAAAGTGCATATGGTTGTCGTCTTAAAGCAGCTGTTCAGCTTGTTTGTTTGTTTGTTTGTTTATTTATTAATGAGTACATGCAGTTTCTTACAATATTTTTTCAAGAAGTCAAGAAAAATGCTTCACCTCGAAAACTAGAATTCATAACATCAAATCTTTTTCAATTCTTTCTCTAGAAACCATGTTTTTCAACAGAAACAAATGCTCTTGACTTTACTTATCTAAAAAAATCCATGGCTAATCATACTGTAACAGTTAACCTCAGTTAAAAGTGAACAGTACTAAGGCTGACCCTCCAATTATTTGGGAGAATATAATCTAATAATTGAATTATTTCAAACCATGACAAGGAATTTAGTGCATAATTCATAATGAATAAACACTGTAGGCTATGAGAGAGGCAGCTTTTCATTCTACTCCTCTGGTACTATTAGGAGAATGAGGAATCAGGAATCTGGTGAGCATATGTTTTGGGTCTGGCTCTGATGGGGCCCAGTGAGACGATGGCTATAGCTTCGTCTGACCAGGACCACCACCTCTCACAGAGTGAGCTCTGTGCAGGCCTCCATCTTACAGCAGAGCATCTTCTACAAACAGAAAAGAATGAGAGGGATGATGGGTGGATGGAAAATGGCAGACAAATGGCAAACAACTGAGGAAAACATTGAACATCTGTTGAAACGCCTGTGTTATCGTAGAGCATGCGTTTTGGCACTCCAACTGTGTCTATTCATAGCTAGTTATGACCGTCGCCGTGTGACGTGACTGAGGACCAGTGAGCAATAGGTTCCGGGTGAACAACAGCCAAGTATTAAAATCCTCTAAGTGATAAAGATGTGATGTTTAACCAGTGTTTATTTGGCACTTAAGGAGCAGTTAAATTTTACTGCCTCAAAGAAACATGTTCTTCTCCATCATTCGCTTAACACATGTTTAGCGATAGATTCTCCCAGGAATGACAACCGTAAGCGAAGACACAATGACTATAATCCTGATGTCATCTGAGGTGACCTCACAGAGAAAACCAGTGATGACTGACAGCCTCATCCCATCAGCTGAGAACAAAACAGCAGCAGGGCAGGCTGGGCTTGGCCAGTTCGGGGAAACAAAAACACATTATTAATATGACTCAAATGCTGGTAGGGTAGGGTAACCAGATGACCCCACGATCTTGGTAGCCTGTTCCTGGCAAAAGACAAGAAAACTCAATTTTGCCCCCTATTTTTGAAGCTAAAATATTACTTAATGATATTTTAATGATGTTGATTGTATACACTGTAATAGTAATATCTTCAGTTCCCAACACACACCTTACAGTATGTTACAGCAGGCAGAGGACTATTCTGTTAGTTGTATGTTCTCACGTATATTCTGACGTTTGGCTTGGAGGATACTTAATCACACAGAGTGATGATAGGTAGATAGATAAATAGATAGATTGATAGATAGATAACACAGACAGATCGATAGATACACAGAGGAAATTTGTTTGTACTGATCGTACTAATGCCTCACTGACATACATACATAGGTACGTGTATACACAAGTATATTCAACACATACATTACAACACCCCACCTCCACCACACCCTTGTAGTAAGCCATACCACCACCCTTATTCCCAACCCACAACAAACTACACATACACATCAGACAACAGAAGAAACACGTCCATCACAGAAAAAAAAGCAAATAAAAAAGAAAACAAGACGGCCAATACGAGCGATCCGTTCAACACCAACCAATCATTCAGCCTTGCTCAGTTAGCACTAAGCCTAGGCCACTTCAGGCAATGCAAGGGCCAGAATATTCTTTTTGCACTATTAGTGCTTCAGAGCAGAGGTGCAGGCTGAGGCAAAGCTGGGGACCTAAATGGTGAGCCGTGACTCATGACACCGCTTGGAGCATGTCTGACAGTGAGGTCAACCCGGCTGGAACTGTGCTTCATTGCACAATGTGATGCTACTCAATCACGCAACCTCCTGGAGGGTGCAAACAGTTTGCAAGGCTCCAATGCCACGGAACTAAACAGAAACATCTTACACTGGTCTCTACAATATGGATGGTGTCTAGCTATTTGGCTTCGTTTGTTTAAATGTATGCTTTTAATTGGTTTTGAAAATGTCAGAAAAGATGCGCATCTGCCACTTAGGACAATCGTCACCGAGAGGGTACATGTAAATTGACATTTAGTGCGTTTAGAGACAATTGAGATATCTGTTACTGAATAAATCTTTGGCCTCTGTTTTCAGTTTCAAATCATTTGTGCATTCAAGGAGAAAAGAACCAGTCGTGTGTTTCGTGCTCTTTGCCTTAGCAAAGGCTGATAATGGTGGCTATTATATAGGTTGACATCACATGTGGAATTGGAGACATCATCAGGGCATCTTTTCCTCTTTATTGCAATCCTACGTCTACGTCTCTGTCAGGCTAATTTGTTGAACCACACACCAAGTGACACTGTGAGAATGGCCAAGTCAGTCCACCCCTCCAAAGTGCCTCCTTTTATTCTTCCCTTGTGTGGGCCACTGGGGGGAAAGGATGGTGTGTGTGCATGTGTGTGTGAGAGACAGAGAGAGATAGAGTGTGTGTGTGTGTGTGAGAGAGGCTGCTGAAGCGGAGGCAGGGGGCGAGGTGGTGTGCAGCAAGCAGGACAAAAAGTCTTGCTAGAATACCTCTTAGGTCTGTCTAGCTCGGTGACCATATTCAGCTCCATGGCTGGAGCAAACAAAAGGCCTACTGTACCTCCAGGAGGCTCAGGCTAACAATAGCGTGCTCCCGGATGACACCAGATTACATTGTGTGGCTGCAGGAAAGGGGACAGAATGTTGTGCTGCCTCCCCCTGGACCAGGTCCCTGGCTCCTCAACCACAACACTGGGGTGCAACAACAACCCAAGCGCTGCTGCTGCTGTGACTGGCCTGCTTGGACAGTGTCTCCATCTTTGTATTCATCCCTCCAGCAGGCCACAGCACCACCTCCCCTGGCATAATTAGGCCACCGATTTGGTTCTTTTCTGGATGTTTCCGTCCATGCCAGTGAGTCTTAAATAACTAATATAATACTACTTACAGGTTCAATTACAGTATTAGCATATACTGTAAATAAAATAAATAAAAAAATAAATAAAAACATCATGAAAGGTTATGAAATCAAAATCTAAAAACTCAAAATTCTATTATCATTAATGTGTTTTGTTGGCTCATTGTCTTTTACCCAGTATAAACAATGAATACAATTTCTATTGTGGATCTGTTTACAAAGACATTAAAAGAGCACAGTGTGATGACATAAAATATTTATTTACTGTATTTAGTCATAAAAATGAATAAAGTTTTATGTAATGTTTTTTTTTCCTTTTTCATTTTAGTGAGATAGTCAGAGGGGATGGGGGTTTTCTTGACAAGTGTGTTGGTCTGGAGGGATAACAGGAAGTCCAGCAGAGGATGTGTGGAAAGGATGCTGTCGGGCCCTTGGCTCTCTTTGGAGCTTGTCAATGAAGAGGACACTCCAAGTGTGAGTTGTCAGCTGAGCGTGTGTGAAAAAGGAAACACTAAGAGCTCTGGCAGCTGCTGTAGTGGGGGTCACAGATGAGGGGTGAGTGTGCGTATATGTGTGTGGAGGGGGGGGGGGGGGGGGGGGGGGTGTATGCACACAAGAGACCTCCAGATGGACTTCAGTCTCTCGCTACATCCCTTTGGCTGACTGTGAAAGTCCACACCAAAGGGCCACAGCAACCACAACAGACCCCCAAACAGGCTCTAGGTTGTAGGGGTCAAAGCCCTGGAGGGAGTGGTGAAGCATGGAAAACACAGCAAATAGATGACACCTGTAAGAAATGGGTACATGTCTAAGCATGGAGGATTCTCCTAACATCCTAACATGCACCTTACATGTTCATCCTCAACCTCAATTTCAACTACTGGTTCAGCATGCGTCTCGTTGAACTCATGAACATTCAGTCTTTTGCAACCTTTTGTCAAGTAGTTTGTGTAGCTCCTTTTCTACTGCTTGTTAATGGTCTGTGAGTGAAGGTTGCTCTTTAGGTTTATCGCTGTTTTATGTTTCAGTCAGAGAGATTTCTTCTTCCACTGGAGGGAGGCTTAAATAAGAGAGATTGGTTTACAGCAATTTACCAACAATTATTTTCTCTCATGCTGATTAAACCAGAGCTGATATTTATAGTTTCCTAGGTATAAAAATGAAGTGTGAGCAATACAGGGAAGGTAGAATTGAGGTGATAATAGCTTTTCTTCTTAAATGTTGCGTATTTCAGTTACATTTTCGTTTTTTTTTTTTTTTATGGTCTGGTTTCGCAATAACGTTCTCTAAAGATATATCTTACCAAAGCTGTTTATTTCTTTACATACTTTGCAAACTCTCTCATCAGGCTCTTCTATAAGTTGCTCTTATACAATGAATGGCTGAAGGCACGTTTCTGACATTGATCGTTTCTGCTTTTTTGAACATGCGATTTATAAGCATTCAAGTGTACATTAATATAGATATAAACATTAAAATATAGTACATCAATATGACATGTGTAGGTGCCATGGTTGTGTTTTAAATGCACTCAAAAACGAATCACATTCATTTATTTGACTGTTATGTTATGTTATTACTGATATTTATATATATATATATATATATATATATATATATATATATATATATAAAACCCAGTAAAATGCATCCATACGCTTCTGTGGCAGCAAGGGCACGAGTATTATTTTGAGTCATTTTAATGCTGTAAAATAAGCTGTACGGATAAATGTATCCTTGGAATTAGAAGTGGAATTACGTTGTACAGAAGTTTCAAACATGTTGGGAATCATGCCATACCCTTAGAGTAGAGATGACTAGGTAGAACTAGGCTTTGTAATCCAGACCCTGGTCTTTAAACTACAGTATTATACAACATATTGGTGAGGATTTAATAACCAAGACTTGTTTAGCATACAATTGTATTTAACAAGAGTAGCTGAATTCACAGTCAACATGTTGTAACATCATAACGATTTCATATGATATATCAACTGCACCCTTTGTTGCAGACCCATTTGATGAGTAGTTCCATTTTTATATCACTCTATCTGCCATATAAACAGTGTTATTTCAATTTAGTTAACATGGTAATAACACTTAGGTAGTATTATAAAGCATTATAAATATGCTATAAACCCTTGAAATAATGCAGGAAGCCACTTCAGTGTTATTCTGAACAATATGTTTTAATTAATGTAAACAGTGTTAAATGAATTAATGGTCAAATCAAATAACAATGGCGTACTGTATTTAATCCTTGACAATAGTAATGTAGTTTTATTGGTGTCTTCCGGTTCACAAAAAAAGGATAAATAGGGCCAATTAATCCAACCCTCTGTCCTTTATGTAACTCCTATAGGGGCTTTTAAGCTTGTCGCCATGGCAAATGGGATAAGCCGGACAACTAAGCCAAAGACAGGAGTATCTGAACTCATCTCCTCAGCTCCTCTCCCCATAGAAGTAAGCCTTTTGGCAGAAAATAAATATACTTTCATTGTTCCATTATATCATTAATATAACCAATTAATAATATTTACTACACAGGTATATAAAGGAAATTGCTATTATATTGTAGTGTTAATATGGACATTATGCTTTTTTTATTCATCATTTAAAGATGCTGCAGTACTGTAAAAAACATTGGCATAATGATGAGTTCTGTGATATCAGCATATTCATTCGTCAATGTAAACTGAAACGACTTTGATGGAATTAAGAGTACTT
>JAGFZM010001695.1:70288-81456 GCA_017657215.1 Limnothrissa miodon | reverse complement strand
TGTTTGTGTGCTTGTTTGTGTCTTCCTTCACGGGTGGGATTTGGTAACCAGGCAGGTGATTTGTGGGTGATTACTGTTGCTTACGTTAAAGCAGGTACAACCATGATCCAAAGTCTGATAACATCTCTGAAACCATAGCAACACTAATCTACTCTGAGCAATGGGTCTCCTTAGTTCCTGTCATCTCATATCCATTAGCAAGGCTAGCTTTAATTGCAAGTTATAGTCCAATTTGAATAAAATACCTTCAACTTAAGGGCTCCACATTGTGAATAACAAACACCCGTTTTGGGCTGAAATTTGTTATTAGGGGGAGTCATGTCTAAACTACTTGAGATACAGAAACAGATCAAAAGATTTACTACAGTATAGTTATGGCAAAATATTAATATGCTATGATATTACACGGCCGTATGCACATCTGACATTACTCTTATTGATCTCATACTCAGTCTTATTGATCTCTCAAATTATGATGATGATGTTAATATTATTATTATTATTATTAACAACATCATCATCATCATCAACAACAACAACAACAACAAAATAATAATAATAATACCACCAAATTGTGCTGATTAATGATTCTTTCTTGGGTAACACGCATGAACCTGTGGGCTGCAAATCTGACATCTGCACAACATTTTGATGAGGAGTCTTGATAAATGGCTCAGACCCCAGACTTGTGAGGCTGGAACAGGTGGCAGGGCAAAGCTCTTCACATCCAGGGGGAGATGGCAGATAAAGCTGACAATGACAGGAGTCACGTTGCTCTGGTGTCACTGCCTTTATTGCCCCTGAATGAAGTAATAATTACAACCACAACAACAAAGAATGAACCATCTCTTTTAGAAATCTTGGCGATGCCTCTATCCCCCTCCCTTCTAAAAATATATTAAATAAATAAAGAATCACAAGCCTGTTGAGAACTGACACACTGATCGACATATAGGTTTTTTTTTTTTTTTTTGCAATGGAAAGACCCAATTCTACTTTTACCCACTTGGCTGATACCCAGAGAAGATAGCACTTATAAAAAATTAACCAAGGGTACACCTTAATCATTTGTTCATGTAACCACTGGACTGGGACTGCCATGCGCTAATGCTTTGGACTCCTCTATGGCCCCTTCTATTATTCCACCCAGCCAATTGGGGTCTGATAGTGATGCGCTGGGACAGGGGCCGTAGAAGTGGCAGAGGCAGAGGCAGTGAGTGTGGAGGGCAAGAGGGGGAGTGCTGATTCAGGGGCCGAGAGGGGACGCTCGTAAAAAAGGGAGGGAAAGAGAAGAGGCCTCCGTCCCCAGGGGCTCTCAGTGTGTGTGTGTGTGTGTGTGTATCTGTGTGTGTGAGAGAGCCTGTCTGAAAACACACACACACACAACGGTCTTATCACTTGACGCACTGTCCAATGACTTCTTCCCTTTCGCTTCCATGAATTGCTATCTTGTTTCACCTAGTGCTCAGAGAATAATCAGAATATGATTCAGGAGAGACATTGTTACCAAGGACAGAATAGTGTGTGATCGTATATGTGCGTGTGTGTTGGGGTAGAAGGGGCATTGAGTTTTCAAGCAGTAAATTATCACCAGTTATTTATTCATATATTTTTTCTAAGCCAACTGCTATGACAGTAGAGTACACCTTCTAACCTTTCAGTCCCCCGAGACAATGCATAACTTATATGTCCAGACCCACTCACAATAGAGCCTCAGTGCCTGCCAGCCACTTTGTCCTCATGATCTGACACGTTGATCGTGGTAAAAGAAACAGTCATTATTTGCGGCTGTCGTATATTTGGGTCTATACGTTTCTGCTTTGAGGTGACGTGAAAAGGGCTTGGAAACTAGAATAAGAATAAGAATATATACAGTCGCCATACAGACAAATATGCAGCGTATCACACAAATACAAGCGCTTGTTAGACTGAAAGATATATTTCAGGTGCTTTATTCAGAGTAGACTGTGGACTTACACATAGTGCTAGGTTTCACCTCGCATCCTGCAGGAAGAGGAGGTAATAATAACAAGGTGATTGCAGGATAACAATGCACACTTACATTAGACTCTACGTTTCATTTGCAAGTCAATACATTGATCCGAAGAGGAACAGAATACATATTGTTGCTGAAAGTACTTTAAGTTTAAGCTAGGTTTTGCATACCGTTTCTAAGCACGCTCTACCATCATGGGTTATCATTAGCTTTTAAAATACTACTAAAGTAGTATAATACAGTATATCTGTTTTCTGAAGCCCAGACACTGAAATGAAGGTGTCTCTAGACCTCTGAGAGTCTCTGCTATTAGCCACTGCGGCAGCTGAAAGAACTGAAATGTGCATTGTTAACACTGCTTTTGACATGCATGGAAAGGACACATTTACTGAAGTCCACATAGTGAAGATTTATAATGCAACAGGGGCTGTATTTATATCATGTAATAATGGCAGGCGGAGTGGATGGTTTCATCCACATCTATGTTTCCTCTTTGTGCGGCTTGAGCTGGCACACCTTTGACCCCCATCTCCCCTTTTTGTCACTAAAAATGACCATTGACAATACACGTATAATAAAGACTCAACTGACTAAACCAGTCACAAACACCACACTTGTTCCTTACACTGTAGCCTACAACAAGTCTCTGGAGTACAGCCATACCGGCGTGACCTCAGTGTTCGCATAAGCTGACACAGAGGCTGCAAAGAAAGCAGGGATCATTCGCGGAGCACGCTCAGATGGGTCCGAGGCCGTGAGGGATCTTGGCTCTGCCACCCCCCCCCCCCCCCCCCCCCCCCCCCCCCCCCCCCCCCTATAACTCATCTTCAGAAAAGCATTCAGTGGGCCTGACCTGTTGCCCACCATCACCACACTTTTCTGTGCATTACCTGGAAGACGGGTGGCCTGGAAGAGTGGTAGCCTTTCCTCGCCTGATATAAAGGCACAGAAAATATCAGCCTTTCAGTCAGCCTTGGATGAGAAATAATTGTCCAATAATGCACATGAATGGGGGCTAATGTGGAGGGACATCAGCTTATACTGGATCATAATGCACCACAATCAGACTGTGATTATTCTGTCAATAAGCTTAGTAGTGAGGCAGTGCAATCATCCAAGTGCACAGATATGACTCTGACCACAGCCACAATTTGCATGTGCCGTTAATTCTTTCCACACCTGAAATTTGACCTCTTGACTGCCTTCGGATACTAAAAGCTCAGAGTAAATCATATGTCGACCACAAATACCGCAGGCAGTCAGCCTGCCTCAAAAATGCACCTCATCCAAATTCACATCTGAAGTTTGTGTGCTCTCACACAATTCCAAAGTAAAAATGCAATGTATTGTAAGAATGATTATAAAGCAGCTAATATTTTCTACTAAATACTATATGAATTGGCAAAATGTTCAATGTTCAAAAGTTCAATGTTCTCATTGCAAAATGACATTCATTTTTTGTGTGTGTGTTGATTTTTTGTTTTAAAAAAAGAGAACCAGGGAGATTTTTTCCTACTGAATATCTTTATAATTCACAACCTGCTGAACACAAGCATCTTTAAAAGCTTCTGAAAGGCTAAACCAAAGGTTGGATTTCATTATAAAACAGATCAATAGTGGGAAGAGGAAAGAGTGTGTGTGCGTGTGGCCTTTTTTCAGACATTTGCAGTATGTGTTTAGTCGTGCCAAGGCCCCTTCCTCCAAACCACATAAAGGCTTCAGTAGGTGTTCCAACAGCCTCCCCTAGGCTCCAAAGTCACCACTGACACGCTGCAAAGAGACACACGCAAGCTGCAATATGAGAACCAATTAAGGAGCTAATGGGACCAAATATTTTCTTTAGGGTGTGATTATATGCCCTTTAATTTTGACGTGTGGGATACATGAGGGCTTGGGGGGGGTGGGGGGATACAGGAGATGAGGTGCCCTCTCCCACCCTGAGACACCACGAGACACTTCCCACAGTGCCTGCCGGGTGTGTGAGAGGCTACGGGTAAAACCCACGCCTGCCGTCGGCGTCCTAGTATTTAACCCGTCCACCAATCACCCTGCGGATCTGTGGTCCCACGGCCTGTCCCCGAACGTTCTCAACCCCGCGCCTGGTCTTCATCACACTGGCACTTTCACGAGGGTGCATGAAAGTGATGAACGGCCCCGTCACCCGGACTCTTCCCATGCAGATGATTCACCTGCAGCACTACCAAAACCTAACCCCCCCCCCCCCCCCCCCTTGCTCCACCACCCAGCTCCTCCTCCTCCTCCTCCTCCCTGCCAGAGGTTCTCCCCTCAGCCACACACACACATACACACACACAGCCGGTGACGGAAATTATGTGCTGTTATTTATTTGCCTAGCGCACGCCCACGCGCAGGCCAACTTAATGATGCAAACAGCTTCTGCATATGGACTATTTATACCGCCGCCTAAGACAGCTCATTTAACCTGGTGAGCATCACTGAATGCCGATGCTTGTGTGTGTGTGTGTGTGTGTGCATACCCCAGTGCACTGGCTGTATGTGGTCTATTGTGGCACTGTGTGCGATTGGGGCTCGGGCTGTGTTTGGTTTGATTAAACACAAACAAGATTAGTCATGCTATTTGCAGTGCACAGGGGCTTGGAGCACTGAATGTGTTTAGATGACACAGACTGCCGTGTGCAGTGCTGTTGCTTTCCTCTCCTCCTCCACCCACCCTCCCTCTCTCTCTCTCCCTCCCTCTCTCTCCCTCCCTCCCTCTCTCTCTCTCACTCTCTCTCCACTGCTCTCTCTTTTTCTCTCATTCTCTCCGCCATCCACCTCCTACACCTCATCCTCTGATGCGTGACTATCATAGTAGCTCTCAGAGAGAACTCCAAAAACATACTTGGCCCGGTCACACTCAAACTCATACCAAAGCCTTTGAGCTTTGACCTCGTGTTGTTTCTAATCCACCTGCCATTTATAAATATATACCTTCTCTTCGTTTTGGAGGGTCTGGGTTACAATTACAACAGGCAGAAAACAGATTCAGAGAGTAGGAGGGGAAAAAACAAAACAAACAAAAAAGCAAAACAAAAATAAGCTTGACAGTAAACCATTGAACAGGTACTTAGGCATCGTACATATTATGGCAGGAAATTGATTCGGAGAAAGAGAGCTGTTGTGTCAGCATAGAGTATATCTGAACAGAATAGGACAGACACAGTGGAGGAGAGATATTCATGGACTTCCACACTGCCTATTTGGTAAACTTGCTTGAAAAATATTCATTCACACAAAGCAATGATAAGATCATATCATTTGCACACTTTCACCAGCTAATTGATTTACAAGCGGGCCAATTGATTATATTTAGCCCAAATTGAATTTAAAAGCAGGACACACTTTTACAGAAGCAGGGCATTAGCAATGAGATTGATTATCCAGAATAATTATACTCCACAAAACCACAAACAAACAAATACATGGACACACCAAAAAAACTGATGACAATAAACAGCAAAAACTCACTTTATATAAAAAAAGATCAGACATCCTGTAATGTCCCTATGATACAGTATAGAAGTATGTTTCTGACAAACAATTGGGGGGCATTTCTTTGATACCGACTGTGACTGTTGGCGATTTGATGAAATCAGTGGCATTAGCAGGACCCTTTGAAGCAGATGACCCTGGCCCAGAAATCCAATTGCCTTATTAGAGCCCAAAGGTCAAAGATCTCACAGCTGACTCACTTTTAAGACGCCTTCAAATTCTTGCTACTCCGTGTTTAACTAGCAATCATGCTAACTCCCAAGCTTTCTGCATGTCCCTAGTATCATAACAAAGCACTCAGGTGAAAAGCCTGAGGGAAAGCATTACACAGATTAACACAACCACTGATTTTTATCGATTCATCTTATTGAATCTATCGATGCATCAATTTGCAATATGCCATATAAAGTCATTGCAGACAAAAAAATAATCCATGCAATTTTTTTCTCTGTCTAAAAAAGACTATTTCTTTCAGTGTAAGTCCAGTTATTATAAGGAAAAAATAGTCTTTAAGATGATAGATAAATGCTGATTTTTGTCTCTCCCTGTAATCCCTGCGTGGTCAAAATGGTAGGTGCTTGTTTGTGGCGGGGAGGCTGGTGGTGGAGGAGACAGAGGCTGCAAGCCTCCTCCATTTTGACATTCACATTGGAACAGTAATGATCCTAAAAGCTGCAATTAAGCTGACTGTCTGAACACAGGGGGTGGGTGGGGGTGAAATGCCGAGCTCGAACGCTGCTGGGCTGCACCTATTACGGCCTGCGGGGATTACGCTGCGACGACATCTCGCCTCCGCCTCACACCAACCTCCTCCCTCTCTCTTTTGCGCTCCATCTCTTTCTCTATTTCCCTCTCCCCCTCTCTTTCTTAACATATACATATCCTGAGTGACATCTTCATTTCATCTGATGCTTTTTTTCTTCTTCAGCGAGATAAAACGCACTGTCAAACGATTACGAGGGATGTATGTCAGCGTCTGGTGTAAAATGCACTTGTGAAAGATTGAGAGGAGAATGGGTAACACTTTCATTCATATGTAGGCTACATTTACTGGACAGATTATGCAAATAATACTTGCATCCAATGTGAGAGTTTTGCAGATGGAGAAAAAGCCTCACTGGTCTAAATTCACACAAAAATGTGTGATGTTTCAAAATAGAGAGCATCCCAAAAACTTTATTTAATTCATCATTCTGAATATGAAAATATTCTGAACAGGAAAAAGCAACTAGCATATTTCCCCATCCATCCACCTATCAATCTATCTATCTATCTATCTTTTCACAAATAAACAAACAAACAAATAAATAAACAAATAAATAATCTAGTCCAACCAACCATTGGAGTACTGACTGCCTAGTGTCCCTGTGGTCTTGCCTGAACAGGGGGGATGAAGCAGGTGAGAAGCTCAGCCTCCACCTCCAACTCCAGGAAATAAAGTCAGACGGCACCAGGTGGGCAAATCTATCAAAACCCTGGCATGCGCAGGGCTGGCGCGGGGAGAAATCATTTTAATTAGCTGAGTGAATGTGATTTGCTGAATACAAGGGAGACGGGGCTCTACTCACATTAAAATTGGTCTAATTTTCAGTGAAAAAAGTCCCATCCGAGCAGCCCTGGCCATAGTCAATCAAGTTAAAAGCTGCGGGTGCTTAATTTGATTTACCAATTTAAAATGCAAATGAAGTGATCAAGTGGAGTGGAAAGGAGAGGAGAAGCCTCTTTTAAACCATCAAGTTAAATGTGAACAGACACTGGACCGGTGGCAGCAAGAATGTTTTAGCATATTCGTTTGATTAGAGCTACAAAAATTTAATTAGCACAGCTAATTGCTTGACAAATTGCTCAACATTACTCAAAAGGCCGATTTTTTTGGGAGTGTTGGTGTCGTCTTCTTTTACCCACCTTTTTGGCAAAAACAAAAAAACACACAAACCCAGGGTAAACCCCTTTACCAACGCCACCCCCCCCCCCCCCCCCCATTTTTTTTTTTTGTACAGACCAAATGGTCCCTGCCAATATGTGAAAAGCATAATTAAATAAATGGAAGATGGCACAACAGTCCCTTACAATGGCAAATGAGATAATGCCTATAATTAGGCGGGACACAAGTCTGCATCCATATGCTGCTCTCCACGTCTGCTCGACTGTGCAATCCCAGCAGCACAAATCTAATAAGGCCTGTCTCCTTAGTGAAGGCCTCAGGGGACAGGACCACCCCGACCAAAATGCACAAGTAGACATAGACTACAGACAGACACGCAGACACAAACACGGGCACACACACAGGCACATACACATACACACACACACACACACAGACAGAAACAGACACACATATACACACACAAATACACTCACAGACACACAAACAGACAGAAACACACACATATACACACACACTCGCACACATACGTAGACATGCCTACATGGACACAACACAACAACACATGCACATGCTTGCATGGACAACATAACCAAACATCAGTGTTTGTAATTTCTAAATTACTACCCGCCAACACACAAAAATAGACAAACACACATCCAGTCTCAAATACACAGACATTTATCTGCACTAGATACTTTTAGTTCCACGTACTAAGACCTGAGAATTACACCAAGGGTTGTGATCTACTGACATCTACATGACTCTCTATTTTTTCATAGGCAAACAACTATCATACGAGAATTATAACTTTACTACTAGCGTATGGTAGAACATGTATATGTTGTTATCCTCCTTTGTAAGTCGCTTTGGATAAAAGTGTTTGCTAAATGCATAAATGTAAATGTAAAAAAAGAAGGTGACTGGGTTTAAAAGCAAAAACTCAATGGCAGAATCCATGTTTCACCACTGAAAAGAGAGATAGAATAAAACAGCCAGTGGACAGCACAGTGGAGAATCCTATCCGCCAGGCATGAAGATAAACACAGTCAGAGATACGTACACACATAGATACAAGTGTGTGATATTCCTGAGACATCCACTTGTCTGTTCTACGTTTATGAAAACTTTATGGCAACAACAACCTATTTTCAAAGATTTCTTCAGAACCCTTATGCACACCCTATGTCCTCTCCAAAATGGGATTTCTTCATCTATTGTTTGTGTGTCTTTTGAGCTGTATCATTTTCTCCTAGTCTGCAGCCAGTGAATCAGGGGCTGTCATCAGGCATCCCAAGACAGACGACTGACTGCCTAGACGCCTGTGTAAATATAGTTTAAACTGTCAATAGCCACACAAGCCTCATTGATGATGTATGTCCGAAGGAGAGTGTTTTTGTGTGTGCCTGAGTGACTGTGTGTGTGAGAGAGAGACAGACAGAGAGTGTGTGTGTGATGGTTAAACAGGAGTGTCTTTCATCCATATCACCCGGGTCCCCATGGGTCTGTGTTTAAGCTCATTTTGTCTGGCTTTCAGGAGGGAAGAATGCTACCCAAAGCAGTGACGGTGCCCGTCTGTTCCAGAGGGGTATAGAACCCAATAAAGGAGAGATTTCATCTCCCGATTACGAGAACATGCTGAAATACAACCAAATACTGCAGACAATAAAGAGAGAAACAAAGAAAGAAAAGGGAGAAAGAAAAGGAAAGAGGAGAGAAGAAAGAAGGGCAGACCAGACTGTTGGCTGGACTCTTGGTTAAAGCCTTGTGCCTCTGAGAATGATGACACTAAACATTTGCCTTCTTGCTTATTTCACCAAGTTTAAAAATACCAGCGTAGAAGTCACTGGGTTAGATGATTTAATCCCACATCAATTCAGGTGACGGAATACAGCATTTAAAATGTTGTATAATTATTTTACTCATCACATATTACCCTGCAATTTTAGTGTAATAGCTAATAAAGTCTCACTGCCCTGGTCCAATTTATATACGTCCTCATTCCAGCAGGAAAGTACATTAAACAGAATTAATGCAATTAATACCTTCCGTACTTTATTATCCTATTTAACGACTTGTTATATTTTATCTTCCTTGCCCCTAATTGTAATTGAAGTAGCTAGTA
Source organism: Limnothrissa miodon (assembly GCA_017657215.1). Lineage (NCBI taxonomy): Eukaryota > Metazoa > Chordata > Actinopteri > Clupeiformes > Clupeidae > Limnothrissa > Limnothrissa miodon. Next base: position 71,937 of record JAGFZM010001695.1, on the reverse strand, counting down.
AATTACCTTTGAGATTTGCGATCACCTCTGAAAAAGTGTACGGTACTAACATGATGTCTTCCAAGGGGTAAGCCAGGACGGCATGGATAAGTGATCGTTAGGGTAATTAGTAATGCCTTCTAAAGGGGGAAATAAGATGTTATTAAAACATAAAATGAAAAAGGAGCATTTGTGGGGATGTGGAAGGTAAGCGATGAGTCAGGCTGGCTGATTTGTTTCTGGTTGTCCAGTTCACCTTGTGCTGGTAAATCTCCAATCCTTACTGAACACCACTTAGCACGCAAGTAGCTCTGTCTTCTCTTTAAAAATGTGGCAATTTGTTTTGTTTTGGACCTGGCAAAGTCAAGCCGTTTTCAAGTTTTTGAAGTGTCCAGCTCGTTGTGGGATCTGGGCCAACACCAGTAATTATAGTCTGAGTGATTCATGATGACCAGATCATTTGCATGTTCAAGTAGTTTACTTACACACAGTAATTATTGACAGGCCTTGAGAGCACGATCCGCAATGGAAAAACAGCCCATTGGCCCATTCACTCTCCTCCGCCCGTGAACTTGTTGCTCACTGAAGATGACACGACAGCAGGACAACAGCGAGCTCGGTAAACAAAGGCGAGACGGGTCAATGAAGCAGCTTTATTTTATTTGCCGGTTGATTATTTCTTTATCTGCGACGAGAGGTGAGCATTGAGGAGTTAAGGGTTTTGACATGAAGGTAAGTGCACCTATCCACCAATTAAAACAGCTGCCTATGTTAATCTCTCTTTGTCTCTCTCTCTCTCTCTCTCTCTCTCTCTCTCTCTCCATTGGGATAATTATTGTGTTCAGAAGACACACTGCTGCAAATGATATGAATAAGAGATGAATTGAGAAATACTGACAGGAGATATATTTGTCAGGTAATACTGACATAGAGAGCAGTGATACTGCTTAGGCTGAAGAAAGAGACACCTGGCTTCATCCATAGATGATGAGTGGGGTTAGCTGTGTTATAAGTAAATGTAAATGAAACTCAGGTGGCCCAGATTCACAATAAAGGAAAATAAAAGGTAATGCAAGTAACTAATCTGAAGTTTAAAAGGCTGCAGTTTGAGTGACAGAGAGGGTGTCACTCAAACTGATTCACGAAAAGGCCTCATTTAGGAGATGCCATCTGATAATCCACAAATCCCAAAAAAACAAAAAACAAAGGTAGTACATTCTGTAACGCCAGATTTGTTCCAGAGACAGATTAACTTCCTTCCATGTAAACCAGATCTCATACATCCTCCCAGAAACCTGTGACACATTACGGGTAGAACAAGATAGAACAGACCTGACCTGGCCTTGATGGGCTACTGAACTCCTCAGAGTATTTGGCAAGGGCTAAAAACCAACTGTGCACAGCTGGCCTCCTCAAACACCAGGACCTGGCTCGATGGTTCAAAGTGGTTTACAATGGCTGTAGAGAGTGATTGTTCCACTGGTTTTAGTCAACATTTGTACATTATTTCCCTTCTAAACAGATGGTTCATGTAACAATTCAAACTAGAAAAGCACACTGGAATCCAATCTAAACCACATTGTCCTCTAGTCCAGCACAGACTCCTCTAGTCCTCTATACCAATCTAGTCCTCTAGACCCCTCTAGTCCAGCACAGACTCTTCTAGTCCT
>JAGFZM010001695.1:45297-65957 GCA_017657215.1 Limnothrissa miodon | reverse complement strand
AGAGAGAGAGAGAGAGAGAGAGAGAGAGAGAGAGAGAGAGAGAGAGAATGACACACAAACTTTAGTGCAGGGATCGTCTTCTTGGGCCCAGGAAACCTAGTCACACATCTGCATACAATGGATTAGGCCTCCCCACACATCCACCCTGGCCTCCTCCACCTCCTTCTTCCCCTCAGCTCTGCTCCACACACCCCTCTCACCCAGACACCGACTGCTTCCTATTTAATCAGCAAACACTTACCATTGTGGAGGGATTTACCAGCCGATGCTGGCCAACACCCTTTAGGCCAGATGAGAGAAAGAGGGAGAGAGAGAGAGAGAGAGAGAGAGAGAGAGAGAGAATGAGCGTGTGAGTGTCCCCACCACAGAGGGCGACTGCTGGCAATGCAGAAGGGTGGAGGTGGAGTTGGAGGTGGAGAGGCCCCAAGTCCGCCGGTGCTGTCACACAGATACATTAGCGACTTTAGCGGCGGAGAGAAAGGACACGGGGCTAAATGTCACTGGAAAGATGAGCCGCCTCAAAGCGGGTTAATTATGACACCACGCCACCGGGCCACCTGACCTGAGGGGGCTCAGGAAGTGTGCAGCACACCATTGAGGCACACGTGCACACACACGCACACGCACACACGGGATGCACATAGAGTCGTATGCACGCATGAGAGTATACATGCAACCCACACATATACACCCCCCCCCCCACACACAAAAACATTTGGGATGCATACGCATAGTTTTGTACCCATGCATGCACACACACATATATAATATAAATCCATACACATACATTCAGGATGCACGCATATGAGTATACATGCACACGCACACACACACACAAAGACAATGCACATAGACAATGCACATAGAGACATACGGACGCATCCAAGTATTCATAGATACACATGCACACAGAGGATGTACTTACTTAGGAGGCACACATACACACGAACACACAAATGTACATGCTGTACACACACAAACAGGTCAGACACACATCAAATACACATGGAAGCACTTTAAGGCTCCGGTTCGGAAGGAGCAAAGCCTCCAAAAAGCCCCAAAGCATTTTTTGTGTGCTGATTTATGCTAGCTCCAGTCAGCTGGAGGGAGAGGTACGGCAGAAGCCCTACAGCAGTTTAGCTAACTGCCATATTAGCTCACGCTGAATGTCACAGCAGGCACGGACCTCTCAAGTGCCGTCTGAGCACTTTTGAGGGACTTCTATGAGTGATGCTGAAGGCCATTGCTGCTGAGGGAGGCTGTTGCTCAGGTCTGCTTTTTTATTGATATTGATCAAATTCACTTCTTTTTTTTCCTTTCTCCTTTTTTTTGGTAAATCTTCCCGAACAGACATGCTCAGCATGATGTCAGTGAAAGATGTCCCATGACATCACTGGATAGATCTAATCTATAGCCAGCCATAGGTTCAACCCAGCATCGATCCCCGACTGTTGTCTAAGGTCTGCTGCAAACAGATGAAAGACAAGGGCGAAGGCCAGCTTCATCATCATAAACTACATGGTTTGAATCCTTCATGGGATGACAGTTAAGCAACAAAGTACTTGCTCTTCAACAACCAAAGGATATTTATCTAAAACAAACTCTATATTACCACTGCAAATCAATATAAGACTTTAGTGTGCTGTGTTGATTAGCGTGATATAAAAATAAATGTATTTCAGTAAGTGCATGAATATACAGAAAAGGTAAAATGACAATGCATTGTTCACTCAGAAGATAAATATGGTAATGGATACATACAGAGAAACAGAACTAAACACTGAGACAAACAGGAGGAAATGAAAACAAAATATGAACGTGTATGCAAGAGGCTGAACATCAACATGTGCATTATAAGAGAAATGGGTAGAAAATATGTGAAGGAGAAAGAGAGAGAAGTCTGCCAAGCGGAATCATTATTGTACAGTATGTGTTATATTTAATATCCTGTTTAATTAAATAAAGACTTCATTAAAAATGCAGAGTGAAGTCTTTTTTTAAAACAAAAGCCCTTTTGCAAGTCCTTACAGTACAGTAGCATCCAAGAAGGACTGCCGTCACAACGATGCTAAATTCCTGTCAGTCAGCAGAGCATCTACTGAATAGATGGTTAGAAATGAACAAATATGCAGTCTCTTCACCTGCTTTCATGGCTGTCAGTACATCTGGAGGAGATATATATTTTTTCCGGATGATACAAATTTTGTGTTTTGCATTTGTACATCTTTGGCATCTCGGCCTCCCCGAAATATTGTCAAATGGATCTGGGTGGCCATTTAAAAAGCCTCAATCATAAAAAGCCTCCATCCATCAATTAGCCATGAATATATCTCTTCAAACTGAGGTTTTCTCTGACTAAACTCAAGTATGCTTGTAAGAGGAAAGTCTTTGGGCTGCCTGAGGCTGAGGCCTAATTCAGAGTGTCTCTTTGGTTAGCTTACCAAAGGTCTTTGAGGAAGGTCTAGGACCAAAGAGATGAAGAAAACAAAAAAAAAGGAAAATTGCCCTAAGCGGCAAGTTAGCCTTTCCTTGTCATAAAATATGGAGAGGTGCGAGGTGTAAGACGTAGGTAACTTGTAACCGATTTGTAAAGGAAACCTCTCACGCTTCAAGTGGCTTCTCTGCCCACTGGGCGTCCAAGGAGCAGCTCTTCGACAACATCGAACATCAAACAGGCTCCATTTCAAACTTACCACAGAGGTATTCTTTTATAAGTGAGAACACACACAGGATTTGTCAACCTTTGATTTATCTCCCAAATTGCGTGTGTGCGTGCGTTGTGTTTTTTTTTTGTTGTTGTTCGCTCTTTTATTTTGTCAGTTGACTTGACCTCCTTGTAACACCGCAGAATAGCTTTGAGCTGCCCTTCAATGAAAGCGGCCTCTAGCCGCCATATCTATTTTTAAGAGTGCATCTCTTCTCCATTCGCTCTCACCATATCAAGTTTAAAGCGACGTACAATACAGTATGGGCTGGGCGGGGCACAAAAGGAGACATTTTCTTTGCCACGGGAGATACAGCTGGAAGAGGAGAGGTGCACACCGACGCCTCCGCAAAACACCCACCACACAGCCATACAGCCGGCGGCCCGAGATGACTGTCACTTGATTGATGCCTGGATCGTTTTACGCTTGTTTAAGTTTCTTTCACAGTTCTCCTTTATTCTTTTGCGCTTTGAACAGGTATGCATTGTGGAGGTGCACAACTGGTTTTGTTCGTCGTTTGATCAATTGTAGTCTTTCACTAAGAAGGCCAATGCACAGTGCCTGCATTCAAGGAATCATGGCAAATAAATATGCTTTAAAAATACTATTAACAGCCTAGAGCTTCGCAAGCAGAGCAGCTTCCTGCTTCTGTTAACATAAACAGCAGGAGCCTCCACGGCTGTTTGTCTGGTCCTCAACTTTGAGCTCTTTGCAGTGACAATAGTGCTAATTAGGTGCATGGAGACACAATGCACAGGATCACGGGGAGTGAATGGCATTACATTATTTTACAAATTACCAGTTTTGCGGCATATGGCCAATAACATCATAAGATCCTCTTTCCGACTGTCATAATGTAACCTGACTGGTGAAAGGAAGGTTGGAAAAGTGTACACCTTTTGCCCACAAGCAGTGTTTTTTTTTTATGGCCACTGTCTACAGATACCAGTCACCTCCTCTGATGACAATGGCTGCTGTAACCGGATCTGGCAAATTCCTCTGAACTCTGTAACTCACTCCTCACACAGTTGCTGTCTGATAAATGTCAGAAAAATTGTATGAAATTTGTGGTTCATCATTCCGCGGGCCTCAACTAGGAAGTGTATGTACACAAAAGGTGAGGCATTAAAAGAAATGAATAAATTAAAACTGAAAAGGAGAGGGAAAAGGGACGGAGAAATGCGTCGATAAGTATTATCTGATGGCAGACTTCCAGTCCGAGGTCCATTTGGGCTTTCAAACCCAAAGAGAGGCATAAACAAAACAAAAGAATGAAGCCTTTTTTCCGGATGAGGCCAGTGAAGCACCTCCCTTTCTCCCTCTCTCTGTCGTCCCATTCTGTGTCTATCCCCCTCGGATTGGGGAAGAACAGCTGTTTGTCAGCAACCGGGCCAGCCTGGCGTCTCCGAGGCCCCCTCACCTCCGCCCCCTTCCCAACGGTAAGACATACGCTCTTTTCATGGTCAGGTGGTTCTCGCTTGGAAACCGTATATCAGTGACATAAACCACAAGAGGTTTGAATTGGGGACAGGGACGGGGACGAAGACAGTTGCGAGCGAGTGAGCGTCCAAAAGACGGGGCGAATTCAGGGAGCGCATCCTGTAGCCTGATACATTAGCGGAGGGACACTCGAATTTGGAAAAAAAAGGAGTTTGAGTGTGTGTGCATGTGTGTATGTGTATGTGCGTGTGAGCTCTGTTCAGCTAGACTCCTCCTCTTCGACGAAGGTCCCCGCCATCATTGTCCCACGAGCGGTATCACCTTTGCCACGTTCCCAGCGCTGCAGGGTGATCCCGGCCTCTGGCTAATGTCTCTGTTTTCTGCTGATCATCTGTCACTCAATGGTTATCTCCCAGAGCGCCAGGGCCGGGAAGTGTGATAGTGCTTAAGACTATCCAGAGAAACCTGACTGCAGGGAGTAAGGACTACATGGATGCTACTTAGCCAATGTGCCTTCAATAGGTGGAATCTGTATAAAGCTTTAAGATAAGAGTGGCATCTATTGTGTGTGTGTGCGAGGGTGTATGTGTGTGCGTGTGTGTGAAAGAGTGTGTGTTTTTAGTTTCTAAAATGCAACTGTACTGTGCATATTGTGCAAATTTTAACTATACTGACTCTAAAACATCTACAAAATGGTTTCGGTGACTTTTCAGTTGGCATACAAAAACATCCTCCTACCTTTAAAGCAGTAAAAAATATATTTATTTTAGAGATTTATTTACCAGATCAACACCTGTTCACTATACAGTCTATTTTAGTTATTTTAGTTCATTTCTTAAAACATTTTTCATTGATCATTGATTAATTATTGTTAATTGTCATTGCCATTCATTCATTCATAAATGTATTTGTTCTGATTGGCAATTTCATATTTTGAAGTATTACCAAAGCCTCACGGCTTTCCAGTACAGTGTGTGTGTCATGGCATGATTGATACCATGGAGCTTTTCAGGGAGAGATACAGTTACACAGAACTGGTGTTGCAAGTGTCTGCTGACTGACACACACACACACACACACACACACACACACACACACACACACAGGTCTGTGAGGTGGGTGAGTGTGAGCCCCAATGGAGCAGTCCCTCCACCCCTCCACGAGTGGCAGCAACGGCAGCACCATCCTCAGACAACTCCAACCGAGTCCGGAAAAGGGAAATCAGCTTGGCTTACTGTCAGCAACCAACACATGTACGTTTTGTTAGCTGAGTGACCGGGTTAAAGACAGAGCAGGCGTGAGAGAGAGCAAGCGAGCGAAAGAGAGAGAGAGAGAGAGAGAGAAAGAGAGTAAGAGAGCGAGGGAGAAGGCTGTTGCCCGCAAGGCAACGCTAAAATGTGAAACTTAGACACACTGCAACAATAAAGCCATCTGAAATCACTTTAGTCAAGCGACACCTTTATCCTTATCTAAGAATCTGCCATAAAAACGCCACAATGCCATCGCCCACCTGTTTGATGTATCTCCTCCTCTTTTTACCAGTCTTTCCTCCCAACTGCCACAGACAATGTGCAACCTGCACCCCCAAGGTGTGCTCCTGAGATCGGTGATACAACCCCCCTCCACACCCCCAACCCCTCTCTCTCTCTCTCTCCTTCTCTGTCTCGCTCTCTCCTTTCTCTCAGTGTTTTTTGCCCAATCTCTCCCCCTCTGCCACAGACCCCCGAGCAGAATCGGTTTCCCTCTACAGGGGAAAAGTGAGGTCTCTCTTTCTGTCTGTCTCTCTAGCTCTCTCTCTCTCTCACTCTGTCTCTCACTCTGTGTGTCTATGTGCGTCTGGAGGGAAGTGGGGTGGGGGGGTATGTGTGGTATACCATGCGTATGTGTGGCTCATTCTCTTTCTGCTTGTGTGAGTGTGTGTGTATGTGTGTCTGTGTGTGTGCGAGCTCCTGTTTGTGTGTGCAAGCTCCTGTATGTGTGTGTGTGTGTGTGTGTGGGTGTGTATGTGGGTGCGCGTGGGTGGCGGGGGTGGTTGACGGCAATAGAGAAGTGGCTTTAGAATGCTTTGAAAGAAGACAGCTTTGCCATGAATGAGGTCTGTGTTCTGTGTTGTTGAAATGAGCGCTGTCTGTTGCCATCGCAGGGCACTGTTTCACTGGGCTGTGGGGAGGTGAGCATTAAAACCCACGTTTACCATACAGTCTGAATAGCCACCGCTCCTGGGGAGAGTTAGCTTACCTGGACCAACAAATGTGGCGGAATCTCACTCCATATAAACGGAAGAGTCTAGGGAGAGTTCTTGGTGTGTGTGTGTGTGTGTGTGTCCGTGTGTGTGTGCCAAGCAAGCCAAAAACACACAATTGATTTTTAAATGCTGCGCTCCTTCTGCTTAAAAAGGGCTGAACCTCAGTCAGTTTGTATTTAAGAAAGGATGAAGAAAAGGTGTGCGTAGGTGTGGGTAGGAAGTGCTTGTTGGCAAAGGTGGTGGTGGGGCTCTAACTTCCTTGGAAAAAAGACCATGTTTTGAGACATTGTCCATAGAAATTGTCCATAGCATTGCTCTTCATTAAGCCTCCGCTCACTTAGGACCTTTTGAACAAGTGTGGACGAGTCCCATCAAGGACATCAGCATTGTGGGGGCTGATTGGAGCTTTTCAAACCTGGAGTCCCAGCTGAAATTAGGTCAGGATGGCACTACTACATAGACAGACTCTGCATGCTCGGAAGAATACAAAACCTGCTTCCATCTGAAGTCCCCCTTTCTCTCTCCATATTGTGCCCCTCAGACATTTTCAAACCTCTCAGTTTATCACCACCTGGTCATCTGCCTTTCTCTCATTCTTTTTTTTTCACATTGTGCCTGCTCCTCACTCCCCACTCTTGCTCTCTTTCTCTCTCCCTCCCTCCCTCTTTCTCTCTCGCTGACTTGGATGCTGTCTCGCTTTCTCTCTCTGAAGTGCAAGCCTTTTCTTTTGTAGCCGCAAACAATTTGCCTCCCCCCCACCTCCACCCCCAGTGCAGGTTTGGGTGCCTATTATATGCTCTTAGCCACCTGGAAGCAAGCTGAAGATGAGATGAATTCATGCTTTCATTTGGCTTTGTTTGTTTGTGGCTTTCCTCGAGTGCAGCTGAACCGAGGCCACCGCGCCACCGCACGTTTTTTTGCTTTTCAATAAATAGTCGCTGCTAGCCATGTTGAGGCAAGGGGTTTTATTTTTTATTTTTCAGGGTGAAACAAAAGCAGAGTCTACCTGCCACGGCTAACGCCCACTGGCAGCTCATGCCCTGCACCGCTTGTGTCTGTATTGACAGATCTCTCTTTCTTTATCTTTCTCTCGCTGTGTATCTCTCTCTCTTTCTCTCTCTCTCTCCCTCTCTCACTAGATTTTTCAGACATACGCTCTCTGCCTGATACACAAACAGCTTGGATCCATTCCATGCCGCTGTGTGCCGCTGACAAGTCTGAAAGAAGCCCACAACCTGTCCTCTATAAACAACCCAGTGTGGGGGGAAGGCTGAGAGGCTCCAGGGTTCCCATTGTAAACAGTCCAGCTTGTGTCTTTCAATTGTCAAGGCCAAGATGGTGGTAGTGGTGGGGTGAAAGTGTGTTTGTGTTTGTGTGTGTGTGTGTGCGGTGGTGACACACACAGGGGAAATTAAGAAACAGGTAGGGCCAATTCAAACGCTCTCTGTCTCGCAAACTATCCCTCTCCCCTTGAGAGTCGGCTTTTCTTGGTCTCGGCAAGAGCGCGTTAGCAACACTGGTGGGCCTCGGTGGTCGTGACCACAAAGTCGTCGGCTGGTGGCGAAAATCAATCTGCACTTCGCTCCCACCCGTCGTCACCTGTGCCACGCCACGAGGAGGAGGACCTTGGACTTCTGTCACTGCTGGCTTATTGTATTTCTAATTAAGTTGAGTTAATCTCCCGCCAGCTTTGTCTGGCTTTGTTAAGTGATATATTCAAGCTGCCAGGATGGGCGGCATTTTTTTTTTTTGTAGAAGGGGAGGCGTTTATTACACGTCAACATATTCCACCGAACAAAGACTCAGTGATTTGCATTTTAATTTCACTCTCCTCAGGGTCCCCAGTCTCTTGCTCAGATCCACCTGAGTTGTTTTAAACAGTTTGTTTTCGCCTTTGAGCCGACAGGATCATTTGGAGAGGGGTGTGTAACAAGGCATAGCACATTGACTTAATTAAAATGATTGAAGGCGCGAAGAACAAATAATGAAATCGTTTCCCTCGATGAAAACAGACAACAGTGTTTGGCTCCGTGAAGTCATAGATCAACACACATTTCATTACAGCTTCCCCTGACGCTGCCACATTTCTACCCTGTGAGAGTTACGCCACTAGTGAATGAGAGTTGACTTGCATTTTACACAGCGTTAGTGCCGTATGAACTTCCATCTTTATATCTTATCGATACAAACAAAACAACAATAAAACAACAGCAGCTGCAACAACAAACAAACACACAAACAAAAGCTGCAGAAGTGACAACTGGTGCCAGGCTGTTAGGGGGTAAATGAAAGGGACCAAAAAAGCTGCTCTTTATTTAAAATACGGGAAGGACAATCTAACCCTGGTGCAAGAATACCGGCCCAATTAAGGCGCCAGAGAAGCAGAACCACTCCAGAGACCTCGGTGATTGTTTGGGGTTTCTGTGCCTGAGCGGATCGCATTTCAGGCCCGCATAAAAAAACAGCCCCGACACTTTTGTCGGAGGGGCAAAGCCAGAATCACATCTTTCCTCGCTGCATTGTCCGTGCCCGGGGAGGCCAGCGCTGTTTCTGACCTATTTAAATTCGACAATCTGGGGCCCCCTGAAAGTGCAGCCAAGGGAACACTAGAGGAAAGGGCCAAGCTCAGAGCCCAGGGCCAGGGGGCCACAGTGTAAGGGGGGATAACAAGTGAGAGAAAGCAGAAGAGAGGGATTGAGAGAGAGAGAGAGAGAGAGAGAGAGAGACAGACAGACAGACAGAGAAAGAGAGAGAGGCCTTTTAAAAACATGCATGGGAGAAGCTGCCGGACACGGTGAAGAAGAAAGAACTACTGTTTCACAGGCAAGGTCTTACTTCTCTGTCTCTCTGCCCTTTTGCCTTTGGTTCCCAGTGACAATTGGGTCACTTTAGGACAGTCACCACAAACGAGACATGGTCAGTACACAACAGTACACAAGAACAAAAGGCTTATGGTACAGTATAATATGTATTTATTTATTTACCTTTTTTTTTACCAGCCCTTTACAAAGTCTTTATCAGGCCCATCTCTGACAGCTGAATACCTTTTCCCAGGTGAAAAGAGGGAGGGGGCGAACCTTTTTTTCAGCCCATTGAGCACAGCTTACAGACGATTGTTGGGGAAGTAGAATGAGCAGTCCCTGTCCCCGTCCCTGCCTCTCTCCTGTGGTGGACAGAGCATGCACTGTCTTCAGGTCCCTGCCTAACAGGATGGTTAGCAACAGCATTGCATTGCATTTGAATTAAGCACCCCCATTTGCATGACTGTGAATGTTGAAAAAACAAACAAACAAAAACTACAACTGTAAACCCTCGGCACCAGCAGTACAATAATAAATGCGTATTTGAAGTGATTAAAAAACAAACCTTTTAAAAGCAAACAAGGTAGAAAATGTTGCTAACTGTAGCTGCTGTGAGATTGTGTGAACTGTGACAGGGGATGCCTGGACCACTGTGCACCCTGCTCTGGTGTGGTCAGTCCTCCCCCCCCTCTCCTTCTCTCCCTCCCTCCTTCTCTTCCTCCCTCTCTCCCTCCCTCCCTCCCTCCCTCCCTCCATGCTGCAGTGCCGCTGCTCCTGTTCCCTGCACACAGCCCTCTTGTAATCTGCGATTAGCCCCGGCGCCAACCAGTGCGCTACTGATAGCCCAATTAGAGACACCTTCTGGTCAACGAGCTGCTTGCCAAGTGTCAGCTGGATTACCTGTCAGGCTCTCCGGGCTCCTTAGGCCTCCGCCCACAGCTCCAGCTCCAGCTCCTTTCCTCCGGATCTCCATGCCTGGATCTTTTCACCACCTTTCTCCTTTTTCACTCTCTCTCTATCTCCTCTATCTATCCATCCATCCTCTAGTTATGGACATATATTCTCTTCTCTTTTGCCACTCTTTGCTCTCACCTTCTCTCAGTTCTTTTGTTTTGTGGAATACTCATTCCTACTCTCTTCCCTTCTACACTCCACCCATCTCTCCTCTGCTCACCTCCTCCCTCCCCCTGTCTCATCCCTAGTCTTTCTCTCCTTCTGCCTCTATCTCTTCTCTCTCCATCCCTTTTTTTCCTCTGCCATCTCTCTCTGTTCATCTCAAAATCTCTCTCTTTCTCTCTCCCTCTGTTCTTTTATCCGGTCTAATCCCAGGAATAAAGTTGTCTGCTCCTGCAGGAGCCAGTAAACCCCCCCCCCCCCCCCCCCCCCCCCTTTAGTCTGCTCTCCTTCTCTTTCTAATCAAGCTAATGGAGGCAGTGTGGAATCCTATTGATCGCTCTCTTCAGATGTCCTCCGCTCGGATCGACAGAATTCCAAACAGGTCAGGCATCAGCACGCTCTGTTTTCACGTCTCTGCCTCACTCTTTTTTTCTGAATAAGCACACATTGGCAAATGAGCTAACACACACACACACTATACACTTATGCATGTGAACACACAACTGACACACACGGCCACCTGCCCCAAGGGATTCAGCATGGCTTTCTCATTTTTGTACTGGTCTACTTCACAAATCTTGTCACCCCTCTTGGCTGAACCATAACCTCTAAGAGGCCTGGCTCTTGACCTGTGAAGTGGTGTCTTATGTCTGCCCCCTCCACCAGTCTGAGTGCCGCTGAGAGTTAAGGATCCGCACACGGCAGCCAACGGCCCACTATTTAGCCCACACTCACACATCCCAACACCCCACCGCCTGCTGCTCTGTCCTGCCGGTGGCCACGTGAGGAGCGAACGTGAAATGACAATCCCCTCATCCCCGATCCGCCAGAATCAATTCTCCCACAATGCACCTGTCACCGAGACCTCAACCACTGAATGCAATTTCTCCAGCTGTCTGACACCATAATTGTGCTTAAATTTTCCAATGACCGCTTTGCGCGCACTCTTTTGAACCATAATGAAAAACTCAACTTTCCCGCACCCACGTCACCATGACAGGCTAAAAGGAGCTATTTTATCTTAATTAAAACTTCTCCACGCTCTGTGCCACAGATAGTGAAATGCATAAAGGGAGCTATCACAGCATGTGGGCCAGATCTGTGCCACACTCGGGTCCAAGTCATGCCAAAGTCAGCTGCCATCTTGGTGTAAGAGAGATAGTGGAAGAAAGTCGTGAAAAGAGTTACTTTATTTTGTCTCTTCATTACTCTTGACTTTTGACAGATCAACTTGGAGGACTCTACACGAGGCCTATTTCAGTGAGACACTTCATACAAAAACACATGCATACGGTACATAAGTGCACAAACTGTGTGTGAATATGTAAATGCAGGACTGTCATGCTTGTCCAGTGTGTTACATTACATATGTGTGTGTGAGTGTGTGTGTGTGTGTGTGTGTGTGTAATATGCTATGTATCTTGCAATAGTTCTTTTATTAAATACATAGCATTACAAAAATGCTAACAAAAATGAACTTTCAGAGAGCATTACCATGCCAGAGCTGTTCATCAGGGCTAAGCCCTGGTACATATACTACTGTAAAATGACTAGACAGGACTACTGTGTTGAAACATACTGAATTCGACTCGACTCGACCTCGGACTTGACATCGAGTCCACAATCTATGGAGGGAAGCCATATCTGACAGAGAGCTTTTTCTGAATCCTATTTGCACAGCCCGAGCTGTGAAACAACATCAAAATGTGAAAGTTTCTAACAATCAAATCAAAGGGGCACTAATGCAGGCAATGTAAATATGTCAGCAATGCCAGTCAGCTATGAAAGAACATTCGTCAGTCAGGCCACAGGCTTGGCATGCACTTCAGTTAATGAATCTGCTAGCAAGATGGATCACCCACACACTGTTCACACACTCATTCAGCTTAATGTTTTAAATAGCAGATGAACTGCTTGTTAGCTTTCCCACATATTCATTCCAGTGACTGACCCCACACACTGAGTAAGGTGCTAAGGCTATTGTGCACTGGGCTTCTGATGACACAGAAATGCAGCCTGGGTAATAGAAATTGCTTACAGCATATAATCGCTGTATTGTTTATTGTTACTGTTAACCACACCAAAGTCAATTAGGTGTATCGATAAGGAGCTAAAAGCCAGAGCTAAACATACAGAAAATGGTCAATCATAAATGGGAGCATGAACAGGATGGGGATGCTATCTTTTACCTGTAAACATAGCTAAGGAACAAATGAACTGTGCCTAAACCAAACACTTTGTGGGATATTTCTGAACAATGGTTTCACAGTAAATGCACTTAAAAAAACTTATTGTTGACTGAATGACTATCAATAAATATTTTAATATGTGCTAGACGATATATTTGTGTTTCCAAACACTATTGTAACAGCTGGGATAGAAAACGCTTCTTCCTTATTGCGCCGTGCATTGGCCAAAGCATGACAAAGGATTTCCCAAGCACCAGTCATGAGCAGGGCTACACTGAGATTCTCCTCAGTCTTTATGTGGGTCAAGAGATCACAGGCTGTGAAGGCAGTGCAGTGATTACCGTGTGTTGTTTACACTATTTCTTTAAGAGCTTCCACACCCATAGACACATTCACGAGCCAGCGGATGGTCTGGAGCCTCAAACAGAACTGCTGATACGTCTTTGTAGTTGTCTTTGTGTTTCTGTTATCCGTATGTGCTATAAAGATATTGCCTGTAAAACACACAAGAAGGGGGATTTATGGGAGGCCACATGGCCACTCTCACATACAGCTCCATGCATAACTGAAAGACAGATACATCCTAGCGGCCCTATTTTCCACAGCTGAAAATGAATCAGAATGGCCTTTATTCCTTCACACCCAGATATGTTGAAAGCCTTAAAAAAAATCATCCTACGTCCATAACTGACATTAGATGTTGACCTCAAGAGATTCCCTCGCGAACACTGGAACCATAAGTAAAGTAATGTTCAATTATGTACACCATTAGTTATCTTGCACAGGGCAAAATTACAGGTTGAGGTTAAAGCTCAACAGAGGCTATGCCCATCACTTCAATATCAACGTCCCGGAATGCATCGACCACGGGGAAAAAATGTGTGACCTCGCTCTGAAATTAGTGGCAAGAACTCCACTCCGACAACATAACTCAACACAGTGTGAAACATCCCCTCTCCATATTGACTTTTCTATCGTCTAACAGCCCATAATAAAGATCTCTACCTTACCATAACATGAATACACATTTCCTCACAGCTCACACAACAGCTTTTTAGAAATTAGCATTATTGACTGAGGTGCATTTAACTGCCCCTATGATAGTTAATGGAAGGTTAATGTTGAAGTCAAAAGATAAGGTGCTTTCCTTAAAACAAGTTTATTGATTAAAAAGCTGGATGGGTGTAGTTTAGTGTGGAATAGATCTATGAGGTACTGATTTTGTCCTTAGCCAATATAGTTTTTTTTGTACTAATTATGGCAATTTATGTGTAACTGCAGACAGATCACAATGTGAAAAGAATCAATCACTTTGGAGGCAACAGGGGATGATTATGGCCTTGGTGGAAACAAATGAAGAATGGAAGTATTTGACTAAACTCCACTGACAAATCAATTTGCTCTAATAAGGAATGTGGGAGAATAATGTCCGGTAGCATTATGTCATTTCTGAATCCCCATCGTGAAATAACAAGTCATCAGAAACGGAATTCGAGCTCAGTGGCACCAGAGGAGTCATCTGAAAGTCGCCAGAAAATGAACAGGCAGGCTAGGCTGGCATCGTTAATGAAAACACCCCTGGGTGAGAGGATGTAAGACAAACCTGGCAAGCGGGGGGCAAATAAATAGATTGCTGGCATGTATGAATTCAAGATGGCATACAAAAAAAAAAAAAAAAAACAGAATTATTAACAATGGTGTTGGGATGTTATTAAAAAAGACCTGGCCCTGTCAAAAGACACAAAGGAGAGCAAAGTCTTTCATGTGGCCTTTTTTTCCCCAGATACAAAGTGAATCAAGAGCACACTTCATTGAAGTTCAAATTTCATCCAACATTATTCTGATTTAATATCCTGATTTTAAAGTGTCCTTATGGCTAATCCAAATAGATACTGAAGAAAAGAGCGAGAGAGAGAGAGAGTGAGAGAGAGAGAGAGAGAGAGAGAGAGGGAGAAGTAGGCAGACAGATGCATATTAAGGGTCCAAAAAGACAGACATGAAGAGTTCAAATGCAAACCCTTCAAAAACATGCGAAAATTAACTGTTTTTTATAATAACTTCCAAGTAATCCCTATCAAACTTCAATTTATCAAACTTCAAGTAAAAACAAATCAAGAAAAAATCCAATCTGGAGTTGAGACTGATAATAGATCAAAACACTATAAATATATTTCTATGAATGGCAAATAGACTTAGAGGGAGGCATTATACACAGACATATAGAAAGAGATTGTTAAAAATGTCTGATATCTTTATTGACATATTAATAAAAAGAAAATTGACAAAGTCAGAATGGGTGCGGTACATGTAAGTAGAGGTCACAAGGCAAAGATGACCCTGTAATGGCAGTGACAACATAACGGTGCTCATAATGCAAGCCGTTAGGAAAATAGCAATCCGGCAGACGTCTCTTTTTCTGTTACATTACATGAGCCATATCTACAGCAAGACAACAAGCACACAAGGCAGTTCTTTGGCCCCCACATCACTGTCAGGTAGGCTACACACATTGGCATCTGCATCCCTGCATATTAAAGCGACAAAGCCTCAATGTCACACGCAAATCATGTCCCCCATTTAATTCCGGCCCGGCAAAACTGTCAAATACCGCAGTAATCAAGCGAGGGGAGGAGATTGACAACACGGCAGATTAAGGAAAGAGAGGACTATAAAATACAAATGCAAAAGATTACCACTGCCGCCGGCAACCACGCCGCCTCACACCGACAGGCGGGGACGCATCGTGTTGTGCCGTGACTCAAACGTGTGTTCTTTGATTAAAAAAAATTACGGTTCTGATTAAAGACCGGCAGGGGCTGACCCAAATGACATTCTTCAGGTCCCCGTCGATGGGCGACACCTTGGCGATAATTATATTCCCCTCCCCGTGAGTACTGGCTCCCTGTGAGTGGGGGGTTTAATAGAGTGGCAGTGGCAGACGGATGCTGGAGATGAAACGGCCACCTCCCAGTTGTGCGGGTGCCACCCGGCCTCCTCAGGCAAATTAATTAACTCCCATTTGCTTTAGAGGTTGAGACAGGAATTGTTCATCTCAGGTCATTTCAATAACAGCAATGTGGCTTGTACTGGCAGCAAACCAACAGCCTTAGTCATCTGTGCACCTCAACGCTCATCTTTGCACTGGAATTTTAGGCTAAAACTATACAAATCTATCAGTGCTATAAAGTTCAAATGTACAGTTAGACATGGCAAAGTTCTTGTCTCCACATCAGGTTCCAAATTGGTATATTTATATTTGCCACTTTAGAATTGTTGCCCATAAATGGTAAAAAGACACACATCCGTGATCAGTAAATAGTTATTTACTTGTTAACAAACATGTAGTTAATAGACAGCTACCAAATGTCAATCAGATAAAAAAAATGCATTGCACTGCATTCCAGTATTTTATTGCATCGCCACTGCCATTTGTTTATTCTTAAAAATAATAACATATCAATCATATTAATAGTAGACTGAAGTCTACTGATGTTAAACTACTGTTAGTTAAACCCACTATGTGTAAGTTTTATTTTTTTCGTATGAGAATTTCTCCCATCTATCGGCGAAGTGGTATACTGCACACGTTTGAATAAAATATATTAGCCCTTCCCTTCCCACGGTCCTCATTTTGAAAATGGCGGCGCAAAATGGATATTCTTATTTGGTACCCAGCCACATCTATATATAAATGGAAATTACCAAGTTTACCGGAACACTACAATTTATTCATGGAGGTAATTACCATTGTTTTACATTATATTTTTTAAATAAAAAATGTATTTTTAATAAAAGACGAAGATAAATAGAAGATAAATCCTATACATAGTGGCTTTAAACAATTGTTTATTGACAGTTATGTGTTTTTACATGTAACAGGCAGCCCACTGCACCAGTGTGGACCTTCCTCCACTTGGTCCATTTCACTTACCGTATTCACCTTAAATGCAGAGACCAAATTTCATATATGGTTCACACAAAAGGACTGTAAGAAAACACATACAGTAAACAACTGAGAGGTGGGAAAATGTTCCTTCATGTAGCTGCCTTTTGGCTGATCTTTCATAAGAGTCTGATATACTGACTTGGCACAGTACATAACAGCCTCTGTGACTGTAATCCTCACTCTAGCCTAGTCATGTAGGTGCATCATCAAGATCAAGAAAGGAGGAATTAAATGCCAAAATATGATATAAAAACAAAAAAAAATACCTGTGTACAACCATTCTTCTCCATAAGAGGCCTGTTCGAGCACTAATGAGTTTCTTAATCAGTCAATATTCAGCCATATCTGTTTGTCACTGGTAAATAAACATGATTATCATCATTAATTGTGTGTGTGTGTGTGTTTGTGTCCGGTCAACTGAGTATGAAAAGCTGATGGACCCCTTGAGTGTCTTGAGGAGCTAAATGCTGACAGCTCTGTAGTGTGAGCGCTGGGGATCCTGAACGGCCTGAGCTTCAGTTCTGCCCTGCAGCAGCAAAGCAGCAGTTAAAGAGGATGGACCTCAGCCAAGGCTGGAGGATGCCTGTGGCTTTGGCCGGGTGATCACTGGTCTTTTGTCACACTCGAAAACACAACAATGTCCCGCTTTTGCCATGAGGACAGTTGGGTATACTGCCATCACTATTTAGCCATCACTAAAGATAAAAAAATGGTTCTAATGGTTTTAAATGGTTAATAAGCTGTGTAATTCATAAAAAAATTAATTCATCCATCCACACCTATTACATAATTCCATTTCTCTGGTCGTATTACTCTAGCATATCAATTTGCGCAGAGTGTGCATTAAATCGGTAAATATTGCACTTATCAAGATGTAAAAGCGTTCTGCATCCATTCTGGGGTCTTATTACGACTTCAGACATTCAATAATCACCAATATACAATATGCCATGCCAAGTGCTACTGAAATTGCTCCTGCATTTTAGTTATGCTGTCATATGTCATATTTAAAATCCTCTCTAGTAAGCACTCAGCAAATTTTACTATTACTTCTATTCTGACATTCACATGTTAACAGATAACATGTACAATGCGCTGACTGAATCAACCATTCTTGCAGCTATCTCTCACAATCACAACCCAGCTCTTCAACGCTGGTACTTGGTGCATACAGTCTTCAGACGGCTACACAAAGCCCGAAGGACATCACTGTCCAATCACAGGAGAAAGGCAGGGCCTGTAACGTGCCACTCAATCGCCACAGAAGTCTTTGTCCAGGTGACAGACCAAGCTTAATATGGTCACTCCCTGTGCATTTATCTTCTATTCTTCACCAGCAAGAGCTTCTGGTGCAGACAAGGGGCCCAGCCATGTCCATTCAATCAGGACAGTGTCCGGCAATCAGGCTAGGGCCCTGTTCATGGGACATCCAGAGAAAAAAAAAAGAACTATGTTCCCAGAAATCAGAATAGCCCAGTTGTTGAATAGGCTTCACATCCCCCTCCCAAAAAAAAAAAAAAAAAGTCTCTCCAGTGGTCATCAACGAGTTTCTTTCCGTATCAGTCATCTACAGTGGAGTTGAGTACCAACTCAATGCTCAATCAGCCCTGGCCAGACTGTCCCTGTCTGTCCCTGCGTCTGGTCCGTGTGGATAGTTATCTCAGTTTCCCAGCAGATGCCTGAGAGCACTGCACTCAGAAGAGTCTTACACCTACAAGGGGAAAAAAGGGTGTCTGTGTCTATACAGAAATCACCTTGGTTACGAGTTCAGAATGCAAATGGCCTCAAAGATCTAACCTCTCAAAGCTTTTTGTTTCCCTTTTATTTTTGTTTTTCGATTTTGTCTTGCATTATGATACTATTGGTTCTTTCAGATTTGACCTTGATTAAAAAAGAGGGCACATAATTAGTGTTGTTCTTCTGTAAATGCACTGACAACAGCTTTGCAAGAGACACCATCAAGGATTCAACTCTTATCTCTACCCACAATCCCTCAAGAACAAACAGTCGTAGACATTGTGGAAAAAAAAACGTGAAATGTAGAAATTATGAACTTGTCTAGTTAATTAGATGTGGGTATGTGGAACCTTAAAGCAGAACATACAAAAAGTGGCCTTAAATTACGGTGGGATGAAAAGCACGAAAAATTTAGACGAAATTAATGAAACAATTATATCTTCCACAATTATCGCAGTCACATGCAAATGAAAGAGTCGTAATTGTGGTTTGCCCCCGATGAAGTCATTGCAACCCCGCATTTAGTCGGGAGACGTCTGTCACAATCTGCCATCAGTAATTACCCACTCATGTGCCTCCTGCCTTGTATAATTAATAATCCAACCTGGTATCATGCGCTTCAAGGGAACTCCAGGCTTTTCCCTGACACTTCCTACGACAGCAATCTCCCCACTGATAAACACACAGCGAGCGGATTCTGGCCTGGGTCGGGTTGCTTGGCACACACAAGTGGGTCTGTGCGTGTGCTGCTCGGCAGGAGGAGTGTGGCGTTAATGACGGCAGGATCATGGCTTTGATATGCAGAGGGTACACATACCAATATATGTGTCATGTTGCATAAAGGTGCATAATGATTGCAAATGTAAATGTATATGGGTTTTAATTATATATATATATATCTATGTGTCAAGGCATCTTCAAAAAATGAATTGCAAAAGGCAATTTACATAATTTATGACCCAAGTACCAAAAAACATAGCAGTGTAGAATACAGATTTTAAAGAAGGTGTGTGTGTGTGTGGGGGGGGGGGGTGTTGGGTCAGACTGCCTAGATACAGCAACATTGACAGATGTGACAGTGGCAGTGACAGGAGACCCCTTTGAAGGTGAGTCGCTGTAGACAAGCCCAGCGCAAAGATCCAGGGGGACAGCTGATGGGCCCTCACCTTCTCTTTGTCCACACTGGGGCATGTCCAACAGAGTCACATCCAAGACAAGACATGGTAAGTGACAGATTCACTGCTCTCATCTCAGTAGCCCATCTGTTTGTAAAGTGTGTCTTGTGTGTGTGTATGCCAGAGGGGGGGGGGTCATGTTGTGTGTGTGTGTGTGTGTGGTACAGTATGTGGGTCTGTGCATTAGTGCGTGCTCATATTTGTGTGTGACTGACAGAAAGAGAAAGAGTAGGACTGTGTGTGTGTGTGTGTGTGTATATTTGTGTGAGTGTGTGTTTGCATATGTGGGTGCCCTTTGTTTTTCATGACACAAGTCTCAAACGCTGTGTGTGTGTGTGTGTGTCTGTCTGTCTGTCTTTGTTTACCTAGGAGCAGGCTCAAGACTGATGTGGACTGGCAGAGGGGGTGGAAAACATCTGTTGCGGAGGTGCACTGGGATGTAGTCTGGTGTGGTGTGGTGTGGTGGGGGTGTGGTGAAGGTGTGTGGGAGCCTAAGACAGGAGCAGGGACGATGGTCAAGACTCCCAGACACATGCACAGCCCCACAGACCCTAGTACACCTCAGGATGCACCTCAGCTAGACAACACGTAGCAAAGAGCTAGGAAATGTGACATCTAGGGTTGGGCGATGTCCCCTAATTTTGACGATGATATAGTGCGTAAAAGGACATTTATGGCCAAAGCAATTTGTCTTTTAAATTAACCAGACTAAAGTTATTTGATGTTTGTGGAAGTCTGCTCTTTCCTTATGAAAACGCATAGTTGCAACAGTTAGCCCATTGAAACAGGTTATCCGATCAGATATTCTTACCCTAACGCTAAACTGGCAAGTCATGCCGTCAATTAGAAGACTATTTTTTAATGTTTGTTGCTCTGCCGCATCAGATGTAGCCAGTTCGATTGAGTACATCTTAAGCTAACGCTAACTGTTAAAGTTACGGCAGATGCGGCTTTGACTGACCCATGTCGGTAACGTATATGGTGTAGCCTGTTAGGAGGATAAGCAGGGAGAGAAGCGATTAGACGCTTGTTTAGTTTGAGGAGGTGGTAATTCTACTAATAACCTAATAAAGCAAGACGTTGATTTTCTTTACCTTATCTGTCACCATTGAAGATCCTAAAATGTAGTCCAATGCGGAACATTTCCCAATAGACCGCAACACGGTAAGACCAATAGCCAACACAATACCAGAGCATCTGTGTCATTTTTTTTGGTCCCACATAGGCTACTCATCACACAGTCGTCTTCACTGTAGCACTTTAGCGTGACTTTAGCTTAACTTAGCCCACTTACCCCAAATGTAAG